>JAPMUY010009196.1:75000-80510 GCA_026901105.3 Galaxias olidus
CATAAGAAAAGAACATCTCCATGTTCCGCCAGAGGCTGGTTCCCCTGACGGCAACACATGCCAGCAGATTACTGTAAAGCATCAACGCTAGCTAGCTGGGGCATAGTGACGATGATGATGGTGGTGATGATGAGGATGTCAGAGAGTTGACCGAGTTAATTAGTGGCTGCCCTGAGGAATCCTGTATAATCGTGTTCTGCTGGGTTTTAAACACACACACACACACACACACACACACACACACACACACACACACACACAGGCAAACAAACACACACACACACACACACACACACACAAATACACGCGGACACACGAGTTGCCAGTTTATTTTCCTGTTAATTAAAAGAAGCCCGTCAAACATTTAATCGATATGGCTGGTGGAGAGTTTTATATCTGTGTTAAACTAAAAGAAGATGTAACATCGGCAAAATATTATTTTATATGTGGCTATTGTGACTTGAATCATTTACAGCTACAGCCATGATGTATCATCTTGCATTGTATTCCTTGTTAGTGGTTAGAAAACATCTTGTTTTGGAGGAACTTGCATTGCAAACAAGTGAGAGGCGATGGCGACCCATGAGGTTATAATGAGTTCTTTTAGACAAGAGCCAACTGGTATGAGACACAAACACACCACACACACACACACACACACACACTGTACTCACAGAGACAGAAACACATCTGACTGTCACACTGAGGTAGCTGTTGGACTTTCCCAGCCCCTTCACAGCTAAGTCTTACTTGTGGTTGTGTTGAAGCAGCTGGTTTGCTCAAACAAAACACATGAGAAAACTATGTTGGCTATCACAGACCTTTAGATAATACTGGAAATAACACCGATTTGACAGAAAAAAAAGAGCGCAGCTGCATTGCGTGTTGAATCTATGATTTAATCTCTGTGATGTTGCCTAACAGCAGGTAACTCTATGGACGACAGACAAAGAATAGAGAGACAGCATTTCTTCCCTGTCACTCCGAAAGGAATGTCACGATAAATAGCTGAAGAGTGTCCCAGCTTTACAGGCAGACGGAGCGCGAGGCAGATCAGGAAAAAGCAGGAACTGGTTAACTCATCCATCAGGATTTAATTATCGTCAATCCCAGGGTCTTTTCACCGTGTGGAATCTGGGAGTTTATTCAAATCTCTCTGTGAATGAAAATAGCTTGAAGCAGACTGACTGGAAGAAGTGACTGGACTGACTGTCTGCATGAGCCACTTTCTCACACACACACACACATACACACACACACACACACACACACGCACGCACGCACCCACGCAAGCACGCACGCATGCCTGCCTGCACGCACACACACACACACACACACACACACACACACACACACACACACATGTGCGCAAACACACACACACACACACACACACACACACACAAACACACACACACGAACACACACGTGCATGTACACAAACTTTAAAATTAAACTGGTCAACCTGGCCTACAACAATTACATACATTATAGAAAGAGACAGAGAAAGAAAGAAGAAGAAGAAGAAAGAAAGATAGAAGCCAAGGATACTCTCACTTACTTACAGACACAGACACACACACACACACAAGTGAAAACATACAATTGTCTTTTCTCACGCAGGGGTGGGAGAGGGTGAAGTGGTCACTGCTGGGAAAAAGAAAGAGAGGGAATAGACAGGAGAAAGTGGGAGGAAGAGAGAGAGAGAGAGAGAGAGAGAGAGAGAGAGAGAGAGAGAGAGAGAGAGAGAGAGAGAGGGACAGGAGAGAGTGGGAGTGAGAGAGAAGAGAGAGAGGGAGGGAGAGAGAAGAGAGAGAGGGACAGTAATGGAGAAAGGAAATGTAGGGGGGGGGGCATGCATCCTTCCGACTGGGAAACTCGCGTCAGTCCGGTTTACGTTTGCTGACCTTCGATCTTTGACCTCATGTAGAATAGAGCTGGACTCCACCCTAACCACTTCCACTCCCCTCTCACGTGACCGTTCCATCCTGAGTGGTAACATCTAGTATTCAGTGGGAATGATTCTAAGAACACATCCGTCACAGTGGCCTAGGTAGGCCGATTAAGACCCCCGTGAAGAGATGGGATTGGACACTTCAGTCACATGACAGAGGAATGCTCCTCTCTCGTCCGGTTCTGATTAATGGCCGATGACTGTACCATACATTCCACGAACAGGGAGCTGTTTAAATCAAAGGAAGTCTATTTTCAGGCATGTTTGAAGCCAAGGCCATTAGTTAGCGTTTACAAGGAGGCTACACATAAGACCGAACAGGACACATCTTAATACAGGGACTGACTGTGTATGTGTGTGTTAGCTTGTGTGTGTGTGTCTGTGTGTGTGTGTGTGTGTGTGTGTGTGTGTGTGTGTGTGTGTGTGTGTGTGTGTGTGTGTGTGTGTGTGTTTGAGTGTGTGTGTGGTACCTTGAGGCAGTGGTTCATTTTTAATGCAAAGACAACATTTCCGGGAAGGATTTATTGTACTGTGGAGTTTCATACTGTTGATACAGCTGTAAGTTTGGTTTTACGGCTGATATCCAGTGCGAGTAAATCTATGTGTGTGCGTGTGTTTGTGTTTGTGTGAAGGTGAGTGTGTGTGCTTGACTTTGTGGGTGGGTGGGTGGTTGGATTAGGTGGAAAGTCTCTAGTGGGAAGGCTAATGTTATGCTTATGGGCAGCAGCATTACAAAAACATAGTTATATCAGAGATATATAAAACAGCATGCACTGGATTCAAATCCACATTCTAACATTTCACACGCTCACTTGCTTGTGTAAACATTCACACACTCACACACACATGCGCACACTCACACACACATGCGCACACTCACACACACACACACACACACACACACACACACACACACACACACACACACACACATAAAGATGCCTGTACCTGCAGAACCCCATGCAGTGAGGATTGTTACAGAGTATCATATTACACTGTGGGTTGATGATGTATTGATCTGAAGCGAGCTCTTTTAAAGGGACTTACTCTGGCCTCAGCTGCTGGCTCTGACTATAATCACTTAGAGGAGAGTGGAAATATGAGATAGGATATTAAATATACAGTAACCCCCCCCCCCCCCCATTAAAGATTGAGTAAACACCCCAGCAGAATGTGTGTGCAGTTCCAAATCAGACTGACTGAAGCATCATGGTTCCGTGTGACAATCTGATGATTCTCTATCCAATCCATTAGGGAATGGCCACCCACACGTTCTAGAATAGCCCACCCACACTCAACCCCTGTCTGTAATGGTGTCCGCCTCTGAGCACGAGCACGCTGACGGGGATCGGACTGTTATGCAAAACGCCCCGTGCACTGTGATTGGGGTCATCAAGAAGAGGCTAGGATTGAGGACGGTTAACGGTAAACGTAATGATCCAGTTAACAAAGACACTTATATCGCTAGGAGGGAAAGGGAGAGAGAGAGAGAGAGAGGTAGGAGGTAGTGGGTGTAGAGAGAGAGAGAGAGAGAGAGAGAGAGAGAGAGAGAGAGAGAGAGAGAGAGAGAGAGAGAGAGAGAGAGAGAGAGAGAGAGAGAGACAGAGAGAGAGAAAACGGAGAGAGAGAGAAAGACGGATGTAGAGAGAGAGGGATAGAAAGAGAGAGAGAGAAAAACAGAATAATAGAGAGAGACCATCTTTTTTAAGTATCCAATATGTCATCTGTCTATCATTTCTCAACTGATGCCAGTTCTTAAAACTGAACCTACGACACTAACTGATGTTGCAAGTTTGTCCTCATAAACACAACTTAGTACGTTTTCCCATTTTCTTCTTTACACGTTTGTTCTCTGAGACCATGCGTCACATTAACGCACAGAACTATCAACGCGTTCATACAGCATACTTTGCCTAAGCTTCCTCTGTTTCTAAAAGCGTTGGAGTCCAGGAGAGAATCCATTCAATCATAGGGTGCTTTTCAGATGTGACATGTGACAGACATCTTTAGCCTGCATTAATCGCACACAGCTGCTTTCACTCCCCCACTTCATGTTGTTTCTTCAATGTTCAAATCTCCCTTGAAAATCCCCCAGTAAAATAATCCCTACGTTCTGGAACTAAGGCTACAAATACACATGTCAGTGTGTGTCTAAGGTTTGTGCGCGTGGGTGTGCGTGTGTGTGTGAGACAGAGATCCAAGGTGTTTAGGCCTATGTGTGTGTGTGTGTGTGTGTGTGTGTGTGTGTGTGTGTGTGTGTGTGTGTGTGTGACTGTAAACAAAAAATAAATCATGTTTTAGTAGTTTCAGGCACATTCTGCGGCAACAAACACATTTATTAGAGGCATGAAATTCGAGTACAATATCTTTGTTAATTCCCCCTGGTGTTCACAAAAGTGAACTTACAATTCAAACTGTGTTTTAAATGTTTAATTACAATGCAATGTTATTCATATCAATAATCAACTCTACTAGTGGTTAGTATGGCTCAAGGTCTGTCCCCATTTCCAATTGTAGGAGAATGTTATATTCATAGTTTGTATTCAACCATGTCCATTTTACTTGTGCAGATATTCCCAAAACCATGTCACCACTAGATGGCCATCTAACGACGGAAAATCCTTGTATGGACTTGGGACCGGGAGTTACAGCTTCCGTTCTCTGAGGGCGTTTTTTTTTTTAGAACCAAAGATTTTTTTTTGGGGTGGTGGCTGCTAGTTTTGTGAGTTTGGAATTTCACTAAGGTGTGTAACGTTAGTTGAGGAAACTATTAGTTCAGAAGTCTGTTGTAACAATTATATTTTTTTTTACTTTTCCCCTAAAATCGAGACTTCAGCTCTTGTTTTCCCCCAGTGGGAAAATAAGTTCACGCAACAAAAGAGGGCTTTACCACTTAGCTAACGCTAGCTAGTCTAGTAACAGTCTGTCTTAGTTGGCTTGCTAACTAGCTTCCGAGAAGCGTCCGATGCAGGCCATCAAGTGTGTGGTAGTCGGGGACGGGTAAGATTAACTTTTATTTTTCTTAAATATGTTTACTAAATTGCTAAAGGAGTTCAAGGAATGGTTTGATTTCAATCCACGTTAAATCGCAGTATCAGTTTGCCGAAACAATTTTGTTAGCAAGCTAGCTATTTATTGCTAGCCCATTGACAACTGTTGTAACAGGACGGTCGACTCTTTGCAGCCTAGAATTAGCGCTAGCAGTCTCACAGTGTCAGCTTTTAAAGTTACTTTAGCTTGACTGAGAATACAGGTTTAATTGCCCGTTACTATTTTATTTATTCTAAAAGTAAATTTCTGGTGTATGATTTGATTAGTATAGTTAGCTATACATTCATATAACTATATTAACTTTTTAATGTTCGCTGGCCTAAACAGTCATCAAAAAGAGAGTTAACCACAAATGTATTTTTAGCCGAATGAATTCCTCTCAGACTCGAGCACAATCGACTCAAAACACAACTTTTTCTACTACATGAGCAAGTGCCCAAATGAATCGTTTTATTGCCAGTTACTAAGTTTGTACACGCTACCTATTGAGGTGTCTTGCTAGGTG
>JAPMUY010009201.1:0-79132 GCA_026901105.3 Galaxias olidus
TGGATGCACTGTAAGGGACTTTAGTCAAATGATAATGTAAACTTGAAAATTAAAATGCAATTCAATAATAGCATTATCACTTTCTACATACGTATGTGTTATTTGAGTCAAAATGTAAATGACATGTAAATGTAAATGCAATAGACTCATAGCGCTGATTCGCGTATTGCAATTGAATATAGTCCACTGCACAACGTAGTACAGAAGATTGTCTTTGAAAATGTAATGACAAATGCCATTTCCTTTAAATGTTCTAATTGTTAGACAACTGCATTTTAATTGTGACATAAATTATGCTTACAGAAATACCCCAAAAAAATTTTATATTGCATTTTAATTTTCAAGTTTGAATTAACATTTGAACATTGTCCGCAGTATGGTTAGGCAGGACAAACGTGTTTTCAGTTTTTATTTTTAAATCAAGTGATTAAACAGTGAATGCACCAAATTTGTGTTACTCACTAAGCGTTTATGAATAAAAACAAATTCATACATTTTCAGTTGATCTAAAAGTGACAGTTTTAGTGTCGAAAAAAGGTTTTCAATTTTACCGAGTTGATACTTCGGTGTGGCCAAGCGGTGTCTTCTAAAAGCTCAAACCTCCTATGGCCAACTTTGACATTAGTTTACTTCTTTATCATGGGACAAATAATGGATATGTTGCTACAAATACTTTGAAAAACTCACTGCCTTTACAGTTGTATAGTTGTTTACCAAAATTAAGGCTACAATATTAAAAACGTGTACTCTGAAAACCGAAAACGTGTCATCATCTTGGCTTTTTCAGGACGCGGTCCTAAACAACAAAAATTACGGCTCCAAACGACAGATAGCCTACTGCTTGCAATTGCATTTGTACACCATAGCCAGTGCCAGCTAATCACTGTGTTGAAAATACTAATTTCAGTCAGAACTATCTCTGTAAAATGTAGATCCCATTGCAAGATCAATGCTCAATATTATTTGTACATAATCTTCTTATTTAGCCTATAAAGCTGCATTTAACAGACATATTCTCTCATTAAAATACGTTTTCCTTGGCTCCCCCACATTTCTTGCCCGTTCGTGCTTGCAAGTCACCACTCTCTACCCAACAAACTTCTATATTATAGGCCTATATTTTATTTATAATGACGATAATGATCTTGTTAATCTTGAATTTTTAGTGTCGTGGGTGAGCGGCTCACCTACCCAGTTGTAAACTTAGTGAGTTATTCTTGTGCGTTTTTTCTGTGAAGAACTATTAGAAGCCTATTAGTATTCAAAAACACACCAATTCCTAACTGATCATTAGTTTTGTAATTAAGAATCATTAGACCTTATTTATACTTTTTTGTTTATTTACTGACACCTTCACTTTATAAAGGTTCATCAAGACCTAAAATTAATAAAATAAACCTATGCCAATTTTGGCTGATCATCAATCTCCAAATGAATCCATTTCCATTGCATGACAATAGCCAACTCTTAGAAAATCCATACCAGGTTTTGCTTGTTACCTTGCTGTGGCAGAAGATTGTCTTGGCTCTGCCTGGTCAAGACAAAATCGATCTGACCAGACTACGTTTACTAGCTTTAACTAGAGTTTGTTCATAGACCCGTTTCTCTATCAGCATGCTCGCATTGTTTTAAAGCAAGAGGCTAGTGGTCATAAATGAACACGCATAGCGAATCCAACTTGTTAATCAAAACATTATATATTAAAGTAGCATGTTGTACGAGAGTATCAGTTGGCTGTTTGGCAGGAATAACATTTTTGAAATGATTAAATCATTTTCTAAACTAAAATATCTTGTTTTACATAAATTTATAGTGGTTTTAAAAAATAATGTAAGATTTTTCTTAGAAATTACAGCATTTGTGTTAGTCCCTCAGTTTAATTGAACCCGTCACACTGACACACTTACCCCTCTATTAAATTAAAGGTTAGAAATTTCTGATATCCTGTTTGGTAAAATTACATCACCAAAGCATTTCTGATAGCATGAAAACAGGCAAGCCTCTCCTCTCATCTTTCTTACTATTTTATCTTACATTCAGATGGAACATGTCGAGCTTAATGTTTCAACTCTGTTGCCAGAAAAAGTCATGGTAAACCATTTTATAGACAAAAATAGTAGTGATAGTGCAAAGAACAACACTATCTAATATGAATAATGCCATGTGGTGCCATCATATGTGGTGCCATCCTATTTGCTGGCTAAGGAAGCTTTTGATAATTCTTGCTAAAAACCTTCAACCCTGTTACGAATTGTTGTTATAGGGTTGAATCCTGTCCCTTCAACCCTGTTACCATTTTCACTTGTGTTACACTGTGTTCAACCCTGTTGCATGATACGAGTTTTGCATTATTTTGACATT
The DNA here is from genome assembly GCA_026901105.3 of Galaxias olidus. Classification (NCBI taxonomy): domain Eukaryota; kingdom Metazoa; phylum Chordata; class Actinopteri; order Galaxiiformes; family Galaxiidae; genus Galaxias; species Galaxias olidus. Next base: position 2,362 of record JAPMUY010009201.1, read on the forward strand.
AATACGACATTTGAGATAGATGTGTGTTTAATTATGTGTAGAATATCTGGAAAATAATATTATTACAAACGATTCATGTTACTGAATGATAATACAGAAAATGTGTCTGATGATGTATGCAGTGTGCAGTACATGGTTTGAGAGTAAAATTACATGGTTGTTTCAACTTATTTCTCAGTTATGACATGATATAATACAAGGGACATCCAATCTGAGTGATACTACTACAAATTTCTCACATATCAATTCACATCGTGATTTGACACATCATTTTATTCAAAATGAGCTATAACAGGGTTGAAATTAAGTAACGAGTTTTTCTGAAAATAGTACAAAATAATGCATTTTACTTGAGGCCTGAGGTGGGCAGATCTTTTTTTGTGATATTTAAATATTTAAATACTTAAAATACTATCAACTGAAATTATTTAAAAAAAAGAAACGTTTTAATCTTTTTAAGAAATGATTTGGCTAAAAGTGCACCAATTCCAGAGAAAGACCCATATAGACGCGCACTGGACGGCATTATCAAAGACATTTGGGCACTGGAATGGAATCGATAAAGTCAAAACTGCGGACGTAGTTAAGTCGCCAAAAACAGGCCTAATAATAATAGACAGGACAAACGCGTTTTCAGTTTTTTTTAAATCAAGTGATTAAACAGTGAATGCTCCAAATTATTGTTACTTACTAAATGTTTATTAATAAAAACAAATTCATAATTTTTCAGTTGATCTTAAAGTGACATTTTCAATGTCGAAAAAAGGTTTTTAATTTTACCGAGTTGATACTTCGGTGTAGCCACGCCATGTCTTCAAAAAAGCTCTAACATCCTATGGCCAACTTTGACATTAGTTTACTTCTTTGTCTGGGAAAAATAATGAATATGTTGCTACAGATACTTTGAAAAACTCACTGCCTTTACAGTTACATTTTCGTTTACCTAAATTAAGGCTCAAATATTAAAAACGTGTATGCTGAAAACTGGGAATGTGTAAAACAACTTCGCTTTTTTATGACGCGGCCCTAGTCAACAACAATTCTATGGTTCCGAATGACAGTTTACCAAGGTACAGCTTGCAATTGCGTTTGTACACGCATAATCAGTGCCAGATAATCACCCGATCGGAAACACATTTCAAAACATCTCAGTAAAATGTAGGTCCCATTGCAAGATCATTGCTCAGAATTATTTGTACATATCTGCTTATTTAGCCTATAAAGCGGTAATAAACAGGCATATTCTCGTTGAAATACTAAAGCTTTCCCTGCCTCCCCCACAGTTCTTGCCCAATCGATCTGGCAAAAGTCAAAGCTCTCTGCCCAACCAACTCCTATATTATAGCCTATTTTTCATTTATAATGATGATGATGATCTTGTATTGTATTGATCTTGTATTTTTAGCTATCTACGAGTAGCCGATCTGCTAATTTCTGCAGTCTGCTCTACAAACATTAAGGCATTAAACCATCTGACTAATAAATAGGTTTTCTTGTTTTCTTAATGCACTGATTTTTCAGGCACGCATCCGTGGTCACAAATACTGGTCATGCCACTCAAGCAATCTTAAAGAAACCAACGCTTCGGTGGACATAGAGGAAAACAAAAGATGAAAGGAAAGGTCCCGATTTTCTCACGGCAATTGATATGCTACCTCAAACTCTTCATAAGCAGAAGTATTTTAAATATGAACAGTTTTTCATATCCGCTGATCATGAATATATTCTTAACTGCCTTGATATGCCTACTTAAAATTACCCTGCTCAAGAATGCAAAAAATAGGCTGCATTTTATCTTAGTGCAGATAACGTTACCGAAGAGCATCACTTTACATTCACAATCAATCAGCATAGCTAGTTAAAATTCAATGTGTTATAATAGTAGCCAAACTGACTGACATTACGATAGCAGGCCTACATAAAACAGTGAAAAAAGGTCTCGATTTATGGATTTCAATCCACGCCACTGATTTCTAAATCATAACAAACTATCTAGCAAGCTATAGGCCTAGTGGAAAATGACGTGTGTTTTACCGCTGTCCTGGAAAAGTGAAGGCACGGAAAACTTTGAGTGAGCCGTTCTTCCTCTGCCTAGGATCGATTTTTATAATTTTTTCAGAGAATCTTTCAAAGGCCTTGGACTAGTCAGAGTTGAAAGGCCCCGACCGACGGATTTCATTTAAGTTAGTAGTGACTCATATACTAGTAAAGTGGAGAATGGCGTTTGTTTGAGCTGTCCAGAAGAAACGAAGGCACGGAAAACTTTGAGTGAGCAGTTCTTCCTCTGCCTGGGAACGATTTTTTATTTTTTTTCTGAGAATCTTTCAAAGGACTTGGACTACTCGGAGTTGAAAGGCCTCGACCGACGGATTAAATTTAAGTTAGTAGCAACACAAGTAAAGTATATAGCACGTATTTTAAATAACTAATTGTTGACTGATTACTTATTCCACTTAAGGTCATGTGGGTACAGGGGTTTACTTCAAAATGAATCAAAGTTTAGGAACAGGTAGGCAATAAGACTGCAAGACTTGGTGCGCGGCAAAATCGGTGCCCGTATCTGAAAAAATCCTCAACTTTGAGTAGTTCAATAAAAAATCTATGTTTATTTAATATCCAACAATTGATGGACTGGTTTAAGAATATATTCTTCAATCACTGATAATTCCAGCTTTCCATATTTCTACAGTTAATAACATAATTTTGTCATTTCAGTACGCCTCTGCGTGGTGGTCAACGCTGGGTTTGGTCGTAATGTTCTATTTTCTTTCTCAAACGGACACGAAAAAGTCCAGCACTCCTTGTCTTCAAATGAATTTACCTCGGTGTTCCCATTATTTTTGACGGTAAAACTTTTATTTATTTTGAAGTAAACCCCTGTCCGGACATGACCTTACGGGGACTAACCAATCAGTAAACAAATATTTAAAATACGTGTCATGTACTTTACTTGAATCGCTACTAACTTTAATCAAAAAGCTCCATTGTGGCCTTTCAACTGTGACTTGACCGAGGTCTCTTGAAAAGATTCAGCAAAAAAAGTGTACGTTTTTCAAAGGTAAAAAAAGATATTCTCTCTCAAAGTTTTCCGTGCCTTGCTGCCTTCAGCTTCCTTCGTCAGGACAGCGGTAAAACAGACGTCATTCTCTATAGCTTGCTAGCAAGTTTCTGTTTAGATTTCAGTCGCGTAGATTGAAATCCATAAAGCGAGACATATGTTAAGTGTTTTATGTATAGTTATGTCAGTCAGTTTGGCTACTATTACATAGGCCTATAACACATTGAATTTTAACTTTAGCTATGCTGATTAATTGTGAATGTAAGTGATGCTCATCGGTAACGTTGTCTGTACCAAGATAAAAGGCAACCTAGTTGTTGCATTCTTGAGCAGGGTAATTTTAAGTAGGCCTATCAAGGCAATTAAGAATATATTAATGATCCTAGCGGATTTGAAAAACGTTTCATATGTAAAATACTTCTGCTAATGAAGAACTATGCATGATAAGAGTTTGAGGTATCATATCAATTGCCGTGATAAAATCTGGACCTTTCCTTTCATCTTTTGTTTTCCTGTATGTCCACCGAAGCGTTGGTTTCCTTAAAGATTGCGTTGAGTGGCATGTCCAGTATTTGTGACCATTAATGCTTACATAAAAAATTAGTGCTTCAAGAAAACCTATTTATTAGTCAGATGGTTTATTGTCTTGTTTAGGTTTGCTGAGCAGACTGCAGAAATGAGCAGACCGGCTACTCGAAGACAGCTAAAAATACAAGATCAATACAACACAAGATCATCATCGTCATTATAAATGAAATATAGGCAAATAATATAGAAGTTTGTTGGGTAGAGAGTGGTGACTTGCAAGCACGAATGGGCGAGAACTGTGGGGGAGGCAAGGAAAACGTATTTCAACGAGAGAATATGCCTGTTAAATGCAGCTTTATAGGCTAAATAAGCAGATTATGTACAAATAATATTGAGCAATGATCTTGCAATATGATCTATGTTTTACGGAGATAGTTCTGACTGAAATGTATTTTCGATACGGTGATTAGCTGGCACTGATTATGGTGTACAAATCCAATTGTAGCAGTAGGCTATCTGAAGACGTTCGGAGCCGTAATATTTGTTGTTCAGGATCGCGTACTGAAAAAGCTAAGATGATGACACATTTGCGGTTTTCAGAGTACACGTTTTTAAGATTGTAGCCTTAATTTTAGTAAACGACCATACAACTGTAAAGGCAGTGAGTTTTTCAAAGTATTTGTAGCAACATCCATTATTTGTCCCATGATAAAGAAGTTAACTAATGTCAACGTTGCCTACAGGAGGTTTGAGCATTTTGAAGACGGCGCTTGGCTACAAGGAAGCATCAACTCGGTAAAATTGAAAACCTTTTTTCGACACTAAAACTCACTTTTAGATAAACTGAAAATGTATGAATTTGTTTTTATTAATAAACGTTTAGTAAGTAGGACAAATTCGGAGCATTCTCTGTTTAATCACTTGATATGAAAAAAACTGTAAACGCATTTGTCCTGCCTACTTGTAGTCATGGCCAACGTTAGTTGGTTAACTAATTTATACGTTTAAGGGCGACTGGTTCAGGCTTATTTGGTTTATGTGACTGGACCTTTCGCATGGATATGCGCAGCATGCAAGTATTATTAACACTGGCACAAAAAACACTTTCTCGTCAATGTAGAAGCGGCAGTGGGAGTAGTGCATTATTGGTTTACTTGTAACTATGTTTTAGTAAGTGTTCCGCTTAAGTGAATGGATACCAGCGCAACATACCAGCGAAATATATCTATTCGAATCGCACCGAATCATTTTAAGTAGCATGCGATCAAAACTGTCACATTTTACAGACCTGTGACATTAAATCAATAGTAGTGCTGTCTTCAGTGTAAATGCTTGTTTAATAGGCTATTCGTTTTAGCATTTTAATAAATGTTTTTACGAAACTGCTGCTTGCCGTTTGCTGAATGTGAGTTCCCAGATAACAATTAAACATTGAAACTACATTGAATAAACGTCGGACCAAGCGTTGATTATAAGTTGATCTCTGACATTGATTCCGCATCGGTTTGCTCATCGAATTAACGTTGTATCAATGCATTGAAATTGCATTGATTCAATGTTAGTCAAGACAAAGGAAATCAACGTATTTGATGGACATTTTTTATTTATTTATAAATGGGTAAGCAATAAATTACGTGGACACTAAATTGACCGATATAGGCTTTTAACATCTCAAAATCTTTATTTCTATATTATGTAGTTGCCTACTTAATTTGTATTACATTTCTAAAATATTTAATCAAAACATAACACTATCTAAAAAATAAATACAACAATGATAGTGTATGAAATCAAAAAGTTTATTATTTTGCAGGAGATGGCGTCCAGTTCCTCCTTCCCTATCGGAGCGTGAGCCATTTTTTTACTACCTGCAAATTCTGCCTTTGTGGCCTCCCTACCCTGTGGGGTCTTTCTAAGTGCACCTATAAACACACAGCAAAAAGAAAAATAAGCATTGATGCATTGTCAGTATTAATTGATCAAAAACATTGTGATATTTTATTTCAAAGGGGTCCTCCATCTTCAATTAGGCTTCTTGTTAATTAGACACACTTTCCCATAACTGTACATAGACCCCTCAACAAAAGTATTTTATTGAAAATATATTATAAAAACAGATTCTTTAAACCTTAATATTTTTCTTATGACTTACAAAACATGATGCCCTTTAATTTAAGATTGTCAAAACTGTTCTTTCCCCCCTTCCAGCCCAGTTTAGTTTGTTGCTGAAAACAGCACACAACATTCGCCTTACAGTGTCCTCCACTTTTATTCCTCCAAGTAGGGACAGTTGATTGGCCTAAACACATAAAAACAATATGACAGCCAAAGAAAGGTTACACACAATAAAGGTCTAATTTCTTGTCAAGTAGATTTCCTGTAGAGTAAGAAAACAAAAGAAGTGTTAATTAACCAGAAAGGAGTTCTTGATGTATCATATTGATTGATTAAAATGAAAACACTGAGCCGTTACCAAGGGCTCACATGTGTATGCACACATACATGGAAGACAGATAGAAATAGACAGACAGATAAGAGAAAGCAAATATTTATTTTATTTTTCTTGGATTCCCATTGACCTGCATTTGGAGAAGAAAAAAAACATACATTTTAATTGATCATTAAAATTGATAGGTCCTAACAGTGTTGTTATGACAACTGTGAAAATAAAAAAGTGTAAGAGCAAAATGCTGGCTGTCTTTACCAATTTTGTCCCTTCCATGTCCTCCTCCTCCAGCAATCTCTCCAATCTATGCAGCTCCTCCATGCTGCCCAAAGGTATGGAGGTAGTCATTGCCTCCTCAGAAATGTGGGACACATTCTTGTTCACCAACCGATTAATGAGTGCTCTTTGGTCCCTCAGCTCCTGTTTAATCTCAAGCAGTGATCTTATAATGTGCCTTTGAACGGGGCACATTTCTGTAATTTGCGTAAGAAATACTTGAAAGGTTGACACACAATAAGACAGTACAAATATGAAATATGAACATTGACATTAGTTAACAGTGGAATAAACCGTGAATCACAAAGTGAATTTTTTTTAACATAAGTGCAACAACACTGATAAATACATACCAGGACGATCAGAAGGATTCTGGTCCTGACAGTCAGGTGAATTCTCAAAAGTGTTCACTGAAAAATAATTTGAAGACGAAACAAAGTATTATTGATAGGTCCTTTCTGGGTCAGTATGGATATAGACTAGAAACAGAGATGTTAGGCGGCCTCCACACCAAGGACTATAACCATAACGATAACTATAACGATTTATAGTTTCACTAGCGTCCACATTCCACAACGGTATTATTGAGCAATAGCGAGTGACATCACGCGAAGCCTTTATTTCACACAACGTTAGTTGACATGGACTAAGTTGTACGAAACATATTTTAATCACCTGCTGCTTTTATATTAAGTGAAAAGCCCCGTACTGCTGTCTGATCATAGTTCCAATGTAGAACGCGTTTTTAATTGGTTGTCAACAGTTTATCGTTCAAGGGACATGGAAGAATTATCGTAATGGTTATCGTCCTAGGTGTGGAGGCCGCCTTAGACATTAACAGTTATCTAAAGATGTAATAATAAGAACAGATATTTACTCACCAGTGTGATGTTTTTCGTAGTAATGTGGGTTCTGGGGGCCATGGGATGGGATGAAACCATTGAAGGCCATTCCTGAAACATACAAATGTGTGTACACATATATATAATATATAATACAGTACTGTACAAAAGTTTTAGGCAGGTGTGAAGTCTTTAAAGTACATGAATTCAGTTGTTTAACGCAAATAATTATGGTTCCTTGAATTGGAAAGCGAAGTGAACCAGAGTTAGCTTGCCGATAGTGTAAGTCTCAAATGCACCATTGAGCTTGTTATGTCTAGCTTGCTTTATACTTCATTTGTTTAATGTAATTGGCGTAGCAGAATTGAAACGACCAAATCCTGCAACATTAGAGCTGTCGTGTCCCGCAGTTCTGAGAAACGACAGGACTAGAGGTATAAGCAATAGCAAGCTTTAATCAATAAAGTAATCAATACAGAATAATAATGTCCAGAATATAATGATATCAAATGATGACAAAATACGATGATATCAGAAGATATCATCGGGTGGCACACACACACCGCGCCAGTATACCAAATGCCACCACCTGGGAGGGGTGTGCCCTCCTTTTATACAGTGGTACAATCCAAGATAAGACAACTGGATGGAGAGATGTCATTGGTTTAGACTTTTGACCCTTCCTTTTTGGTGCTCAGGCTCAGTCCTAAGCCTCTAGGCACTCCAGATGGGACCAGTCCCGAGTGCGCTGTAAGGGAGGGGGAGAGGGTCTACAGAGATAGTAACAATGACCATTGACAGACCTTGAACAGATTATAATGTGTAGGATTGTCCTTTTAATACACAGCACACAATATATGTAATTAAGTGGTCTAATACACAGCATATAATAAATGTAACTAAATGGTTTAACCTTAACAGAGCGTTAGATTGAAAAACTGGGCTGTCGCGACTCAGCTGCGCCTCTTCAGTGATACCAAGTTAACCCTATCCAGCCGACACGCTTTAATTTCGGAACAAAAGTTCCGATGATCAAATGATTAATAGTGCAGCCGGTGAATCACCTACTTTTATTCTGAAAAAATCCGGATATAGCTGACAAATCCCGCTATCTACCTTGTCATTTGCTATGGGGTAAGTGGCACGAATATTTTATGTGATTGAATGCCCCGTCGCTGAAAAAAAATCAGCACAGGCTGCCGAAGCAGGGCCAAAGGAGTTAACCCAGGAAACAGGACCAAAGCATCCTATTTAACATTGCAAAGTGAAATCTGAGGCAATATTTTGAGGTAAGACCAGTTATATTTAATGTTTAGTCAATTATATAACTTGAAAACAAAAGTATGGTGCAATTTAGTCTTAATTTATCACAGTAAATATTTAGTAAAAGTGTTTGTGTATCTAGCGTCATTACCGTGAAACTTGCCATATGTACTTCAGTTATTGAGTTAAACTATTAACGTTAAGCAAAATGGGTTTATTGTCTATTTTTCACTTAAATCATTTTGTAAGAAGGTAGTCCTAAGGTAGCTAGCTAACGTTTCTAAAATGGAGTGAGTGAGAGCAGAACGACAGGCCTCTGCTTCAGCGGTGACTTGACTAGGCTAGATCTATCTGGTCGACTGTTTCTTTTTATTTTACAAGATCATCACTTTATTAATGCTTATTCATATGGTTGAAAAATCTTGTCAGACTATTGTTTATCAGGAACACTTTGCTAGGTTGTTGCTTGTTCACGAAAAAAGAGCTAAAACCTTTAGTAAAAGGCTCTATGGAAGAGAATATGATTGGGCTACAACTAAGCCTGCTTTGACAGTGTGTATATTTGTAAAGTACACACGGAGTTTATACAATTGTTTATATTTTAGATGGACAGAGATTATGACAGCCTGCTCCAGACCCTCAAGAGGCTCATAGCAGAGGAGATGTACCATGGCATGGTGGCATGACCTCTCAGGAGGAAGATCAACTGGAGGAGGAGTAGGAGGAGCTGGGACCTGAACCCCAGGCGAAACCATCAACTAGGAATGTATGATTGTGGGTGTGTGTATAAATATGTTAAATTCAAATTCTCACATTACTAATACTCACAATAGGCTAACTTTGTTACCCGCTATCATTTTGGATATGGCTACCCATTCTCACACAGGTCCCAAGTCAGCTAGAAAGCATAAACGCTTCCCTGACTATCCTATCCTTCCTATTTTGATAATAATAGACAAGCAGTGAAACCTCTCTCTTTACACCTAGGCGACCTTACGGTATTGATTTGGATAGTGTGCGTCAGTCTGTGCGGTCTACAACAAATGTATAGGTTTGAGGGAAATATCCTTGTATGGGGGGGTGGGGGTTGAACTCAATGCAAATTTCCCATCTCACACTCCTAAGCTCCTTGTGCCTATGTCATCATTCCACACAGCCCAAGCCCCTGAACTGCAGGAGTTACCCAAAAATGGCTGGTTATGCTATAGGAAAAACAAAAAACAAAATAGTACTGAAGTAACTTGCGGTGCTCCAGAATGTACAAGTAAAAGGCTCTCCTCTACTCGCGATAGGAACTATTTCAAATCTTGGCACTCAGCCGAATGTGACCAGTTTCGCAAAGAGGAATACATTCTAAATCTGAGAGGTTTTCTGGTGTTTCTGCCCCCTCCATTCCCTGCCCCTCTTTTCTCTTATCTTTATGTCCACAGGTTTCTCTTTCTCTCCACAGGTCTTGTAATTGTTTAGGAATGCCATGGAATAAAATATATATTTCCTATTTATAAATCAATTTTAAAGTCATATTACTATCCCTAACCCTGTTATCTGAAGTATTCACTGTGTCTATCTATATAATACTAATAATACAGTAAATTATTTTAATTATATTTATTTATATATAATTAATAAGAATAATTTTCAATAGTTTTGAAAAACTATTTTTCCAGATTGTATTTTTTACCAAAAAAGTTGTTAATTTAAATAAAGTGTGTGTTTTGTAAAACACATAAAATGTATATTTCAGTGGTTGTGTCTTGTTTATTTTCAGAAACATTCTTAATTTACTAATACTGTTGGCCATAAAGACTAAGGAGGACTGGTGGTCTGAAATGTATCAATAGGATAACATTCTAAGTTGTTGTTTCCTTTCTGCCGTTTTCACACTGATCACTAGAATGGTCATAACATTTTTACAAGAAATTATATATTTAATTTAATTGATGTTCCAAATTACCCAGGAAATTGTGAACATTTCATATGCTCTAATTCTTTTGCTATCTTGTATTTAAAATGGTGATAATTTGAGGTTTATGATGAAGTTTGGCGAACAAATAATATTTTTATTGAAATTGGTGTGCAAAAACTTTTGGAGACAGGATGATTACTCTAAAACAATCATATATATATATTTAAATATATTGAAAGAACTAGATCTTCTCTTCAATATGGTGTATAAACTTTAAATGTGTGATGTAATATGAAAACACAACAAAGCTGTGTGCATCGTAAATCCATATTTTTTTACAGATTGGAATTTCGGAACGTTTGGGCTCAGGCTGGAAAGGGTTAAAACACAACATTGAAAAAGAAAATCAACTTGCACAACTCAAGATCATTATGTAAAGTGCAACAGGCATTTAGAATGTAGGAACGGTGCGAAGACCTAAAATGGTGAATTGTCTCGTCGAACAATAAGGGAAAATCTATTGAAATTTCAGTACCCGGACCATTACAAAAAGTTGTTTGTGAAAATGTAGAAACTGCATGGTTAATAATACAGTTGATATAAAGTTGTTATGTGTAAGTAATTATCATTAAATCTTAAAAAATTTAGAAAAAGTTAGCTAAAGACTAAGTTTGCTTATTTTTTTAAATAAAAGTTAAATCTGCAGTAAAATTCTACTTATTTAAGTTAATCTCAGTCTTAAAGAACTGTATTGTGGCCTTCACTTCCTGTTTCACTAGGGTATAAAAATTAGGTAACACGTAAAATCCCTTTGTCATCCATCACCATGGGGAAAGTCAAAGAACTGTCAAATCAAAAGGGACAGATGGTTGTTGACTTACACAAGTCAGGTAATGGGTACAAAAAAATACATGAACGGTTAAACATACCACTAACAGTAGCGTCGGGGAGGGGCCCGCAAGGCACGCACTGCAAAGGTACCATAACTTTGGATATATATATGCATGAATGATTAAATCACAAAGAGATAATTTTACTTTATTTTACATATTACTTTATGTATCTGTCCACTGCAGTGGACACCATGCATCGACGGTATAAAAAGTGATTCATGGAAGTCGGGTAGAAAAAAAGTTTTTTTTATTTACAAAAAGCAACTGGTAGGAACACACACAAGATGGGATTGTGCGCTATGCCACTGACCCCTAACCACTGTTAGGGCAATAATCAAAAAGTTTCAAACATCTGGAACAGTTGCAGACTTGCCAGGAAGAGGACGCAAGTGCATGCAGTCCCCACGCACAGTGAGGAAGATGGTGAGGGAGGCAAAGAAGAACCCAAGGACCACAATTCAAGAACTGTAGACTTTAGTAGCGTCTTGGGGTCACTCAGTCTCAAAATCAACCATAAGACTTCACCTCCATATCAATTGGCTCTTTGGAAGGATTGCACGAAGAAACCTTTACTGAGAGTAACCAACAAATTTAAGCGTCTGAAGTTTGCCAAACTTTATTGGAACTTTGACTGGAACAAGCTTCTATGGTCAGGAGAGACCAAAATTTTCCTTTTTGACCATGTACACCATCCCCATGTTTGGCATCAAAAGAGGGATGCATACAAGGAAAAGCACCTCATACCTACCGTCAAATGTGGTGGATCATTGATGCCCAGGTTATACAATATACTTTTTACAAATACACTTTGTGCTTTTTTCGTTGCCTTGAAGTATAAGGACGTGTATGCTAAATTGGCACAACTTTTTACAAACTTTAAGTGTACTGAAGTACTCCAACAAAAATCATGATTCCTGGGCATTCAAAACACAATTGCATTATATCATCGTGTTGGAAGTATGCTTAAAAACACATTACAGTTCAATTCATTAATCATTCTAGCATGCCTCCCTAATATTTCAAATGAACTTTGAATGCACTTTCTGACTGCATTTAGTACCACTTTTAAAGTTTGCTTTTATGTTTATAAAAATTTTATTATAGTGTAGTTATTCCATATTTTAAGCCTTACAATGGTATGCACTTGAAGTATAATGATACTATACAAAAATGATGAGTAGATGTGTATTTGAAGTGTATTGTAATTACCAGGGCTCGACATTAAGGCTTGTCCGCTTGTCTGGGACAAGTGGATTTTTTTGTCGGACAAGTGGAACAGAAATGTACTTGCACCACCGGACAAGTTAAATGTCCATACAAAAAAATATGTGATTTTACCGATTTGAATAGAAATTTTCCCATAATATGTCCGAAAATGAACGCAGGCCGTAATGCCAATGTCTGCTAGGGATATCCTTCCACTCAACTTTGTTGGAGGCAAAGGCTTGCGACAATTAATTGAATATACTGAGTTCTAATATACAGTGCCGGGCACAAAATGATCACATCCAGATTGTAGCACAACCATCAAAAATGTGCAATGTCCAAAATGCATGGCGCAAAGTGCCACACATTTCATCAAATTTAAAATACAATTCGATGATTCAATTGATTGATTTAACAGTTTCAAATGGCTCTTGACTTGTACCTATATTCAATATTTTTTTCTGACAATGTGTGACCACGGAGATTACATTGCGGTCAATTTAGACAGTTTTTATGAGTGTTTTCTTACTTTTAGACTAGTCTAAACTTCTGTTTAAACATCAGGGAAATTAGTTGTTAGGAACCTTGTATGACTCCTAAAGAAAGATCTTTAATTTCGGCGGTTATTTAACATTAACATCTCTTCTGTGAAGTAAATTAAATAAACTAAAGAAAGATGTAAGACATTCAGAAACAAATTTTTACCCGGACAAGTGACTTTTGTGCCCGGACAAGTGAAAAGAAAACGTGCTTGCCTGAAGGAAAAGTTTCTCAAAACGTTAATGTCAAGCCCTGATTACAATACTGTAATACTGTAAGAACTATAATAGGTGCCACAGAAGTATACTTACAATGCGTCAATATTATACTTCCCACGTGCTTTTTTAGTGTGCTATTCTGATCCATGACAAATTGCACTTCAATTATAAGAAAAACTATTTAATGATAAAGATGCAAGAGGCCTTAGAGTTCATCTTGGAGCGGGAGTTGGTTTGGGCTGCAGCGTCCAGCCCACAGGACGTCCACACACACTAGGTTAGGGCACTGATAAATGGTGCTGCGGGAGCTGATTGACCTGCGTGGATGGACGAACTGTCGGAACTCGTCCGGTCTGTGTCCCTCCAGGGCCAGCGTCGTCGACCCCAGCCAGGCACAAGGCTCTGTTGGGGATGTGGTCAACCAGGCCACCTGGTCAGAGATTGACCAGGGCGGACGGCGCAGGGAAACGGCCCAGGGTCTGCGTAGACGGGACATCGCAGACCCCTGCTTCTGTATCCCTCAACCCTACTGTATCCCGATCTACTGAGGGGTTCGACATTGCAGCCAGTGGGAGGAGAGGGACCTTAACAACATCAACAATGGACATTCACAACCAGTGGCAGTGGTGGGTAGGACCTGCGTAGGTGATTTCTGTCATGTCCCTGTCACCATAGAGGGGGTTTCCTGTTCTGCCTTAGTGGAAACTGGATCTACAGTGACATCAGTTAGGCCTGATATAATACCGGACTGTACAGAACTGGAAACCACAACAGTGCAGCTCCGCACGGTCACAGGTGAGCTGGCACCCATTAGGGGGGAAAGTTTATTGTCCATCAATGTGGGGGGGAAGACTGTCCGTCATCCAGTGTGGGTTGCAGCCGTTCAAGACCCCTGTATCTTGGGGCTGGACTACCTGAGGTGCACTGGATGCAAACTGGATTTAGACGGGTACTCTCAGCTTTCAGGGAGGCCCCACTGTTGTTATGGCACCGTCCAAGACCACCTCCTCAGTCAGTCTCCCTGCACGGTCCCCCCCATGGGCAGCTATGTCAGCGGAGGCTCAAAGCCCACCTGTTCTTAGTTTGCAAAGTGCAGCCCCATTAACTGATCTGTCAATCACTTCACACACACCTGCCTCGACGAGTCCAAGCCCCACACGCAGCAGAGCCAGACTTTCCCTGACGGGAGACGAGACCAGGCTTTCAGTCGTGAGAGAGATATGGCAGAAAAATCTGGTTGGGCTCGATCTTGACCAGGGGGAGCAACTGTGGCGGTTACTGTCGGAATTTAAGGACAGTTTTGCTTTGAGTGAGAAAGAGGTGGGACAGACTCACCTGGTGGAACATCACATCGACACAGGGGATGCACGGCATATAAAGATGCGGCCTCGCCGTCTTCCCCTGGACCACCAGCAGGCGGCAGACAAGGCACTGGGGGAGATGCAGCGAGCGGGAATCATCGAACCCTTAGAAAGCCCCTGGGCAGCAGCGGTGGTTATGGTTGCCAAGGCACTGGAAAGCTGGAGATTTTGCGTGGACTACAGGCCCTTGAACGAGGTCACCAAGAAAGACACCTATCCCTGCCATGCATCGATGAGGCAATGGACGTGGTGTCAGGGTCGTCCTGGTTCTCCTCGCTGGATTTGCGTAGCGGCTACTGGCAGGTGCCACTCGCTGCAGAGGCCAGACCTAAGACGGCTTTCTATGCGGTGGGGGGGGGGTGTCTGGGGCAATTCCGGGTCCTGCCATTTGGCCTCTGCAGCGCCCCCGCCACTTTTGAAAGGCTTATGGACAGGGTGCTAAAGGGCATTTCCCGACAGGAGTGCATTGTCTCCC
Organism: Galaxias olidus; assembly: GCA_026901105.3. Taxonomy (NCBI): domain Eukaryota; kingdom Metazoa; phylum Chordata; class Actinopteri; order Galaxiiformes; family Galaxiidae; genus Galaxias; species Galaxias olidus. The sequence goes on from JAPMUY010009201.1 coordinate 17,374, forward strand.
TGGATGATATTCTGGCTCATGGGGGCTCCTTCCAGACTGCCCTCGACTCTCTGCGGAGAGTGCTGCAGAGGATAGCCGCAGCAGGTTTGAAGCTCCACCCCAACAAGTGCCACTTCATGAGAAGGGAGGTGGCGTTCCTGGGACACAAGCTGGGAAGCCACAGTATCAGCACCATGGAGGACAAAGCACAGGCTGTCCAAGACTGGCCCCCCCCCTGTCAACACAACAACTGAAAAGGTTCCTCGGCCTGGCTTCTTACTACAGGAGGTTTGTGAGGGGGTTCTCCTGCGTTGCTGCCCCTCTTTTCTGCCTGCTGCAGAGGGATCGGAAGTTCAACTGGACAGAGGCGTGTCAGACGGCCTTTGAGAGCCTGCAGAGAGCTCTCATTGAGGCCCCGGTGCTCGCCCCAGTGCTCGGCCCCCCGGACCCTGGACTGCCTTTCTTTCTGTACACTGATGCAAGCAACGTGGGAATGGGAGGAATACTTTCTCAGGTGGGGCCAGAGGGCGAACGGGTGTTGGCGTACTTTAGCAAGACCTTCAACAAGGCGGAGTGTCGCTATTGTGTCACCCGCCGAGAGCTGCTTGCTGTGGTCAAAGCTATCCAGCACTTTAGGTACTACCTCTGTGGGCTTCCCTTCACAGTTAGAACTGACCACTCAGCTCTCCAGTGGCTCATGTCCTTTAAGGAACCAGAAGGACAGGTTGCACATTGGATCGAGGGACTTCAGGCTTTTAGCTTTACTGTGGTGCACAGGGCAGGGGCACGTCATAGCAATGCTGACGCCCTCCCTACGGCCCTGCAGTGGGGAGGACTGCAGATATTGTGAACGGAGAGAGGTTAGGGAGAGAGAACTTCTGAGGAAGGAGGAAAGGTGTGCTGCGGTGAACCAGGTAGAAGGGCCAAGCTACAGAGAGATGCAGGAGATCGATCCTGCCGGATGAGAACAGTACCAGGAGCAAGATGTAGACCTCCAGACAGTCCGCCAGTGGGTGGGTGCTCAACAGCAACCAAAGTGGGAGGAAGTAGCTGTCCTCTCCCCTACCATTAAAGGACTGTGGGCTAAATTTGTGGCCCTGCGCCTGTCTGAGGGTGTTCTGGAGCGGGCATGGAAGGAGCCGGCCACGGGGGAGAAGAAGTGGCAGGTTGTGGTGCCTGTCCTCCTGCGCGTCACAGTGCTGGAGTCGGTTCATGGAGCTGCGGGCTCTGGGCACTTTGGGGTGACAAAGACCCTTCATTGCCTCCGCTAGGCTTTCTACTGGGGGCAGCACAAAAGAGACGTTGAGGACTTCTGTCGGTGCTGTGACACATGCACCGCACGGAAAGGGCCCCCTGGGAGGTCTCACGCCCTACTTCAGCAGTTCCCAGTGGGGTCCCCTATGGAGAGAGTGGGGGTGGACGTGGTGGCACCCCTCCCTCTGACTGACAGAGGAAACAAATATGTCCTCACAGCCATGGACTATTTCACAAAGTGGCCTGAGGCCTATGCTTTGTCCAATCAGGAGGCAGAGACTGTTGCCAATGCTCTAGTGGGGGGGATGTTTAGCCGGCTGGGGGTACCAGAGTCCATCCATAGCGACCAAGGCAGGAACTTTGAGTCAAGTGTCTTCAATACCATGTGCAAGCAGTTAGGAATGCATAAGACACGCACCACTCCACTCCACCCTCAGAGTGATGGCCTGGTCGAGAGATTCAACCGCACCCTGGGGGAACAGCTGGCCATTATCTCTGCTAAGCACCAAAAAGACTGGGACATGCACCTGCCTCTGGTGCTAATGGCCTGTCGGTCTGCCGTCCAAGACTCCACTGCCTGCACGCCGACGCTGCTGATGCTGGGAAGAGAGATCCACACCCCAGTAGAGCTGTCCTATGGTCGGCCACCTGACTCCACTCCTATCCTTCTGGGACTGGAATATTCCAGGAGACTCCAGGACCGTTTGGAGACAGCCCACACTTATGCAAGGCAGCAGCTGGCAAATGCAGGAACGAGGCAGAAGCGGAACTATGATGTGCACACCCGGGGCAGACACTTTGAGCCAGAGGAACTGGTGTGGGTGCACAGTCCCCAGCGCAAGAAAGGACGATGCCCCAAACTGGGTAGTGAGTGGATGGGACCCTGTAAAATACTGGAGAGGGTGGGGGAGGTTGTGTACCGGGTGCAGCTGTCACCCAGGGGGAGGAAGGTGGTTATTCATAGAGACAGACTGGCACCGTACCATGGCAATGCCAAACCCCAGACCCCTGTGAGCCCTGTTCTCCCTCAGTCAAGAGAGCACTAAGCACGGGCCCACCCCTCCCAAAGTGACCACCAGGCAGACCCCAACCTCGCCCCCCCTATAGGGGAGTCCCCACAGCCTGTGACTGTCCCCAAAGAGGTGCTACCCAATTTCATTGGGCCCTGTCCCATGCCCACGGGTCCCCCATTGTCCTTCGGGGACGCCTCCCAACCCCTTGCTACCCCCACCCGGTCAAGAAGACAAAGGAGACCCCCTGGTCGCTGGAAAGACTATGTTTGTTCCCTCGAGGACGAGGAACATTGATGAGGGGGGATTAGTGTAGAGACCCTGTAGGGAACTAATGTGTTATTAATGTTAATGTTCTAATGTTATGCCGTGTTATGCTGTATGTTAAGCTCCTGTCCTGAGCCACCTGTCAATCAAAAGCTGCCTATATATAGCCTGGGGGGGGAGGAGGGTCGCTCTCTTGGAGTGAAGTGTTGGAATGTGAGCAGAGAGACAATAGCTGTGTTCCGGATGATAGCTTGAATATCGAAGTTAGTTTAAAGGCGCAGGATATGGCCCGAACAATATCCTGTGTTTAATAAACGTCCTATAAGAGATCCTGGTTGTTAATGGCTGGGGTTATTACAATAGAATGCAATAGAGAGAAACGGAGGAACAAGTAGGCTAGTCAGTAGAAAATAGATTACAAAGTAGTAGCCTAGCGCTACTAAATGGTCAATTTGAAGGTAGCCGGTCCCGGTGTCTGACGGCAAATTTTTCTAACGGATACACTGGTGTGTGAGTCAAAGTGCGCCTGTTTAGATTAGACACACACACAAGCAAAATAATTTTGCCGCACTGCGCCACAGTTGCTTGTGGCCAATTAGTTGGTACAGTTATAGCTAACTAGCTATGGAACGATAATGGAGAGATGGCTATGAAACGACAATGGAGAGATGGCTTAAGGGTTAGCAGAGCTGCCAACTCACGTATTGAGAGTCACGCAAATGACCCTCCTCACACTCTCACTGCACACCGCATATTTCTCACGCATTCACACTAACTTTTTTTTGGGGGGGGGGGGGGGTCGCGAACACCAACCTGATTGTTCTGGGGGGATGCGACTATGCGAATAGTTCAAGCTAATAGGATAGACAATATATTACATTGGAATACACTCTAAATTATGACATAATACAGACTATCTGTACCTGTTAGTGCATTCACTTTCCCTGGGTCAAGTCTGTCTTTGGCCTCTCCTTTATTTCACTTCCCAGTACGGTTAGACTTGGCCAAGGTGTCTTTCTCCAAGATTAACGTGGCCAGGTCCTGGGTGAAAAGTGTCATTCTGCTTCTGCTGATTCTTTGGTAGAGGCAAATAGAGACTACATAGTTGCCTGGACACCTTTTTAAAAACACAGAGGCTGAATATAACAAGGCCAATTACAAGTACACTTCCATCAAATGAACTTGAATGCTTTGTTTAGTATATTTCAGACACACTGGTGATTTAGTATACATTGTAATATAATATTATTATATATTGAAATGTAAGTGTATTTCTAATCCCATCAAATCATATTTTTAATTTTGCATTAATTCCCAATTTTGCATACCATACACATTTCGAGTATACTGCAGGCGGCTACAGAAGGTATACTCAAGCCCTACTTGAGTACGTACACCTCTTCTGCACAGGTGGACTGTCCTTCCTTTGAGTTGTTTTAGATTTTCTACACAAACCAACCCATGTTAAAAATGTCGATTACATCAAATTAACAATAGAGAATGACAGCAAAAGATGTGAGTCAATTGGATTATTTTCAAATTGTAACATCATGTGGGAAGTTGGGTCTGGATTGAATCTGAGACAACAAACACAATATGCATGCACATGGGCTTCGAAATAACAGTGGGACACATGTCCTGAATTCATGAGCTAGGATGAAGCAACAATTCTTTACTAAGACTATGATTAGGTTATCATCAGTAACGTTACCTTTCTAGAGACTATACTGCCCTACAAAGACAAAGAGCAGTAACTACGCAAACAATTAAAGGTAAAATGGGTTAAAATATAAATTAGTCTCCTGCCTAACTTGATTCTTGCAGTTGACTGAAACTTTCTAAATATATAACCTTTGTATGTAGATTTTTTATTCTATATAAATAATGACTATTGACCTGACATATGACCCCTAAATTGCAGATACTGCTCTGTCCCTTTGTATGGCCTTAACCAACTACATATGTTATACAAAGGCAAAGTGCAGTATCTACCATACGGGGCTCAACGTTAAGGTTTTATTTACTTGCCAAGTCGGGCAAGTGGATCAGAAATCTGCTTGCCCAAAGTAAATTTTTACTTGCCCCTAAACAAATAGTTTTATTCATTAGCGGTTATCAAATAACAAAGACTAAAGTTTATTTTCATGATCTTTAATCATTAAAACCATACAAATGCAAATACAAATCTGTGAATGAATCTTAATAGAATTCCCTGTTTGCCACTGACCACATTTAATCTAAATTAATTCAGCCACCTTTGTTTATAATAGGGATAGGCATGGTTATTCCAATATTCGAAATGATGTGGGTATTCAAGTATAGCTGCAGTTATTTATATTTTTGCCTAAAGTAAATTTAAATATTATCCATTAGCTATTTTGATTACATACTGTTTATAACGTGTACACCAATGACATTGAAATATGTAAAAAGTAGAAAGAAAAAGCACAATTGCAATGCATTAGATACATTTTCCCAGCTTTCCACATCTAGTTGCTTAAACTTGCAGGCAGCGCGCCAACTGAAGGCACGAGAGCACTCTATGCTAGTGCGCTGGATCACCGATACAAACACATGCGCTTTAAAGCGCCAACTGTCCTTAGTGCTATGGCCTAAAATGCCCATCCCTAGTATAAATCATAGGATACCACATTTATAGAATGGTACTGAAGTTGACAAGGTCTAAGCCCACCCCCAGCAAAAGTATCATAATACCAAGTAATATCATGATACAACTGCAAACAAAACAGATTTTTCTTCATGACTTAAAACAAATGTAGATTTACATCTTAATGGCACGTGGCTGCAACTCTGTTTACAGTTAAATAGATTAATTGTGGGAATAGAAAGATACAGTTAGGCCCAAAAATATTTGGACAGTGACACAGTCTTCATGATTTGGGCTCTGCATGCCACCACATTGGATTTGAAATGAAACAACTACAACGGGATTGAAGTGCAGACTTGAAGGTTTAATTCAAGGGGTTGAACAAAAATATATGATTAAACATGTAGGAATTGTAGCTATTTTTATACAAACGCTCCTCATTTCAGGGGCTCAAAAGTAATTGGACAAATAAACATAACCCCATGTAAAATGTTACTTTTCAATATTTTGTTGAGAGTCCTTTGCAGGCAATGACTGCCTGAAGTCTGGAACCCATGGACATCACCAAACGCTGGGTTTCCTCCTTTGTGATGCTTTGCCAGGCCTTTACTGCAGCGGTCTTCAGTTGTTGCTTGTTTGTGGGTCTTTCCGCCTTAAGTTTTGTCTTGAGCAAGTGAAATGCATGCTCGATTGGGTTGAGATCTGGTGATTGACTCGGCCATTGCAGAATATTCCACTTCTTTGCTTTAAAAAACTCCTGGGTTGCTCTTGCAGTATGTTTTGGGTCATTGTCCATCTGTACTGTGAAGCGCCGTCCAATCAACTTTGCTGCATTTGGCTGAATCTGAGCAGAAAGAATATCCCTATACACTTCAGAATTCATCCGGCTGCTTCTGTCTTTTGTCACATCATCAATAAACACAAGTGACCCAGTGCCATTGGAAGCCATGCATGCCCATGCCATCACACTGCCTCCACCATGTTTTACAGAAGATGTGGTGTGCTTTGGATCATGAGCTGTTCCAATTCTCCTCCAAACTTTCTTCTTCCCATCATTCTGGTACAGGTTGATCTTAGTCTCATCTGTCCAAAGAATGCTGTTCCAGAACTGGGTTGGCTTCTTCAGGAGTTTTTTGGCAAAGTCAATTCTGGCCTTTCTATTTTTGAGGCTGATTAATGGTTTGCACCTTGTGGTGAATCCTTTGTATTTACTCTCATGAAGTCTTCTCTTTATGGTAGACTTAGATACTGATACACCTACTTCCTGGAGAGTGTTCTTCACTTGAGTGGATGTTGTGAAGGGGTTTTTCTTCACCATGGAAAGGATTCTGCGATCATCCACCACTGTTGTCTTCCGTGGACGTCCAGGCCTTTTTGAGTTCCCAAGCTCACCAGTGCACTCTTTTTTCTCAGAATGTACCAAACTGTTGATTTGGCCACTCCTAACATTTCTGCTATCTCTCTGATGGATTTCTTCTTTTTTTTCAGCCTCAGGATGGTCTGTTTCACCTCCATTGAGAGCTCCTTTGACCGCATGTTGTGTGTTCACAGCAACAGCTTCCAAATGCAAACGCCACACCTGGAATCAACTCCAGACCTTTTAACTGCTTAATTGATGACAGGTTAATGAGGGAAGAGCCCATGCAGCGTTGTTATTTTTTGCAGCCTTCTGAGTCAATTGTCCAATTACTTTTGGTCCCTTGAAAAAGAGGCGGCTACATATTAAAGAGCTGTAATTCCTAAACCCTTGCTCCAATTTGGATGTGAATACTCTCAAATTACAGCTGAGAGTCTGCACTTTAAGCCCATATTGATTATATAATTGTATCCTGAATATGTTTCCGTAAACAGCTAAAATAATAAAACTTGTGTCACTGTCCAAATATTTTTGGGCCTAACTGTATCAATATAATTTATTGAATACTGGAAAAGAAATGCAAAGGTAGATTGTCTCATGCTACTTCAATCATTTAGGCTAAAGCCTGGTTTATACTTCTGCGTGAGCACGTTACTGAATGTAAACATTCATTTGGCGCTTACGTTCGCACAGTAGTTTACAAACATACTTCAATGAAGTTTAACGGGCCCACTAGGTGGCAGTGTTGCATTCAGTAATCCAGAATGTACTAAAAAACGTAGAAGTAGCCAGACACGGAAACTCCCGTGCATGTTCCGCGAAAGTATAAGCAAAGAGAGAAGGTTGCTCACTGCTTTTCATATTTTCTTGTATCAAATCAAGGTTATTTATAGAACACGTTTACAACAAGCAGAGCTGACCAAAGTGCTGTACAATATATTTACATACAGTTTATCAAACAATACAGAAAATGGTTGTAACATATAGCCTATATGGCTATACTGTGTGCAAGCTAAGTGCATAGAAAACGGGGTTATGTACTGTATATAACCCAGGTTCTAATAAGGAGAGGAGTGAGACTCCTCTCTATGGGAAACGCTCCTAGAGCATGCATCATTCACTGAACACTTGTAATCAACAAGGCTTGTGAGACTTTCAGGGTCACGCGCTCCCACGTCAGCTACTCTATAAATACAGTAGCAGACCCATCTCACTCCAGATTTGAATCCAGTCATCATTCAGCCATGGGGCAGACTTTGGAGAGGAGTCTCACTCCTCTCCTTATTAGAACCTGGGTTATGTACATAACCCCTCGTTCTATTACAATCGATACGTTCAACTCCTCTCTATGGGAGACATTGTACCACAACGCCCCATAGGTCGTGAACATCGAACAACCCCTGATGACCGGAGGTCCCGCCTTCACTCCTGACCGCCCACACTAAGCACCGCCTGCGCCAGAGAGGGCGCCGTCACATCCAATATGTATCAAGATACAAAGGTGTGAGGTGTAGCCCAGCTAGCCGCAGCACAGATGTCCGAGACGGACACACCCTTGGAAAGCGCCCATGAGGAAGCAATTCCGCGAGTGGAATATGCACATATGGCCATATGTGATGCGTTTCCCATAGAGCCATAGGCTAACTGAATAGATTGCACTAACCACTCAGCCAGTCTGATTTTGGACAGTGTCTTCCCATGGAAGGGTGAGCAAAACAGACTAACCACTGATCCGTGGAACGGGATCCCCTTGTCTTATCCATGTAACAGAGCAGCGCGCGTACAGGGCACAGACACTCCAGGGAGCGCAGATCCGTATCGGGATGGAGCCAGAGCACCTCAATAGAGTTACAGGTGTAAGTCATGCTCAGGACCTTCGGCACAAACGCTGAATTTGGCTTTAAGGTCACCTTGGCATCTCCGGGGGCAAACTGAGTACACGAAAGATGAACGGAGAGGGCCTGTAAATCACTGACGCGCTTGGAGGTGGCCAAGGCCAACAACAAAGCCGTCTTGAGTGACAACGCCTTTATACTGCTAGTCTCCATGGACTCGAACGGAGCCCGAGACAGCCCATCCAGAACGAACCCGAACTCCCAGGAGGGAGTGAGTGGTTTAGGCTCTGGTCGCAGCCTGCGTACACCTCTCATGAAGCGAGACACGAGCGGGTGAGCACCAACAGTCTTTCCATTAAAGCTGACATTGCAAACCGGCAGGGCTGCCAGGTAAACTTTGACTGTGGAAAGGCTCTGTCGTTGTCCAGTAGCCCCTGGAGCAATAATAGGATATTCCCCTTGTCGCATTGGAACAACACAAAATTCCGCTACTTGCACCAGGACTCGAACACGCGTCATCTACAGAGACGTAGTGGACACTGCTCTGGCGCTCTGAATAGTGGCGACCGCCCTGGGGTGTGACCCGTCAGTGGTCAACCACAACCTCAGCCTTTCAGGGGTTCTCGCCATTCGCCTAGGGCAGTAAGTCCGGGCGCAACAGGAGCAGCCAAGGCTCACCCACCACCTAGCTGTATATATCCGCCGCCCATGGTTTGGTCAACCATCGAGGGGCTACTAATATCAGCGACAGACTCTGTGACCTCACACGGGCCAGCACGGCCGGGATCAGAGCTGAAGGGGGTAACGCGGAGAGCAGCCTGTCTGCAGGCCACGCGTGCGTGAGAGCATCTATGCCCATAGGAGCGCCTGCTTCTCACAGAGAGAAGTAAAGGCGACACTGGACACTGGCCGCCGAGGCGAAGAGATGGACGGACGCTTCTCCAAAGAGACACCAAATCTTACGTACCATCTCTAGATGCAGAAGCCACTCTCTGGGCGGGATTTCTCCCCGGGAGAGAAGGTCTGCGCCAGAGCGACCTCAGGTTCACTGCACACCACAGCAATAGCTGCCTCGCCAACTTGTGAAGTGTCCAGGAGCGGGTTCCGCCCTGTCGATTCACAAAAGCCACCACTGTCGTGTTGTCCATAACACATCCTGGTTGCACAGCAATGGGAGAAACAGTTTCAGCACCAGGAAGACCGTGAGCAGTTCCAGGTGATTGATGTGGAGACAACGTTGAGACGTATCCCCTGCAACGCTCACCGAATGTCCCGCGCCGACGCCCCCTCCCATCCTGTGAGGGAGGCATCTGTCGTCACTACGCGCCTGCGTACTACAGGGCCAAATAGGAGGCCCGTCAGCAGCAGTGCTCTGTCCCGCCGTGCCGCCAGCGCCAAAACGCAGCGGTTGGTGACCCTCAGGAATAAAGCCAGCCTCCTCGCAGGGCATAACACTCTGACTGCCAGCCAGTATTGGAAGGCCCGCATGCGGAAGAAAACAGGCCAGACACTTGTAAAAGGCGCGGTCCCGGGAGAGAAAGCCAAGGTTCAGAATTGTGCGGATGGTTATTCCCAGGAATGTTACGCACTGGGAGGGAACCAGACAACTCTTTTTGGGGTTCATCACGAAACTGAGGGAGGCTAGATGGGACAAGAGAACACTCGTGTGTTCTCTGAAGGGGAGAACCTGGAACTTGAACACCTGACATTTGAACGCAAACCTGAGGAACTTCCTGTGTGCAGGGAGGACTGAAATGTGAAAATAAGGATCCTTTGGGTCTATGGTTGTAAACCAATCGCCCTGATGGATATTGCATAAGAGCCCTCTGATCATCAGCATTTTGAACTAGAATACAGTCAAGTGGCTGTTTAATCGCCTCCGATCCAGGATGGGGCGTACCCCCCACTCCCCCCTTTCAGCACCAGAAAATACAGCGAGTAGAACCCGCTGTGTGCTTCCGTCAGTACCACGTATCTCACAGCCTCTTCTCTGTAGGAGAGAGCATATCTCCTCTGCTAGAACAGGGGCGAGCTCGTCTGACACAGAGGTCTCCGTGATCCCCACAAACCGAGGCGGGCTGCTCCAAAACTGGAGTCTGTACCCGCACTCTACGGTCTGTAACACCCATGTGCTTGTGGTGCATGCACACCACTGAGCCGCATCCTCCAGCTAGGGAGCTCACAACCCCGAGGGGAGAGGCATGACCCAGCTGAGGCTTTATAGGGTTAATTTGTTTTGTTTAATATGATTCCTCTGCACACTCTGCGCCCACAGGCTGGGGGATCAAACACTTTAATAGGTGGGGAACAATAACACTTGGCGCAGCTGGCTGAGGACGGAGTGCCACACCAGACAGTGAGCTTAGTGACTGTATGGTGAGCCAGACCCTGACTAGATGTACTTGCCCGATGTGGCATTTTACTTGCTCCGGGCAAGCGGGCAAGCCTTATAGCCCTGCTATCTAAATGCGTATATCCAACTTTGATATTGTTTTTATGTTTATTATACATAACAAAGCTGTTATGCGTTGGGTTTGTGACTGTCTTTAATTTAATGTTTCAAGAAAATTACAAGGAAGAAAATCACAGCAAGAAGGTCCTGGGTTCAATCCCCACCTGACCCAAGGGTCTTTCTGTGTGGAGTTTGTGTGTTCTACCCATGTGTGCGTGGGTACTCCGGTTTCCTCCCACAGTCCAAAAACACGCAGGTTAATTGGTGACTCTAATTGCCCATAGGTGTGAATGTGAGTGTGAGTTGTTGTCTGTCCCTATGTGTCGGCCGTGTGATAGACTGGCAACCTGTTCAGGGTGTACCCTGCCTCTCGCCCTGTGTCGGCTGGGATAGGCTCCAGCCCCCCGCGACCCTGCAAAGGATAAGCGGTATAGCTAATGGATAGATGGATGGAAGAAAATTACAAAATAAAAAAATCATATTACAAAAACAAACTACCTGCAACCAAAAGTGGGTCACAAGCACATTCACACAAACTTCAAAGTTGGGAAAATTCTATTGGTCTAAGGCGGCCTCCACACCTAGAACGATAACTAAAACGATGACTATATCGATATATTAATATCGTTCCAAGTCAGATAAAGGGGCCTGTTTACACTGCAACAATAACTATAGCTTAGTGGAGAACGATATCGTTCTGATGGCTTTCAGAGCGATTTTTCGATGACCCTTGAACGATAAACTGTTGACAACCAATCAAAAACGTCCTGCATATGATCACAAAATCAAAAACATGGCGGATATATTGGAGAAGCTAGCTTTTGAAGTAGAGAAGAACCCGTCACTCTACAATAAATCAGACAATGGATATAAGGATCCAATTTTTAAAAAAAAGGGAGGGAATCGGTAGGTCCCTCAGAGTCAGTGGTAAGTTTTCATACTATACATCATTATAAACTTAGATATGATTGGGTTGCAAGCTAGTCTGAGGGGGCAAGCTAGCTAGCTATCTGTCGTTGTCATTTTTATATGAGCTTACTAGGTACGCCCTACTGAACATACATACCCATGAATTGACTGTTTATTTTGAGAAGTAACGTTAGGAGTTTTAGAAGAAAGATGTGAAAGAACAATGTGTATTAATAGTTGTTTTTTTTACATAGGAAATTATGAAATGGGTCAATATGCATGATGTGTTCCACCTCAACCGCAAAAAAATAGCAACTAAAAGTGGGAACGTAGCAAAAACAATCAAACGGTACAAATATGCTGCGACAATGGAATTCATGATTCCTTATCTTCTACCAAGAAAGTAAGTTTTTTATATTTGCATTTTGCCTAATAATTGCATAATTGTTGTAATGTCATTGTTGTTGCTCTCAATTTTGTTGTATTTTCAAGTAGTACAATGTCTATAAATGTTTATTAATTGAATTGAATTCAGTGGTGTGTGCGTGGTGAATTATCATTACAGTGCAGATTATAAAAATAATTTGACTTTCAGCACCTCTGGTAATATGATAGATGAGGACGGGGAGGAGGATGATAATGATGACGAGGACGAGGAAGGTAGCCGTTTAGTGTCAGGGCAGACTGAGGCAGAGAGAGAACCTCTTCAGTTCAGGGCACCTACCCCAGTTAGGGCACCTACCCCAGCTTCTTGAGGAACCCGTTCTTTTCGGTTCCTCAATTGCTTTTGAGACACATTGTTTTGCACAGGTCTGGTCAAGGTGTCCGATGTGTTACGGGGTCCGTTGACCCGGCATCTACTTTCGGCGCCCAAGCTCAAGCATCTAAACAACTAATGTATGTTGTACCTTCCTCAGTTACTTTGTCTACTCTACTGAGTCGAAGTTCGGTAACTTTTGAGCCATTTTAATGTTAACTAATTTACAGCTTCATGTCTCAATGCTGGGCTGCTGATAATGTGATAACTCTTAGTGATCCATTTGGTTACGTAATATTACACTTGTTACGATTGAAAGCGTAGCCCATAAACCTCCCCATTTTGAATACGTGTCGTTATATGCTGTTACTGTTAGCTTTGCCTTGGCTTTAAGCTTTTGCTCGCAAACCTAGTGTGAAAGAACGCTAGCTTTTCGTTTACCTTAACTTTTGGAGCTACAAGATAGGACCGATCATTATTAATTTGTTAGTTTTTAAAACGCTTGAACAAGCCTCCCTAGAGTAGGTTAATATTTCCCTACCATAATCTCTGATACTCCTCTTGTTCCACAAAAGGAAGACATTAGCTTACAAAAATAAACTATGGCTACAGCACCTGGTTATTATTAAAATATTCTGCAAAAGGATATGGTAAAAGACGCTATCAGTCCCTATATAAATAAATCTAAAGGCCATATATTAATGTGTAATCTATATATAATAAACTCGTATATGTAAGTAATCAAGACATGTTTATTTATAGAGCACGTTTTAAACAGTTGACTAAAATACTGTACAAACAGAACAATAGCCTACATTCAAATACAGTATCAAACATAACAAACAAAACCTGTTGTGATATACAAGCTAAGTGCATAGAAAACCACTACATTTTCTAAAGCTAATGAAACGAAATATGTTTCGAGCTAAGATTTGAAAATATCGACAGATGGCTATTATATAAAAATTAGCTGTGACTGCAAACGCAAGAACCTCTGAGCTTCAGTTTGGAACGTGGAATGGCCAGGAGTCCCAGTTCACAAAACCTGATGACGTATATTTCTGCGCGCCAGAAGTAAATCATAGGTCAACGGACCCCGTAACACATCGGGCAGCCACACCCCCTATTACAAACCTACCAAACTGAACTCTGGCACCTGCAGGCTCACCTATCCAGAACCGAACTTGCTCGTTTAAAACCTGCATATGGTCAGTCAATGAAGCCTGCAGGATTCTGTATAAGCAGGTGCTCACCACACAAGATTAACTTTGACCAGACACCACTGATCCTTACATCAGCCTCAAGTCCCCTGACATTTTACTCGCTGACAACTCTGCCTGCCTCCTCCCTATAAGTTACATTTGGCCTGCAGTGCAACCAAAACAGTCTGTAATATGTGATGGCTTTTTTAGGTTAATGACGGCCTCATCTGCAGCTCTTAAACAACCAAGTTGATTGATCGCACCATCATACCTCCCATCCTTTTATTTGAACACTTGGTTCCTGTATTTGAGATCTCATTTGGCAAACTAAAGATGCACTTGTCATGCCTCTCTGTCTGTCGAACACAACGTATTCCTCTTAGATTTGACCCTTTTAACTACTGAACAAAGTAGTTGCTATATGCAAATTTGTCTGCATCCGCATTAAACTGGATTGCAAAGTTATGGTAAAGAATATCTTAAAGGGGCCCTATTATGCTTTTTGGGTCTTTCCCTTTCTTTTAGAATGTTCAATAGCTTTTTGTGAATGTAAAAGGTCTGAAAAGTTTCAAAGCCCATTGTCCACACCAAAGAGAGCTACTCTCTCTCACAGAAAACACTGCTCCTGAACTGCCTAAAACGCCTCGCTTGTAGTCCGGCGTTTTCTTCCGCATCTTATCTACGTCACTAAGTCACACATTTTCATAATGCCCACCTAGCGGCTATTTTGGCACGCCCTCGAACAGAGCCAGTCAGAGCGGAAGCCGCAAAGTTTGGATGTGGCTTCGCCATGTCGAGAAAGGCAAATTCCCTTTGTTTGGCCAGCTGACCAATCAGAGCAGACTGGGCTTGTTGGGAGGGGGGCCTTAAAGAGACAGGAGCTAAAACAGAGCGTTTCAGACAGGGTGAGTAGAGGTGCTGCAGACCCAGGCAGTTTGGAAAAAATGTATTATTTATTGAACATTAAAAGGTGTAAAACTATTCTGATAGAACTCCTAAATAAAGGTATGAACCTGAAAATTTGCATAATAGGTTCCCTTTAAAGCACTTCATCTTCACTACCCACCCATGTGTCAGATACTTTAATAAAGGCATGAATCTCAAGCATAGCCCTGTTTGTCAATAGATCAAAATCTAGTTTTAGAGGTCTCAACTGCCAAATCTGCTAATGTTAATTTGACACCAAGTATCACACTCCCTTAAATCCATTCCATCAAACCTTACAAGCATTTTGCTACTTGCAGCTCATCTTGGGGTCATTGATCGTTTTCTCAAATCTTTGTTAGTAAGTAATGTTTGTTCGTCTGTAAAAGAGAAAAACCAAAGTTAAACATTCTGCTGTTCTTGAAACAAATATGGGGTTTCAATAAGGGGTTTCAAATTAACCAATAAATTAGGCATTGACATCTCAATTCATTTGGATTAAAAATAAATCCTGGATTAGAATTATAATGGCATTATAATGGCACGAAATAACACAAAGATCAAAGACAACCACGGGTGTATGAGACAACGTCATAGAAAAACCAAAAAAGAATGATACAAAGAAACTGTCTCATATTATTTCTTGTGCAATCAAATTATTTCTTCATTAGCTTTAAGCGTGGAAAACGTTTACACAAGCTGCAAATGTTGAATCTGCATGTTAAAGTAGCAATGACCTTGACCTATACGATTGTTAGCTTGCTTCAGCCATAGGTCGCATTATTTAATTGAATGATGAGCACTCAGGGGAATTTCTCAAAAGTTATTAGACAGCAAATAGTAGCCAAATATACATTACTGTATCACAGAGAGCTAAATGATATCTCACAATATGAATATTTTTATCCACACGACAAATCTAAAACAAAACAAATTGTTTAGCTAGTCACACTATTGAGCAATGCAAACCTTACCTTTGTCTGAATACAAAGAGGGCGCCGCTCAGTTTTGGGGACATAAATCTTGATTTTCCTTGGATGGATTTTTTTTTTTGGGCAGTTTCTTGAGGAAGCCTTTGTCTAGTCGGTCTTAAAAGGATTCGTGCGAACGAGCTGACTTAGGGTAGCACCTAGTCAAAAAAAGTATATGAAATTGATTTTAAATAACTTATATTTGACTGATTGACGGGTTCACTCAAGGTCATGTCCCGGCAGGGGTTTTGTTCAAAATGAATCCAAGTTTGACCGTCAAATGTGATTGGAATATATGGAAGCCTATATGGAAGCGTAAGGGACATTATTCAAATGAAAATGTAAACTTGAAAATGCAAATGCAATTCCACAATAGCCTTATCACTTTCCACATTCGTATGTGTTATTTGAGACAAAATGCAAGTGAAAATGCAATCATTCCATATATATATATATATATATATCTATATATATATATATATATATATATATATATATATATATATATTTTCATATCACACCCCGCCACACTGCGGACAATATTCAAATGTTAATTCAAACGTGAAAATTAAAGTGCAATATAAAAAATGTATCCTCATTTTCCATTTGTGCAAGCGTTGTTTTTGTCACAATTAAAATGCAGTTGTTAAACATCTTGGGAGGTTGGTGTCCTCAGCTACCAAGCTGTTATCTATCATATCAATCATTAATGCTTAAATTACGCACAATGCCTGTATTAAGATACGTTCTCGACAGAGGCAAGGGAGCGATATATTGCAAAAGTAAAGTTAGTTAATGATACTGATCCATACAATTAAGAGACATTATACGATCAAAGGAATTTGACAGCTTGATACCCGGTAACGTATGTTACGTAGTCGCATATCTGGTGGTGTTTGGCGTAGCCCTACAACTGTCAAATATTAAAAAAAATGTAAGTCTTTGGAGACCCATGTCATGTCCAATGTACCAACGGGACCTTCAAACCAACAAGCCAAATGCCAACAACTGGATTGAGATTTATTGTTCTCTTTAGACACATTAGATAATCATCTATAATATATCTAAAATGTAATAATGTTACCCAAAGACGTGTATTTTTCTTTTAGGTGATGTTTCCAGTACTGCAGGTGCCTCTTTGCCATCTGAAAATCCCGAAGACATTTTTCTTTCTATGGATGATAGAATAAATTATAAAAGAGCTGTCTTTAATACTTTTATTTCATTGCAACACATCTTTAATTCAACACAAGCCAGAACTAGTATTCTAATTTTTAGTGGGCCTTCAAAGTTGTAGGATGTCCTTTCCACTTTCTGTTAGACGAGAGCTGCTTTGTGCAATGGATCATCGTAGCCTGTAAACCCCAAAAAATTATAATAGCATGTTACAAAATTGAACAAGTGCGTATGCATTATATAAAATACTATACACTTATATTTGTTAAAAGGTAGACTAGCGGTACTGTAGATAAATAATTAACACTGGACCACCATGTATTGCGTTGCTGATGTTCATAGCAGGCGATCAGAGTCCATGTGCTCCTCTACTGCTGAACTTTCACGGCCAGGAGATCCCATCTTCCCTTATAGCCCATGTTCTTCTCTGCTATGACCCTGAGTTTGTCAGTTGTCCGCAGCCTTTTCCTCCTTAGAGCCGGGGCAGGGGACTTTGGTATCTGGCTCCGTGAATCCCTACAATAGAAAATATGCCACAATTAGCAGTGTGCTAATTCACAAATCTTTACAATTAAGCCTGTAGACAAACTAAAATGGCCTAATGCAGGCAGTACTTTCACTTTCCTAATGATAAGCAGCCAGCCAAATATATTCTGTACACTTTTTTATAATAGGTTAGGTTCTAACATTAGATGTGCCGTCACGAAATGTAAAAATATCAAAATATCTATTGTATTGAAATGCAGTTCAAATAAAATATATATTCTTTTCTAGCTAACCCATTTTGGTCTAGTTTTACAGAAACTGACACAAAATACAAAGCTCAGCCTTCTTTAGCTGGAGAGAGCAGATGATTGCCATTAACGTTAGCTATACAGCTAGCGCAACTTATCAGAAATACAGTGCCTTGCAAAAGTATTCACCCCCCTTGGCTTGTTACTTATTTTGTTACATTACAACCTGTAATTTAAATGTTTTTTTAATCTGAATTTTTATGTGATGGATCTGCACAAAATAGTCTAAGTTGGTGAAGTGAAATGAGAAAAAAAAATATATAAAAAATTATTTAAAAAAATAAAAATCTGGAAATTGGCATGTGCATATGTATTCACCCCCTTTGCTATGAAGCCCCTCAAAAGTTCTGGTGCAACCAATTACCTTCAGAAGTAACATAATTAGTGAAATGAAGTCCACCTGTGTGTAATCTAAGTGTCACATGATCTGTCAGTATAAACACACCTTTTCTGAAAGGTCCCAGAGGCTGCAACACCACTAAGCAAGAGGCATCACACCATGAAGACCAAGGAGCTCTCCAAACAAGTCAGGGACAAAGTTGTTGAGAAGTGCTAGTCAGGGTTGGGTTATAAAAAAATATCCAAATCTTTGATGATCCCCCGGAGCACCATCAAATCCATCATCTTCAAATGGAAAGAACATGGTACCACAACAAACCTGCCAAGAGAGGGCCGCACACCAAAACTCACAGACCGGGCAAGGAGGGCATTAATCAGAGAGGCAGCACAGAGACCAAAGGTAACCCTAAAGGAGCTGCAGAGTTCCACAGCAGAGACTGGTGTATCTGCGCATGGGACCACAATAAGCCGTACACTCCATAGAGCTGGGCTTTATGGAAGAGTGGCCAGAAAAAAACCATTACTTAGTGTTAAAAATAAGATGGCACGTTTTGAGTTTGCCAAAAGACATGTGGGCGACTCCCCAAATGTATGGAGAAAGGTGCTCTGGTCAGATGAGACTAAAATTGAACTTTTCGGCCACCAAGGAAAACGCTATGTCTGGCGCAAACCCAACACATCCCATCACCCCAAGAACACCATCCCCACAGTGAAACATGGTGGTGGCAGCATCATGCAGTGGGGATGGAAAGATGGATGGTGCTAAATACAGGGATATTCTTGAGCAAAACCTGTTTCAGTCTGCCTGTGATTTGAGACTGGGACGGAGGTTCACCTTCCAGCAGGACAATGACCCGAAGCATACTGCTAAAGCGACACTCGAATGGTTTAAGGGGAAACATTTAAATGTGTTGGAATGGCCTAGTCAAAGCCCAGATCTCAATCCAATTGAGAATCTGTGGTCAGTCTTGAAGATTGCTGTTCACAAGCGGAAACCATCCAACATGAAAGAGCTGGAGCAGTTTTGCCTTGAGGAATGGGCAAAAATCCCAGTGGAAAGATGTGGCAAGCTCATAGAGACTTATCCAAAGCGACTTGCAGCTGTAATTGCCGTAAAAGGTGGCTCTACAAAGTACTGACTTTAGGGGGTGAATAGTTATGCACGCTGAAGTTTTCTGTTATTTTGTCCTATTTGTTGTTTGCTTCACAAAAAAAAAATCACATCTTCAAAGTTGTAGGCATGTTCTGTGGATAAAATTATGCAAACCTTCAAACAATCCGTTCTAATTCTAGGTTGTGAGGCAACAAAACATGAAAAATGCCAAGGGGGGTGAATACTATTGCAAGGCACTGTATCTACCACTACAAATAAAGACTTTGTGACAAAATTGTTTCGTCAACGACGTGATAAAATGTTTTGTCATAAATATAACTTTTCTTACCTTGAAAAATAGCCTCAGATTTCAAACCGAAGGTTGCAGTCGTAAATCAAATATAGACATTTTCCTCCACGGAAATCTTTAACCTCCCGGTAGAAACATGAAGTATGTATAAACGTACGTGATTGGCTGAAAGGGAAAGTCATATCTGATTGGCTACAAAACTTCTCCATTTGAAAATGTTTTATTCGTGAGTCGAACTGTGGCAAGAAGCTCTCAAAAATCCATACACGAATGCAGTGTGATCCACAAATGTTAGGCACTTCACAAATGCAGATTCGGTAGGTTTCTAATAAATGTAACAGCTTTGAGATTTTTTTTTTACATTTGTTTAAATCTCAAAATACATTTGTGAATTGATATGCATTTACTTGTGAACAGCTTCACCTATATGTAAATCACAAAAAACTATTTGTGAATCGTTATACATTTATTTGTGAACCACGCCTTTTATATATTAATCAGGAAGAAAATACAGTTGTGAATTGTACGGCATTTATTTGTGATTATTGATAGCGATCTAATTCCATACTGAAAAGGATGGAATCAAATGATTATAATGAAAATAATGGCTCTAGCTAGCTGACTAATGAAGAAATGTGTCAATTTATTTATGATAACATACAATTACAGATTCACCATCTTCTATACTGTCTTGAAATTGTCTTTTGTTTCAGACATAGGGCAAAGGACTTAAGCAGCTTAAGAATGGGATGTACAAACGTGTTTAAGGAACTGTTCTGAACCTGACATACAGTGATTTCTGTAAAGCAAGTCTTTGTGCATTAATACATGATGGTAACAGTCCAGATGCATAGACTTCCCAGTAGTTGAAACAAAGTGCACTAGTCTATTCACAAGTGAACGGAAATACACATTTTGAAAGACTAAAAATTTGAGTGTTTAGCACATGCTAATAGTGTATAACAAAGGGCTTGAAAATAATTATACTTTTCATAAGTACACTAAATTACCACTTTAAGCGTTTTCAATTTAGTATACTTTTCAAAGTACACTGAAATACAGAATAAAATTATTTAGATTAAAGTGCACTATTTGTAAGTATACTTAAATATACTACCAATTAAGTTACATTTAAGTACACTTTAATAAAGCATACTAATAGTGTACTACAAAGGACTTGAAAATAATTATACTTGTCATAAGTGCACTAAATTACCGCTAAGTATTTGCAATTTATACAATTACACTTACGTACAATTCACAATACACTTACAATAAAGCACACTTTTTATACACCGAAATACCCCTTTTAAGTATTGCATAATTAAATTAAGCACAATAAGTCAAAGTGTACTTGTAATGATTTTTGCATACTTAAATTATATTTCTAATAAACTGAAGTAGACTACTTTTTTAGCTGGGTGCTTTGGGGCTGTTTGCTGCTAGTTGTCCAGGGGCTCTTGTTAAGATCAATGACATTCCACCAAGTATGAGGGCATTTTAGCCACAAACCTGGCTGCCTCTGCCAGGAAGCTGAGACTTGGCCGTAGGTGGACCTTCCAACAAGACAATGATCCCAAACATACTTAAAATTCAACAAAGGAATGGTTCAATGAAAACAAAATCAATGTTTTGCCATGGCCTTATAAGGCTATGGTCACAATGCAGGCAACAGTTACCCAAATCCGATTTTTTGCTCATATGTGACTCAGGTCTGTGTGTTTTCATAACAGCGTGAACAGCACAAATCACATGGAATCCAATCATTTCAATTCGGATTTGGGGCACTTCCATATGTGGTATCAAATCGGATACAGGTCTGATTTTTTTGCAATGCGACCTCAGCATGAACAGTCAATTCGGAGTCCATGCGACTTTTACATCTCTCTAGATTTAGCGTTCTGCGTGTGACGTCTTTGTTATTGTTCTTTTGCGCTTGCAGGTCAGTTCAGGACCGTGATCAGTTCACACTGGAGTCTGATATAAGCCACTTTTAAAAAGGAGTGTGAACAGCCAAACCAAAAAAATTGGACCTGAGCATAAATCCGAATTGAGCATTAAGGCCTGCGGTGTGACCGTAGCCTAAGTCTCTAGGGACTCAAGCCTTATCAAAAACATGTGATCTATATTGAAGAGGGAAATGCATAAGTGTAAACCTAAGGATATCAAGGATATTGAAAGGTTTTGCATGGAGGAACGGTCCAATACCCCTCCAAATGTGTTTTTCAACCTCATTACAAACTATAGAAATAGGCTCGGTGCCGTTATCCTTACCACTGGAGGCTGCACCAAGTACTAAAAACGGGTGCCAATAATTGTGAAATCTTTGAAAACTGAATATTAGATTTTTCTTAAAATTTTGGTCGATTCCATTGAATCATTAATAAAGCAGTATGTTTTTGGAAAATAACAATATATCTCAGTAATGGTATTTATTTTCTACAGTCTTTTTGGGTAAATTTTAATCAAGGGTGCCAATAATTCTGGACCTGACTGTATACACACGTGGACAAAATTGTTGGTACCCTTCCGTTAAAGAAAGAAAAACCCACAATGGTCACTGAAATAATTGGAAACTGACAAATGTAATAATAAATAAAAATTTACTGAAAATTAACTAATGAAAATCAGACATTGCTTTTGAATTGTGGTTCAACAGAATCAGTTTAAAAAACTAACTAACGAAACTGGCCTGGACAAAAATGATGGTACCCTTAACTTAATATTTTGTTGCACAACCTTTTGAGGCAATCACTGCAATCAAGCGATGTCTGTAACTCTCACTGAGACTCCTGCACCTGTCGACAAGTATTTTGGCCCACTCCTCGTGAGCAAACTGCTCCAGCTCTCAGGTTTGAAGGGTGTCTTCTTCAGACTGCATGTTTCAGCTCCTTCCACAGATGTTCAGTAGGATTTAGATCAGGGCTCATAGAAGGCCACTTCAGAATAGTCCAATGTTTTGTTCTTAGCCATTCTTGGGTGTGTTTAGCTGTGTGTTTTGGGTCATTATCCTGTTGGAGGACCCATGACCTGCGACTGACACCAAGCTTTCTGACACTGGGCTGCACATTTTGCTCCAGAATGCCTTGATAGACTGGAGGTTTCATTGTACCCTGCACAGATTCAAGACATCTTGTGCCAGATGCAGCAAAGCAGCCCCAGAACATAACCGAGCCTCCTCCATGTTTCACAGTAGGTACAGTGTTCTTTTCTTCGTATGCTTCTTTTTTGCGTCTGTGAACATAGAGCTGATGTGACTTGCCAAAAAGCTCCAGTTTTGTCTCCTCTGTCCAAAGGACATTCTCCCAGAAGCTTTGTGGCTTGTCAATATGCATTTCGGCGAATTCCAGTCTCGCTTTTTTATGATTTGCTTTCAACAGTGGTGTCCTCCTCGGTCGTCTTCCATTAAGTCCACTTTGGCTCAAACAGCAACGGATGGTGCGTTCTGACACTGATGTACCTTGACCTTGGAGTTCTCCTCTAATCTCTTTGGAAGTTGTTCTGGGCTCTTTGGTTACCATTCGTATTATCCGTCTCTTCAATTTGTCATCAATTTTCCTCCTGCGGCCACGTCCAGGAAGGTTGGCTACAGTCCCGTGGACCTTAAACTTCTGAATAATATGTGCAACTGTAGTCACAGGAACATCAAGCTGCTTGGAGATGGTCTTATAGCCTTTACCTTTAACATGCTTGTCTATAATTTTCTTTCTAATGTCCTGAGACAACTCTCTCCTTAGCTTTCTGTGGTCCATGTTCACTGTGGTACACACCATGATACCAAACAGCACAGTGACTACTTTTCACGCTTTAAATAGGCAGACTGACTGATTACAAGTTTGAAGACACCTTTGATGCTAATTACAGGACACACCTTAGTTGACCATGTGCCTATGGTCAAATTATTTTCAATCTTTTCTAGGGGTACCATCATTTTTGTCCAGGCCAGTTTCATTAGTTTGTTTTTTAAAATGATTCTGTTGAACCATAATTCAAAAGGAATGTCTGATTTTCAATAATTGATTTTCAGTAAATTTTTATTTATTATTTCTTTTGTCAGTTTCAAATTATTTCAGTGACCATTGTGGGTTTTTCTTTCTTTAACGAAAGGGTACCAACAATTTTGTCCACGTGTGTATGGTCATGATGACCATAACTATGACTGACTCATGTGAAATGCGGTTTTATAAATTGGTAGGTGTTTCTATGGCCTCTAGGACAGCTGTCTCGTTCACAGGCGCCTCCGTTGCCTGGGCAACAAGTGCCAACCTCACATACATTTTTTTTTTTGTGATTTCGGAATATGATAATTATGCTTTCAGATTGTTATTGAATATGTGTTGACTTGTGAATTCTTTTGCATAATTTATTTCCTACCACAGAAATAATAAGTATTTTGTAGTTTCTGTTGCAGAAATAATGAAAGGATTATTTTTCTGTCATAATTTGTCTTTAATATCATTATATTTTTGTATCATGAGAAAATTGTATCATAAATCCAGTATCGTGAATCGTATCGAATGGTGAGTTGAGTGTATTGTTACAGCCCTATAACTAAGTCATTATTTTGTGATACAAAGTCATTATTTTGAGAACGTTTCTCATTATAATGACTTACGAAATCTTTTTTTTTCATCACTTGGAAATGCGCTTCCATAGTTTTTGACATGGTATCATAACAACGTAGTGCTCTCTTGTCCGCTTTTCACATTACCTTTCCATCTACCTCGTCAAGCAAGCCACAGCATCCTTACGCCTAGAACACACCAAATGTGTATGTGCTGCGTAAATTTTTTCCAAGTCATATGCATAGATTTACGTAGTCTTTTGTCAGTCACAAGAAAATGGTGCAGAATGCAAGTGGCTTTCACACTAAGATACACATTCTCAGGACCGATCAGAAGAACACGACGGTACATCCTCCACCTAGCTGTGAGGATACCAAAAGCTTATTCGACCACTAGCTTTGCTCATGAAAAGCTGTAATTGAATGTCTGTTGACTGCCCAGTACCCACCTGGTTTCCTGGGTAAGGCCTCATCAGGTATGGTCTCAGTGGGTTGGCCTCATCTCCCAACCAAAACATAGGGCACAGGTTCCAGGTGGTCAGCCCCAGGGAGTGGTACAGGCGGTGGGACCCGCTGGTGCCATTAAGGATAGCATTTCCAAAGTTGGAATCTCTAATGGCTCAATTACACCAAAACAGTAGGTTACGGGTAGGGACGGATCGCTACGTATCGGAACAGTTACACAAGATCTGTGTTGAGTTTCCACCGTAAACGGGTACCCTAAAATGTAGGTGGAGTTCAAAGCCACATAACTATTGTGACATAGTATTCAACACAACAGAGGAAACACATCAGGAACATAACATTACATTGGAGGACATCGAATGTTTTGTGTTAATTGTTCTCGGTATGTGGATGTTTATTACAACAAAGAAAAAAGCTTTGTTAAAGGAAAGCCTGAAGGAAGCAAGGCGAAATACAGCTGAAATAAACAGGAGAGTTTCGGAAATGCGATTTTAGATCGATGACAAGGAGAATACCATTGAGTTCTTTGTCACGCAAGGTGACGATTCTGTTGACGATTCTGTTGACCAATCAACGGTCTGCAGTGTTTCTAGTTCGTCCTTTGAGATCTGTGTGCTAGGAAACCCAACAGAAGGGTAGCGAAAAGCAGGACAGAACGGAACGGTTGTCTACCATGCCATCCACAATGTTTGCCAACACTAAAATAACAGTTCCGACCCGACCTGTTGCCTACTGCTTGGTGGAAATCAGCCATAAAGGTGCCACCATCACTGCCTTTACCATATGCTACAACATCGATAACTTGGAAGCAGTAGTATGCGTCTACTACTGCAAGGAACTAGTGCTTGAACATAGACCCTGACCGTGGTGGAGCCTGGGACAATAGCTGCCACTGTGGACCTACCGACATGGTAACTGTAGGCAATAGTGCTGAATGAATCACCTGTAGCAAAGAATCTGAGACAAATTGCCAGTCGTTCAGCTGGACTGATAGGCGTTCGGCGCTGCAATGCTGGGTCCAACTCGATTGAGAAGCTTCTGAAATTGCCCATGTTCCATCCAAAGCAGCTTTGAACTTCTTGTCCGTAGAGTTGTAGTTCTTTAATGAGCCTCCTAATCGGATGAATTCACATCTTCTTGATTTTGACCGCTATTGTCTGTAGTAATTTGCTAGCTTGCTACATAACATTGACCAGTCAGCTGGCTGTTTTTTGACTGGACAACATCAGCTAGCTACAGAAAATAGAGAGCTATCTAAAATACAAGACAAAACTGTTTTAACTTACACTGTCTTGTCAAATAGTAAGTGTGGTTTGGTTGGCTACTTCTGTGTTGCTCAAGTCTTTTGTTTTTGTTGTGGTCGTGAACTTTGACGTAAGAGTCTAAAAACCTGTGTTGACCCTTTCAAAGCAGCAGTTATTACAGAGTCATTGGCCCGGTGTGAAAGGGGTATTAAAGAAACTGTAACATAAACTGCTTGTTTTTGAAAAGGTTTTCTTGTTATTGTTATTATAATGACTAAAATGCACATGCTAATATAAACAACGTGTGTGTTGATGATTGTGTTTGGCTACAAGGCAAGACAGACAGGAGTAGGGCAAGTTGAAGGCTTCTATTTATTTATTTTTACAGAGACAGGTACTTGCTTTAAAGTTACTAAAAGCAGTTTATCTGTTGGAGGTAAGTAAGTAAAGTTTATTTGTATAGCGCTTTTCACAGACAAAAGTCACAAAGTGCTTTACACGAGCAAAACTAAAATCATAGTACATTAAAAGGAATACACGCAACTAAAAGCACAAAACACAAAAAATAAACAATAACCAATAGACAATAAATACATAAAATGCAGACCTAGTGCATACAAATTACCCAAATGCCTGTCTAAACAGATATGTCCTTAGCTGGCTTTTAAAAGAATCCACAGAAACAACAGACCTTAAAATTGTGGGCAGAGTATTCCACAGATTTGGTGCTACAGCCTCAAAAGCTCAATCACCACGTGTCTTTAGGCAGGTGCGAGGGATAGACAATAAAAGTAGCTTGTTTGACCTAAGAGAGTGAGCTGATGAGTGTGGATGAAGTAGATCGGCCACATAAGCAGGAGCCTGCCCGTACAATGCTCTGTAAGTTAGAGTGAGAATTTTAAACTGGATCCTATACGCAACAGGGAGCCTGTGAAGAGTTTTGAGTATAGGGGTGATGTCAGACTGTCTGTTTGACCTAGTAGTCTTGCAGCAGCATTCTGAATTGTCTGCAGACAATTCAGGGCAGAATTGTTAAGCGAGGAGAAAAGTGCATTACAATAGTCGATGCGAGATGAAATGAAGGCATGTATAATCATCTCTAATTCTACATTTGAAACTGCAGATCTTAGTTTACTAATATTTCTTAAGTGAAAGAAACATGACCTAGTCAGCTGCTTAACATGAGTGTCAAAGGACAAGGACTGATCAAATACAGCCCCTAAATTACGCAGGTTAGAGCGTGCGACAGAAGAAAGGGGCCCAATAATTTGCTTTATCAAGGGAGCAACCTTTTCTGGAGCAGCAATCAGGACTTCAGTCTTATCAGCATTTAGCTGTAAGAACCTTTCCACCGTCCAGTCCCTGATCGCATTAAGGCAGTCTAGGAGACATGATAACCTATAAACCTCACTACGTTTAATGAAAAGTAGAGCTGGATATCATCTGCAAATAGTTGATATTTACTATTAAATCTGTTTATAATCCGTCCCAATGGCAGCAAATATAAAGAGAATAATAGGGGCCCCAAAACGGATCCCTGCGGGACACCACATGATAGTGGAGAGGAATCTGACACAAAGTCTCCAATTGAGACAGTGAAACTTCTATCAGTGAGATATGATGAAAACCAGTCTAATGCTGTGCCTGAAATGCCCACCCAGTCATGTAACCTTTTTATGAGGATATGATGGTCTACTGTGTCAAACGCAAACTGAGATCGAGTAGAACTAATACAGAACAATCACCCGCATCGGATGACATTAAGATATCATTTGAAATCCTCAGAAGAGCAGTTTCAGTAGAGTGCTGTTTCCGAAACCCAGACTGAAACTTATCATAAATATTGTGCCTTTCCAACGCAGCAGTGAGTTGTTTGGCTACAACCTTCTGTAAAAAATTTGGGAAAAATGGGAGTTTAGATATAGGTCTATAGTTCTTGGGCACAGCAGGATCTAAGTTCAGACAGTAGGATCTAAGAGTTAAGAACAGTAGGAGACAACAGGGGGCTAGAAGTGGACGAACAAGTCCCAGGAAGAATACTGGCCCTAATAGCTATTACCTTATCAACAAAGAAAGTAAGAAACTTATTACAGTCATTGACATGGTAATGTAGGTAGGGGCGGTCAAACAATAATATCGATAGTGTCAAATAAAAACTTAGGATTTCTTTTCGAAGAAGAGATTATATTAGCAAAGTAAGCAGTCCGTGCTTCTTTTACTAGTGTATTAAAAATTATCTGAGATCTTTTAGGTATAGGCGATGCTCTTCTAGTCCAGTGGCTTTCCATAGTCTTTCAGTTTTGCGACACTTCTGTCTGTGGCAGCGGACCGCATCCGTCATCTAAGGAGAAGTGTTGCTGACAGCCCTAGTTCTAGTCCTTAAAGGTGCCACTTTATCAAGCAGCAAAGAGCAATGTTCATTAAAAGATTGCCTTAAAAGCGTAACATCATTAAGATTCGAATTAAGGTCACAGTAAAAATGCGCTGAGAACTGATCAACCGTACTCTGAGTAATGATGCGAGAACGCGACATTCTCTTAAGACACAAAGGGTCTGCATTTACAGAAAGATAAAAAAAAATACATTTATGATCACTGATCAAAAGGTCCTCACAATGGATATGATCAATATCTAGTCCCATGGTAAAAACAAGGTCCAAAATATGACCACCTGTGTGAGTGGCGCCAGAAACGTGTTGCTTGAAATTAAAAGATTCAGTAATATTAAGAAATTCAGAGGCTACACAATTCGTGGCATGATCGATATGCAGGTTATAATCTCAAGCTAGTACCACTTTGTCCAGTTTAAGAATGGAAGTCAAAAAGTCAGTGAACTCATCTAAAAACGGACCTGCTGGACCAGGAGGTCGGTAAATTAAAACACAATAATACGGATTTAGCCGACCAACTTTAGTCAGCTGTAGTTCAAAAGTAGTAAAAGGTTTTGTGCTCACCAACTGGCAAGAATACCGATTTTTCCAGACCACAGCGAGCCCTCCACCGCGGCCTGACAGACGCGGAGTCCCAATAAAAGAACAATCCATAGGGCACAGTTCATTTAAATGAATAAATTCCATATTCCGTTGCCAAGTTCCAGTTAAAAACAGGAAAGCCAAATTTTCCCTTGTGAACAAGTCATTTAGTACGGGAGCCTTATTCGCCACAGAGCGAGCATTAATCAAGCACATTTTGATTGAAGAAGCCGCCGTATTGTCCTCAGCACAGGAATCTTTGGGAGTGCGTGCAATCGGACGGATCACTCACGCACCACGGCGATCCCGACCATTGCAACGGCAGTCCGGGAACACTGACCGCTGATGAGAAAATCTGGCGGGGCTGCACCGGCGCCATGCGGCGACGGACTCTTCTACCTTAACGCCAGGGTAGATCAGCGTGAGCCTTCTGGTTGCGGGGATACAATACTGGAGGTTGGCAGCAAGAACTTGCTTCCAGAGACGGCGGGATTTAACCTGAGACCCCGCCATAGTTCCTCGCCTCCTCTTACCGCGCTTCTTAGCCGACAACCCCAGTTTCCCACTCCAATCGCACATCAGTGGTATTCCATGGGACGATGAGAAAACCACCGGGGGTAGAGGTGGATAGTTCCCGACAGCAGACAAACTATCCATAGAGCTTTTAATTAACCCTCTGAGACCGAGGGACGCGCCGGCGCGCTCATCAGTCATCCGCTACAAAATCTTGAATACAAAACGAACTATTTGATTTAGAGACAATTTCTTTTTTTATTTTAAACTAGAGGCCTGTAGCTTTAATTGAAGACCATTTTGGTCGATGCAAGTTGTTCGCATACTTTTCCACAGATCTACAAAAGTAGGGAATGTTGCTTGCACGTAGCCTATCATAGGTTGCGTTGCCCCTCGCTTACCAACATAAACCATTGATCTAGTGATATTTTCGCGGGGTTTTATGACATCATTAGATAGTTTAGGTCACGTGATTTAAAGTTCCCAGTGTTTACTCCAAAGAATTACGACGATAATTATTCGACCGTCGACACAGCCTGCATGTCAATGAAGATAAACCCTTTCCATTGGCATCATGTCATATTGGATCATACAGCGGATAAGAGACGCAACACAACTGTATTTTTTACTTTTACCAGCCACTATGTCTAGAAGAAGATACACTTACTCGATAAGAAGCTATTGAGAGGATATTTCAAAGTGAGGAGAGAGGACAGCGCGTCGTTTTCATACAGCCGCTCAAGCCGATAATCCCAAGATGTTGACGATTTTAGAAAAGGAATAGGTCCATTTGAGGACAAGTAAGTAGTTTCAAATTGTAATAATATTTGGATGCACGTGACTAATTGCCAATGTTTTATTGAAAGGAATGTTAGCCTGTTATTGTTTGCCGATGGTGTGTTGAAAGTAAGTGTAGCCTAATAAGCATCCTGGCGCGACTTAGCAAATTTACCTGGGATATTTTTATTATCTCAATATCACAATAGTCCATGATGTTGAGAAATAGCAATGGTAACTCGTTATAATTTTCCAAATGATACTTGTTTGCAATTTCGTTTGAATTATAATATGCAATTGATGTTTTGTGATAGCCAACATTGTAACTTGATTCTAATGTAAATGTGGGGGGAGGTTGCAAAGGTGTCGGGTGTAGAGGGTAGAATGTGAAATTTAGGCTGAATGGGGGTGGGTTGTAAAATGCAAATCTTGCCTGAAAAAGTGGGTCTGTGTTCATGTTCTCTGCATGAAGTTTTATTTCATTACAAATGTTGTAACTGAATTGCTATTACTGTTATTGTTGTAACACATTTCTTTTATTTTTGATTTCTTTATTTTATTTTTTATTAGTGTTGAAGATCAACAGAGTGCAACAAAGCCTGCCATCCCTGTAAATCAGCAAGCACCCTCCAGCACAGACCAGCAGGCACCTCTCTGCTCCTGCTCCTGTCTTTTAGCCCAACAATCGCCTACGTCTTTCCACTTTCTGGACATTGCTGTCACCAATTCATTCATCCTCCACAAAGAAGTATGTGCAAGAACAACATGTCACATCAGGTCTTTGTTGAGCTGCTAACTACTGAACTGTGTGGGGTGCAACTGGATAACACCACAGCAGAGAGGCAATATGGACACACTCCTGTGGCCATTGTTCCAGCCAACGTACATTCAGATAGGGCACCAGAAGGCCACAGGAAGTGAAAACTGTGCAATAAATACACTACATGGCAGTGTAAGGACCCCCCACTTTACACAAACTGCCAAGTATCACAGTTAGGGACCTCTAGACCACAAGATTTCATTTTTCAGGATGGTAGAACATTTTGACTGTACAAAACGAGTATGAACAATGGTCACTCTAATGTAAATAGTTCAGTGGAAAGTGACCTATAAGGTCCCAGACACTTCAATGTGATTCCATACACCAGTGGCTACATCATAACTGAATTTAAGATTACTTGCATGCTTTTTCGCTGTGTTTTGCTAATAAAACTGAAGAAATTCAATGGCCGTTTTTTGTTTTTTTGGTTTATTATGGTTATTATGCCATATTCTACAGTCCAGAAATGTGGTTTGAGTGTCACACTTGATTAGCCTCAACTGTACTGAATCTGGGAATATGTGTTACTTCAGTGTCCTACCAGAAATGACTGCAATATTAGATAAAATATAAAGATATCAAAAACGGCAGTAAAAAACCCTAGGTCTCAGAGGGTTAATGATAACATTTGCCGATCGTAGACCAAGGCAGCCGAGACATCACAAACAGACAGGAACAACGGCAAAATCAAACACAGGACTACGAACAGATGAGACAGAGACAACCAAGCCATGGCAGCGGCAGAGCCAAACACAGGCGCCATCTTGCCTGTGACCCAAAGCCAAGAGTATGTGTGTGTGTGTGGGGGGGGGGGTCAGGAGACAGGAGGTAATTTTGGTGACTGTTTGCTTAGTGTAATTATTTTCCCCTAACCGTCGCAAAGAAGACATGCAGAATGCTCGTGGTCACTACATATCACTAGCATAATCAACGACTATACTCCAAGTATGGGCATCTCTTCCTGATTTAGTGACGCACTTCCTTCTGCAGTAAAGTAATTCATCACAGTTTTGCGGGAGATCCTGCATGGTGGCAGGCATAATTTGTGTTAAATATTGAGACTTCAAGAGGACTGATCTGAACCGCAAATTTTTTCATTCTCCCATGGACATTACATGTGCTATCAGAAGAAATGTACTGATAATCCGTTAATATAAAAAAGTTGCCAATTGACTTTACGGGAGAATTCAGAAAATTTGTGTAAATAGCATTGATGCACGTGTGTGTGTTGTTCCGCCTGCTAGGGTTCCAACACAGTGTGTGAAGTGTTTTTTAGTAACCCGCTGTGTGGAGCCACACTCCCGAAGTAGTTTCACAATGCACACACACGGAAATCCTGTCTGCTGCAGCATAATGAGGGATCTGGAACTGTATGTGTGTGTGCGCTTCTGTACAGTTATTTAGTAATTTAGTTAGTCAAACCTGCCTCGCTGAAGCTCAGGCAAATTGATGAGCTAGTAAGCAATAACCACAAACAACAAAGTTTGGGTATCTATAACAGATTAGCCACACCCCGTGCTCCTTCCTTAAACACACCGGTGATCTTAAACAGCCGACTCTGTAATGTTCAGCCACAACGAGTCTCCTTTTACTGCCACAGAATCCTAACAGCTGAAATTAGCTCTTTTTAATGTCAGATCATTGGGTAACATCCTTCTTGAATTCTCAGAGCTGATCTCACTTGGTATCATTAGATCTGACAGAATTATCCTGAATGGAGACCTAAATATTCATATTAATAATAAGAACGACTTCAAAGCTATGGAGCTCATGAATTTACTGGACAACTTTGTACTTACCCAACATGTAAAAGAAGCCACTCATCAACATGGCAACATTTTAGATGTAGTAATAACAACAGGGTTAAACATTGATAATTTTCAACATTCGTATTACCTATTGCTGACCATCACTGTGTTTTTTGATGTCAACCTAATCTTTTGTTCACACATAGAATACTAGGGAACTTTTAGATTCCTAGATGACAAGGCTGAAGCAAAGTTCTCCAATTATTATGAGATCATCTGATCCATACAAGATTAAAGTTATAATCGGAGTTTTGTGGGGGTCTCTAACGTTAGTGGCGGAGATAAATAAACAATAGCTTAACCGGTGCACTTTGAGTGTGTGTGATAGAGAGAAAGAGTTCCAAAACCCATAAATGGTAAATGGACTGCATTTGTATAGCACTTTTCCACTTCAATGGCATCCAAAGCGCTTTACAATGTTTCTTCTCATTCACCCATTTACACACCAATGGTGGCAAAGCTGCCATGTAAGGTGCTTGCCTGCATATCGGGAGCACCTTGGGTTCAGTGTCCTGCTCAAGGACACTTTGGCACAAGGAGAGGAGGAGCTGGAATCGATCCGCCAACCCTTGGATCAGTGGACGACTCGCTCTACCGCCTGAGCCACAGCCGCCCATACTACTACGTGGTCCAACATTTTCACACATAAGGCAGCAGCCCACTTTTTAAATCGTGTGCAGCACACAACAAACAGTGCTGTCCATTGTCCATTGGCACCAATTTCATATCACGTACACTAAAGGAGCTTTACGATTTATTGGGGATTCAGGTGATTAGGACAACCGTTTATCACCCCGCCACAGAGGGGCTCTATGAGCGCTTCAATAAGACGCTAAAAACAATGATTCGTAAATTTAAACACGAGGATAGTCGTAATTGGCATAAATGGCTAGATTCCCTGTTGTTCGGCGTGAGGGAAGTACCCCAGGCTTCCACAGGGTTTCCCCCCTTTGAGTTGTTGTATGGGCGACAACCGCGAGGTGTCCTAGACTTAGTTAAAGAAAGCTGGGAGTGCGGGTCTAGCGACAGTAAGAACGAGATTCAGTATGTCTTGGATTTGAGTGCAAAGCTGCACTCACTGCATAGGCTCTCACGTGAACATTTGCAGCAAGCCCAAGAGCAACAAAAGTGCCGTTATGACAGGGGAACTAAGCTCAGACAATTTGCAGCGGGAGAGCAGGTTCTTGTATTATTGCCCACCTCTAGTTCTAAATTACTCGCAAAGTGGCAAGGGCCGTTTGTGGTCACACGTCGAGTGGGGGACGTAGACTATGAGGTTGTGTGTACGGACAGGGGAAATAGCATGCAGATATATCACATTAACCTCCTCAAAAAAGGGAACGATGAGGTTCCTGTCTCGCTGGCCACGGTGAAATCGAAGGGAGATGAGTTCGGACCGGAAGTCCCAAATTTCAAAGCGAATGCTCTGGTTCAGTTTGGTGGCAATCTCTCGCCGGGCCAGGAAGCGGATGTTCGCTGATGTGTTTTCTCCTCTGCCTGGGCGGACCAAGCTCATAGAACACCACATAGATACGACGCCAGGTTTAACGGTGTGTATGCGTCCCTATAGACTGCCCGCTCACAAGAGAGAAATTGTGAGACGAGAGCTCAAGGCTATGCTAGAGATGTGTGTGTGATAGAAGAGTCGTACAGTGCCAGGAGTAGCCCCATTGTGGTAGTGGTGATGGGTCTATTCGGTTCTGTGTGGATTACCGAAGGGTGAATGAGGGTTCTAAGTTTGATGCCTACCCAATGCCGCGGGTCTACGAACTTCTGGACCAGCTTGGCACTGCTAAATTTTACACCACACTGGATTGTACCAAAGGCTACTGGCAGATTCCCTTGTCACCAGGAGCCCGCAAGAAAACGGCCTTCTCTACTCCCTTCGGTTTGGATCAATTCACTGTACTTCTGTTTGGGTTGTTCGGGGCTCCAGCCACCTTCCAGCGCTTGATGGACCGGGTGATGCGCCCTCACGCTGCAGTGCCAGGTGGCATTTGAGAAGTTGAAACATGCCCTCTGTGGAAAAACGGTTCTGTATGCGCCTAATTTTGATCTCCCTTTCTCCCTACAGACAGATGCCTCGGACCGAGGGCTGAGGGCAGTCTTGTCCCAGCGGCAGGGGGAGGTCGACCGTCCGGTGCTGTACCTGAGCCGAAAGTTGTCGGAACGTGAGGCTCGGTACAGCACGGTGGAGAAGGAGTGCCTGGCCATCAAGTGGGCGGTCGGCACCCTCTGCTACTATTTGCTGGGACGTGCCTTCACCCTCTACTCCGACCACGCACCCCTCCAGTGGCTCCACACAGAATTGAGACCAACGCCAGGATCACTCCTTGGTACTTGGGGGTGGGGGTCGCTGGCCGGTGATGTCCCCAGCCTGCGGCTAGAGGGGGGGGCACTGTGAGGGTTGTGGTGGCATCTGTCCAGTAGAGGGTGCTGCAGGACCGTGGTGGTGAGGCATTCCACTGACAGATCGCCAGGTGAGTTCAATCTGGTGATTAGTTGGAATGCTATCTATGGGCATCGGTTTCTTTGCAGTAGGTTGGAGAGTGCTGGGGAGAATGCCAGCTTCTTGCAGCGAGCAGCAGCAATGCGGAACAGAACATTCAACTATCGCAGAAGCAGCAACACATCAGCTGTTGTGCCATTATTCAAATAGAAGGGTCAAATCCCAACCGTTACTGTTGTGTCAATCTCGGTCTGTGCCCAGGACCCTCACATAGTAACTCACCAAAAACATTTATTTCATTCTTCAACACCTAGTTTTTGTGTCAGTAAGTTGGCCAGTGCCACCAAGAGTGTTTTTGTCATTGTGTGAGCGGTGCTGCTCAAAATGTTTAGATGTTTTTTCACCATAGCAGTTAACCCTTGAAATGTTTCTTATATACAAATTCTGTTTTGTTCTATATTTTTGTTGACACTGACTCCTTTCTGTACTGTTCAATAATATTGTCTAACGGAATGCTATTCCGATCACACTGAGCTTTTTAGATACCAGTTTCAACAGTAGGTAAAAGTTTACTCTGAAAAGTCAATACTGTACAAGACTGTAGTACACAGAAAAAGGATATGCACATTTGTATGTGTACAGTTACTGTAATTAATTTGTGTTACATGTAAACAGAAAATTCACATTTGCATTTCTTTTTCTTTACATTTTTCTTGAATGTGTGAACTAAATCATAAATAGTGAGTAGAAAATGTGCCCATTTAGCAGACATCACAAACATTCCATGTCATAGATACAGTATCTACGGAATAATACAGTCTTTCATATTTTGATAACTGAATGGATCCTTTTGCATGTGATGGCTCACACAATGAAAGAATGTTTAGAAGTTGTGAGGGTATGACAATATCACTGAGAATAAACTTATTAGCTTTGATCCATGTGCTTGTGGTCATTGTGCAAACTACAGACAGTTGTACTTACTCTTGTGCACACATGTCAAAACACGTGATTTGCTTAGATTAATTAGAAATTCAAATCTGGTGTGAACAAGAATGTAGTTGTTCAGAGATTTTAATTAATTGTTTTGAGAAAAATAAAGTGACAGGTTTTCCCAAAAATTTCCATACATTAGGCTCTCGACATCAGATCTGTCACACAGACACATGGGCACACACACAGTAAAGGTGGATGTTTGCTGAGCCCTGAAAGACTACAATTGCCAATTGAGTGATTGACTGAATTAACCACCATGCTTTTGTTTCCTGTCATCTGTTGTAGGCATGCCCCTGAGTGTGGACTGCAAGGCCTTCTTTGGCTACAGTGGGGAGTCCAGAAAGCCCATCATCTACTGGATGAAAGGAGAAAAGTTTGTGGAAGAGCTGGCAGGGCACATCAAAGAGACTGAAGTCAGGTAGAGGCACTCTTACAGTATATCGACATTTTTAAATTAAATAGCGCCTTCACAGTGGTAACGATTGGACCGCTGACAAAACACCTTATAAGGAGTCCCAAACTGTTCACAACCCCCACCTCACACTCAAATCGTTCTGTTTTGAAAGCACCCATACAACCCAAAGTGTGTACTCTGTTATTTATTTTAGGGTTAGCTCCTCATCCAAAATGTACGGAGCCCCTGTAGGGCCATGGAGAAGACAAAAATAAGGTTTTGCGTTCCCTTGCAATACTTTTGTGTTCCCTCGCAAAACGATTGCGTTCCCTCACTAAACTATTTTTTACTAGTTTTTACTAGTCTACCATGTTTTTTCAAGGTCAGTATTGCTAGATGAAACTACGCAGTATTTTGTTGAATTTTGGAAGTTAATTGTTAGTCAATGTTTGACTTCAATATGGTCATTATACATTTAGAGTGACAGGCTATTTATTGTCTAGTTAAATAGGTCTGCATATGATCTCGGTCTGGTTTTATTGACTCCTCAATCTCATCACATTGTCTTTTCCTACGCAAGGCCTTTTCTAAAAAAGCCACCCTGCAGATCTTTTAGCTTTCTACTCAAACGGTGTTTGAGAGGCAAGGACAATTGGCAATATCCAAATTGGCATGATACCTTTTGCTTAAAAAAATATGTTAATGGGTTTCTTACACTGTAAAAAATTATACTTTGGATCAACCTAAAAAAATTGCTTCGATTTGTTACAAGCAATTCTGAAATAAATTCTTGGGTTCAATTTAATCAATGTAGTCAATTAAAAGTAATACAT
Source organism: Galaxias olidus (assembly GCA_026901105.3). NCBI lineage: Eukaryota > Metazoa > Chordata > Actinopteri > Galaxiiformes > Galaxiidae > Galaxias > Galaxias olidus. Next base: position 54,445 of record JAPMUY010009201.1, read on the forward strand.
TTTTTTTTAATAAAATGAACCTACTATTTTCACTGAATAGATAAAAGTTTACCAAATTAAACCCAATTATTACACTTCAATGCAACCTATTTTTTTTTACTTCAAATACACTTAATTCATTTACCTGTAACACAATTGAAAGAATTCAATTAGGTAATTCGAAAGTAAAATGTTAACTTGGAATAAAGTAAAATGTTATTTTACAAACTTTAACCACAAACTCTTGCAATTGGGTTACAGGCAGTTAAATCAAATTACTTAATCAAGATATTTAAAACGTATACAATAAAGACCCCCAAAACATATTTCCTGCATCTATATTTCTATATTTAGATGTGACTTACATCCCAATAGCATGCATAGCAAATAAAAAAACACGTTTTAAATTTAGTGCAAACAATTTCTGTGTAACAAAAGCGGCATACAGTGTGATAGAAGTGTAAGTGCATACCAACCTTCAAATCATAAAAAAATAAAGGCAATAAGTATTGATTTTCTGCACACAATTTATTTTTTACATGTATATAGCCTCTTTCCTAACTTTAAATTTAAATGAGAAATTACCCACAAACTTAAAATTCTGTTATATGTAGATACAAATAGATAAAGGCTATTTCAAACAATGCAATAGAGTAGAGACACCAAACACATTTATCACCAGAAAGGTACATTTTCAACATCTAAGAGAATATTTAGATGTGACTTGGAAACATGCATGACATCCCTATTGATGCAAATAAAAAAACATGTTATAAAGTGGCAAAAATATTTCTGTTGAATGAAAGCGTCAAACTCAAAGTAGTGTACAGTGTGTGTGATCTGTGTATGCTGAACCTTCGGATCACCAAATAAAAAATAAAAAGCTGTTCGCATTAATTTGCTGATTGATTTGATTGAAATTATCTTACATGCTATAGCCTCAAATACAGTGCTGTGCAAAAGTATTTGCCCCCTTACAGATATTGTTCTTGCACATTTGTCACACTTAAATGTTTCAGATTATCAAACTAATTTTTATATCAGACAAAGATAACCTGAGTAAATACAAAAAGCTGTTTTTAAATGATGATTTCACATATTAAGGGAAAAAAGCTATCCAAACCAACCTGGCCCTATGTGAAAAAGTAATTGCCCCCTAAACCTAATAACTGGTTGTGCCACCCTTGGCGGCAACAACTGCAGTCAAGCGTTTGCGATAACTGGCAATGAGTCTTTCACCTCGCTGTGGAGGAATTTTGGCCCACTCTTCTTTGCAGAATTGTTTTAAATAAGCCACATTATACTTTTGCACAGCACTAACACTTTTGTAGAACAACAAGAATATCAACAAAGGTGTCCTATAGTGTAGTGAAAGAGTGGAGTTGTGAATTCTTTGCTCACAGTAGCTTGTATAGCTTGGTATTAAGTGACTGGACATTTGCAGACATTTTCTGACCGTCAAGCTGCATGAAGACCTTCTGGAGTACTTCAAATGTTAGTTTGAGTTCCTTGGGATACGATAAGTTGAGAGCGTAGATGAGTCCCAACAGAAATTCAAATGCAGATGCCACAGAAGTCAGGTTGTTCAGCACTTCCACACCTTCCAGCACAATACAGATGTCCAGTGGATGGAAGGGGTCACCCATCTTCTTGATGATGAAAATGGCCATGGTGTGCCAGCTCAGTCTTGGCCTCTGTCTGAGTGTCCTGGAGAATAGGATAAAAAAATAAAGGAAGTTTTCCAATTAAGTTTGTAATAAGGAATTATCAGTGGATGAGTCTACATATCCCACAAATTAAAACTGTGAAAACTGCATTCATTATTGTATTGAGAAAAGAAATCAAGTTCCTATACTATGCACAATCAAATAAGCTGATATTAAAAAGGGGGAAGAAATACCAGTACTGGATGTCATTCCTTACCATGTGGTGTTTGAGCAACTGCTCAGGGTCTTCCCCCGAGGTAAATAATCAGTGATTTCAAGATGCACTCTATTCGTGTATGAATTTCCACATTCTGTAAAACAAGCAGTTTTAGTACATCTTCATATTGACGATTCATAAGATTTGTATCAAGAACAGAATTATACTGGGGCGGCAGACAGTATGCTTCTTTAACTGCTGGGCTAACCAGAAGGTTGCTGGTTGCTTTGAATCCTGGGCCTTGCCTGAAAAGAATCTGTCAAACTTGTTCAATCTTGTCATTCTGTCAATTCAAAGATGCAGATACAATTTCTCAAGTCTGGCTGAAAATTTTTTCTCTACCATGATGTCCACTGCTAAAGAAACCAGTTGTAGAAACAGTACAGATAAACTTTGCCTACAGCTGAGATCAGGCAAAATGGACATTTCACTTTCATTCTGTACCTGATCTAACATCTGCGAAGTTTGACTCGTCTGCTGCGCTATGGCTCCTCCTTTGGTCTTGATTACCGTTATGAGACAATTGGAGTGTGTGTCCAGCTGGGATAGGACTTGAGAAAGCAGTGGAACAGTTGTGATCCAAAGGGATTCAGAAGAAGACCAGCTTAGAAATTGCAACAGCTGTTGAAACCGTATCCATGACATTGTTTAAAAAACAAGCATACCTCATCAACTTGGAACATCGCAAGCCATCTACCCATGTAGTCCTCCACTCTAGGTTGTTGGTTAACAGCTTCCTGTCTTCTAAATGTGAAGGTCTTTGCCATTTTCTTCCGGATGGTATGATCGTTGTTTCGCCTTGTTACCTGTCAAAAGCAGAACTCGTTCCTTTTCTAGGCTTTTGGGGTCTCGCCAGCTGGCAGGGATGGGTAATAGCTAGCCTCAGCTCTTCTCGGTTTTTTCACCTTCTTTGCTGGTTGGGCATCATCTTTTGCTTTGGCCTTTAGGGAATTAACTAACAGTTCAGGACACCCACATACCTTCAGCTGGGTATGGTAGTTGCCCATCTTTGTTTTGAGCCTTCACTTCCACCCAGCCCACCCATTGTAGGACCCAGGCTCTTTCAGACAAGGGTGTGCTTTTATCAATGCCTCTGCCACTTCACAAAAGTGTCTCTCTTTTGGATAGGCTTTGTATTTGTACATTTCGTCTGCCAGTTTACCAAAAATGTCAGTCTTAATTTTTGAACTGACTGTCAAAGTCTTCTGGCTTACCTTGTATTCTGCATTTCCCTTCTCCAGTTGAAGCTCTGTGTCGTATGAGAAACGTGGGATAGAGAACACTCTCGGCCACAGCTGAGATCGTGATGATACCGACTCAGAGGATGACGATAAAATCACTATCATCCGTATCTGCTGATGGAATGGAAAAAGAGTCTTCACCAATGGGGTTTGAATGAGAGGCTGTGGATGAGAGGCTGGGGGACACTGACTCCTCAGTGTTAAACTGGATTACCCTTATAGTGCTTAGATCACACCAGTCTGTGGTAGAAGTTAAATTGATAAACATATCAAAGTCTTTGTCCATGTATTGTAAACGTACGCCTCCTTGCAGTCCACAGTCTTCACCTCCTCAATTAGGTCCTCCAATTCTCCTGGAATTCCACTGGGTATGATCATCTTTAAAGTGTTGTTGTCACAGAGGACAACTAGAAGACTAGCCGAGTTGCCGCTCCCTAACATAGTCAGTAATCTAAGGGGAGAGAGAAATAATTCAGTACGTTTCATTTTATAGCAGTTGCACAAAAAACAGGTAAGTTAAGCCTGTGAAACAAAAATATGCATGAACAAACATGCCATTCTAACCATTGACTCATATCTGACCTTCAACTTGAATGTATCTTTTCAGAGTAACCAAACGCATCCCCCCGATTAGGTAGTCTTCCAAAGGATATAGGTCAGTGAAGTCATGTGGCTTAAGAAGTGTCACTTCCTTCGTAGCAGACATTTTCAGGTCATATGCTTGGTAGTGTTCCATGTACCATGCACTGAGCTTTCTGACAATGAAAGTCAATTTGTCTTGTGCCACCATCATCTGTATTATTTCACACGCTTAAGAAAGTCCAGCTAATGAACCGTGTGCAATGCTCATTCCATTGCTGTAGTGGACACTATTGCATGTTACACTTTTTGCCAGGCACACATGATCAACATTTGGCTGCTTTTGCTTTACTGCAAGTACAATATGATCTTTCAAAATATCAATGGGTAGAGTTGTGACTTTTATGATTTCCAGAAGGGGTTTTGGAGAACTACACGTGTGCAGGTGATGTATGATTTGAAACTGGTGTCTCTGGCATTAGGAAAGCAGAAATGTTTTTGAAGCAACCGGTATGTCTTATGACTTTCTTAAAAAAAACATGCTTAGCTTCAAAACGCATCGTCCATAAAGCAACTAGTGGGCCATATTGACGTATCAGCTCTGGATAATGCTCCAAGAAGTGGTGCTTGGGAAAAGATTTGAAGTCAGGGAAAACCTATTGTGTTGTTGTTCTGTGCTCTGATATCTTAAAGTCCAGATAAGCAATTTAATTGTTATTGTGAATGGGAGCAACAATAATGTCCACAATATCTTTCAAGTCAGTTTGGATTAGCCAAGCTGGTTCAGCTGCTGGAACTCTTTGTCCAATAATGAAAGAAAGGAACCTCAGCAAACTCCAATTTTCATGTGCATTTCCACCAATCGTTTTTCTAGATGCGTACATGAGGGGTACACAGTGGGGGCGGTTTTCTTTATCATTCAACTTGTAGGGAAAGTTTAGGATTGCCTCATTTAAATCAGCCAAATTTAAATACTTTTTGGAGATTATACTCTTCTATTGATAGTTTTCATTTTACCTTACGATATTTCATTAGGTCATTAAACAACAGATTCCAAAGTCCATCAGGTAATAAATATTAACATTGTTGTCCTTTTGACATAAGACCTTTTTTTTTTTTTTAAACATAATAAACATTTCTGTGCCAGGACATACAAAAAGCCTTCTACCATTAACATCACATAATTTTTCACTAATAAAATAGGTGTTTAACATCACTATTGTTTTTCCCAAGATACCATGTTCTATGGGCCATCGCCACTGGTGACTTCAAGCAGCAGGATCGTGGGTTCCTGGACTGAGGTTGCGGGCTACTGCATCTGTTTAAAGGACTCATAGTGTCAATTGTTATATGTCCAAAAGTGTCTTCTCTGATTTGCAGCTATTGCCACTGATGTTCTTGATGCAACGTATCCGATATGCTTGCTAGTTACCATTGCTGTCGAAGTTGTTGGTTGGCTACCTCCTACTACTGTAGTTTGGGTCTGCTGAGAGTGGGTGCTGTCTTGTATATTGAGGTCCTGTACTGATTGTATATTCCATTTTCTTAGTGTTGTCTCTTTCCCAGCGCGATGAATATCCAAATAGAAGTAATCTCTTATTTATTTGGTAATCATCCTGACAACTATTAATGAGTGTGTAATATGTTTTTGATATACGCAAATGTTCCTTACGTTCCAGAGTACCTATTTGATGATGTTAATGGTCCTCCAAGCATTTTCTTGTCTTGGAGTTTTCAGTCCGTCTGGTGGTCCATAGAGAATTTCTTGGGCTGTTATTGTCTGGATTCCTGTATGTTTACTGATAAATGATTGGAAAGTTATCCATGTTGCTCTCGCTATCATACATTCCCAAATTACATGTGTTTCAGTTTCTAGTATTGTACAACCGTATGGGCAGAGCTCGGTCAAAGCAAGTCCTCTCTTGAACATTCTCTGTTTTGTCGGTAGATTCTTAGTAGCTGTTGTCCAGGCTATGTGTGATGGTTCATCAGGCATGGGTTGATGATATTTTTCAATACCTGCTCTGAGGTTATTGTATTGTTTGTATCTAGCTGGTGAGTGGTTGTTGCCTTATTTATTGTGTTCTTCATGGATTGGAAAGTCCAAGTCTCTGTATGTGTACTGAATTTACCAAGTAATGTCTGCCTTAAAATCCTGTACTGTACAGGCAGGTCCCATGAGTATGGTGTTGTATGGTTTAGTGTTCCAATTACTATGGACCTGAGACTAGTATTGAAGTAGAATCTACTCATGATCCTAGCCTAGATTCCAGTCTTTTCCTTTGTCAGGCAGTTTTGTATGGTGTAACTGAGACTTTGAGTCCTAATGAGGTGTGGAATGTTGGGTACCCCTCTCCCTCCTTTGTATGGCTCCTTAAACATTAACTCTCTCTTGGCCAATTCCTGTTTACCTCCCCAGATAAATAAAACAATGATTTTGTTAATCTCCTTTTCCTGTTGTTTGTTCGGTGGAAAGATCTTACCGGTGTATGCCAGAATAGGGTACAGTATGACCTTGATGAGTAATACTTTACCTCTGGTTGTCAGGGTTCGAGTCCTCCATCCTCCTATCTTTCTCATGATCTTAATTATTGTCGCTTCCCAACTCTTTGTCCCTTCATTTCTCCTGTCAAAAATGAGTCCAAGGACCTGTATCTGTTTTTTAATCGGAAAGGGACTTTGCAGAATGTTACTTATTTGCCAAGTCTTTGTTACATACACTTCACTTTTATTTCTGTTGATGATGGCTCCTGTTGCTTTGCAAAACATGTCCAGTGTATTGATAATGTACTTTACAGAACCTGGGTTTGTGCAGATGATTGTGACATCATCCACATATGCTTGTACTTTTGTTTGTTGTCCTTGTGCTCCTGGGAAATGATAACCTTCTATATGAGGGTGTGAAAGTATGGCGTTGAGAAGTGGCTCTATTGCGAGGGTGTATAAAACAGCCAACAGGGGGCACCCTTGTCTCAACCCAGAGTGTATCGGGATTGGGTCTGTCTGTGTGCCATTAACTAGTATTGTGCTATTGATATTTTTATAGATTATTTTTAATCAACTTTTTAATGGTTTTATGAATGTTTGTTTTTTCCATAACCCTGAACATGTATTTGTGATTGACCCTATCAAAGGCTTTTTCTTGATCTAAGTTGAATAAGCAAAATGGAATAGTTTTTTCTTCAACATGGGAGAAGATATCTCTGATTATTGTAAGATTATCCATTGTAGATCGGCCTGGAGTTCCGCATGTTTGGTCTGGATTTATAAGGTCTGGTAGCACCTTCTGCAGTCTAGCCATTAGAGTTTTAGTTAGAGTTTTGTAATCTGTGCATAATAAATTTATTGGGCGCCAGTTTTGAATCTCCTCTGCCTTCCCTTTCCCTTTGAACAGCAGTGTTATTATTCCTTTCGACAGTGATGAGTGTGCCTTTATTAAATGCAGAGTTTATTGCTAAAGTTAAGCCTTATTTTATCTCCTCCCAAAATACTTTATAAAATTTGACAGGTAAACTGTCTGGGCCTGGTTTCTTACCTTCACTTAGGCTTTGTAGGGCCTCAGTGAGTTCACTGGCTGTTATTGGTTCTTCCTCGTGTGCCTCTTTTTGCTTTTCCATGTTTTTTACCAATCCTTCCATGAGATCAGTATCTATAAATTTTTTTGAGTAAAGGTCCTTATGTATTGCGTGCCGTATTTTATTTGCCTCTCTGTGGAAAATCCCATTTCCATCTTCAACGGTGTCCTTTGTATGTTTTTTCTTAATCTTTTTTTTTTAAATAATACGGTGTGCACTTTTCATTTTCTTCGAAGTGCTTTATTTTACATTTATGCATTATCTTCTTCTGTTCCTCCATGTATAATACTTCTAATTTGTATTTTGTTTCTTTAATCTCATTAGATAGATCGAAACCTTGAAATATTAAGCTTGACAGCCATTGAAGTTTTTGGTTAAGTCTATTGATTTTTTCCCTCTTGATTCTTGCTTGTATTTTACTCGCTGTTTAAGTAACTCTTTGTCAGTTTTTTTTATAATTTCCCACCATTCTATTGGAGATGTAAATAATTCTAGAAGTGTGACCCACTCTTTTAATCTGTCCAATAGGCCTCGTTTAACCCCTGGTATTTATAGGTGTGATGTTAAGCTTCCATATCCCTGGGCCTCTTGGCTGACAATTTTGTCCTTGTTATGTTATTGTTGTGGTTACCTGCCTATGATCCGAGAAGAACACCGCTGATGAGTGTGTATTTGATGCTGTTATCCGTTGGTCCAGTATAAGTAAGTCTATCCTGGAGAAGGCCTTCCCATCTGCACTCACCCAAGTGTAATGGGTATGAGGTCTTTACCTACATCTTGGAGAAGAGTATCATTAATTATTTGCACCAGGCTTTTACTGGAGCGATCATTTCTTGGGACGGCTTCTATCCATATCCCGAATTATACAGTTAAAATTACCTACCATCACCACAGGATTTGTGCCAAGAAGGCATGGTTGTAATCTCTTAAAGTTCCTTTCATTTGGATTTGTTGGTGCATATACATTAATCAGTTTGATGTTCTTACCTCCATACCTGCTTGAATTACAGCTGGATGTTTTAAATTCATCTGTAGGTTTTTAATGAGGATTGCGACTCCATTTGCTCTAGCTGTATTTGATTCCAGCAGGAATCACCCAGGGTCCATTCTTGTTGAAGATCTTCATAGTTGGTTCTAAAAGGAATGCTGCATTCTTGCAAACATAGATCTGTTTTCAGGGAGTGAAGATAAGCAAATACGTCTGTTCTTTTTTGTTTCTCCAATATACTTCTGACATTCAAGGTGGTAACCTGGAGTGTCATAAGAAGGATGAGAAGGTGTAAAGACATCATTTCCACTGTTTAACCGTGTTCTTATCTCTTCTTCCTGTACCTTGTTCTGGGTTAAGCCTCGGTGCATTTCCTTCTTTCAGGCAGGCTTCTTTCCTTTTTTCTAGGAGAGAAGCCTACCCATCTAAGTTCGGCTCTTTAGCCTTTTTTCCTTTATCTAGCTGTGATGTTCTTTTATTAGCATTATGTGTATGTGTACCTGTTTTAGGTCTTCCCATCACCCCCGTGTTACCTTGCCTTTGGATTGATGTCAGTTCCTCGACCGTCACATCCAGATTTCCGTCAGTGTGGATGTTATCATTGTCTTGGGTGGCCATACTTGTTGTGCAATGTCTCTGTCAGGAACCGGGCTAACACACGGGTAGTTGCGACCCAATAGCGGAACCTGAACCCAATAGGTCGAACAGAAGGTCTTCTCAAAGAACACACGGAACACGGAGTACGGAGTAGTCAAGGACAAGGTGGAACTCTTTACTGGGACACCAACAAAACGTAATGACAGACAAAGGATGGGTAACACAAGCAGGGCTATATAAAGGGCAAACGAAGCATAAGGAAACCAATTAACCAAACGACACACAGGTGAAAACAATAGAACACTAATGAGCTGAGGTGCTGTTGCCTCAGGAGCTGTCCTCGGTCCTGATCCTCCCTCAGGTAGGCAAAGGAGGATCCTGGCCCTGACAGTCTCTGTGCCAGGTTAACTCGTCTTGTGTCTCTGACTGCAGTGGACTTCCTTGTTAATTTGGTTTTTTCCTCTCCATTCTGTCATGCTGTGCTTTCCTTTTCTTGGTTATTGTCCCTTCTGTGTCCTGTACGTTTCTCATTTCCTCTTCTCCTCTCTCAATGGATAATTGAATACTGACCTCACTTTTTGGAGATAAGCAGAGAGAGGCAGAGATCAATCTCTACAGGGGCAATTCCCTCAAAGACATCATGTAGAACATCAGGGGGGAAACCAGTGGTTACATGGAAATGGGAAAGTTTTTCAGACAGAACACAGCCCCTTTTCACACAGTTGGGCAATGCACCTTCCTCTAGAGCTTTTAAATGACCTGCATGCATCTCCTCGGTTCTCTGACAGAACTTTTTTTATTATTATATTATTATATTATATTATATATTATATTATTTTATTTACTCACCACGAGGCAGAAAGAAAGCTAACTAAACTTCTACCCAAGCATTTGTCACAGTACAATAGGTTGTGATAAGCTAGACACATTTTTCATAAAAACATTTTAAACTAAGTGTAAACTTGCTAACTATGTGTCTACCAAAATGGTAATGTTATCTTGCTTATCTATAAGCTTACAATGAATTGAGACAAGTATGGAAGAGAAAAAAACTGTTTGTGACGTTGACTAAAAATAATCATACAATTTGCAAACGTTAGCATTTGGTAGACAAATCGTTATTGTGCACATAGCTAAGTCATACAATTAATTGAAAAATAGGCTACGTATTAACTATCTTAAGATCATCATCATCATCATCTTCATCCGCTTTATCAGGGGTCGGGTCGCGGAGGTACCAGTTCCAGCAGGGCATCCCAAACTTCCCTTTCCCGGGCCACATTTACCAGCTCTGACTGGGGGATTCCAAGGCGTTCCCAGGCCAGTGTGGAGATATAATCCCTCCACCTGGTCCTAGGTCTGCCCCGCGGCCTCCACCCAGCTGGACGTGCCTGGAACACCTCCCTAGGGAGGCGGCCAGGTGGCATCCTTACTAGATGCCCGAACCACCTCAACTGGCTCCTTTCTCCTTTCTAGTCCCTCACGAATGGCTGAACTTCTCACCCTATCCCTAAGGGAGATGCCAGCCACCCTCCGGAGGAAACTCATTTCCGCCGCTTGTATCCGCGATCTCGTTCTTTCGGTCATGACCCACCCTTCGTGACCATAGGTTAGAGTAGAAACGAAGATAGACCGGTAGATTGAGAGCTTTGCCTTCCTCAACTCTCTCTTCGTCACAACGGTGCGATAAAGCGACTGCAATACCACACCCACTGCTCCAATTCTCCGGCCCATCTCTCATTCCATTTTCCCCTAACTCGAGAACAAGACCCCAAGATACTTGAACTCCTTCACTTGGGGTAAAGACTCATTCCCTACTTGGAGTAGACAATCCATCGGTTTCCTGCTGAGAACCATGGCCTCAGATTTGGAGGTGCTGATCCTCATCCCAGCCGCTTCACACTCGGCTGCGAACCGATCCAATGAGTGCTGCAGGTCGCAGACCGAAAATGCCATCAGGACCACATCATCTGCAAAAAGCAGTGATGCAATCCTCTGCCCACCAACCCGCAGCTCCCCTCCCCCGCGGCTACGCCGTGAGATCCTGTCCATGAATATCACAAACAGGATAGGTGACAAAGCGCAGCCTTGGAGGAGGCCAACCCTCACCGGAAACGAGTCCGACTTACTGCCGAGAACCCGGACACAGCTCTCGCTTTGGGAGTACAGAGATTGGATGGCCCTGAGTAGAGATCCCTTAAGATAAACTTGTTAATATATGCAACCTCGCCCACGCTCCCACTGACCCAGTCCCAGGCAGAGCCCCAGCGAGCAACGTTACTTAACCGGCAGAATGGGGAATAGGAGCGTTGAGAAGTTGCAGTGCATCGTTTTAACCTGGATATCTATCAATACTTCTTTAATATGATAACAGTACACGTTCAGACCTTTAATCCAATTTTGCTGCCGCAATGCTGAGTTAAGCCTGGTTTATACTTCTCCGTGAGTGCGTTAGCGAATTTAAATGTTCATTTGGCGCTCACGTTCGCACAGTGGTTTGCCTACATACTTCAACATAAGTTTATCGGGCCCACTAGGTGGCAGTGTCGAATTCAGTAATCCAGCATGTACAGAAAACCGTAGAAGAAGCACAGACACGGAAACTTCCGCTCATGTGCCGCGAAAGTATAAACAAAGAGACTGAACAATGCTCACTGCTTTGCATATTTTCTTATATCAAATCAAATCAAGTTTATTTATAGAAAACATTTAAAACAAGCAGAGCTGACCAAAGTGCTGTACAATTTATTCATATACAGTTTATCAAACAATAGGCCTACAGAAAACAGTTGTAATATATAGCTTATATATATTATATACTATGTGCAAGCTAAGTGCATAGAAAACTACTAATATGATTCAAATTGAAAATCAGCCTATCTGCTCCAGTTCATTGTGTCATCTACGTTTTAATTTGTTTCGATACAGCCAAATATGACCGAATATCTACTTGCATCCTACCCTGCTCAACCCATCAGCGATTGTTTGATGCACTTAGAAGACGCTTCACGCAACGGGCTGTAAGGATTTGGGAGGACACCCCGTCAACACGTCGGCGGGCCTCGGTGAGCTACGCTTTCCCAGAAACCCCTGCTGTTCGAAGCTACACAGAGCTGTTTACGTGCTGCTTTGCAGAAGTATAAACCAGGCTTCAAAATTACTCCTCCAAAGAATCCGATAACTTCTTGAGTCTTGTATGCGAGAGCACCGAAAATGTGCTAGAGATCAAGTCTGCGTGCGTCATGACGTCAGAGACGGAGACAGGTGAAACTCAATTGGAAAACCTGCATTTTAATTGGAATGTTGAATTAGAATAACTATTCAAGTATTCAGAATTCAATCATTCAAAATATTAACTTGAACATGCCAGTGAATATTCTTCGACAAAACCAATCCATGAAATCAATTCAAATTAACATCAACCCTATCCCACTTTTTACAGTGTAGGCAATATGTCTTTTGTGTATTTCCACAGTCAAATAGTTTTAGGGACCAAGGTATACATTGCACTGACATTTTGAGGAGTAGTGTATCAACCATCAAAGACAATATGACAACAAATAATGTAACACCAAGCTAAACTAGAAAATGCATTTCCCTGAGCAAATGCGAATGTGATGTCGCAGTGATTGGACTGACCGTCTTAAGTGGACTGGGCTACAGACCCTGTTTGTTGACAGGGGTTTTTGATACGTGTCTTGGGTGAGCGGCTCACCTACCTAGTTGTAAACATTTAGTGAGTTATTGAAAAGGAGAACTAGAAAATGCTTTTCACTGAGCAAATGTGAATGTCATTGTGTCGCAGTGACTGAACGCATCAGTGCGCAGTTGGTGTGGTTAGAAGGGAAGCTTCATGGGGGGTGGCCCAAGTGGACACCGGATCCTATTTGTTGACACTGGGTGTTGTGCAATTTAAACTGAAGACAGTATCTAACCATAATAAACTTTTATATCTCACTAAAAGGCTAACGTGAGTGTGGCAAGTCCAAGTAGGTGCGGAGGAGTAGGCTAATTGTTGACCGCACGATTGTCATAAATAGGTAGAGCTAGCACAGTAAGTAAACTGCAAAAGGTGATTAAAGCTTGTCGAGACGCCGATTACGCGTTGCGCTCTGACTCTATCCAACTACAATGAAGTATACCACTGTTTGTGTTTATGTCAGGCGAATAAGTAGTTTGACTATGGTTGTAGACGCCTAGGAACTCACCTACACTGCTCCAAAAAATTAAGGGAACACTTAAATCACACAGTGGATCTTGATAAACAAAATATTCAAGTTGGAAACCTTAATTGATGTAATTGTGTAATTTTGTGAGTGCAAAATTACGTATGAATGGTCAATGAAAACCAAACTCATCAACCCACTGAGGGCTGGATTCACAATCACACAGAAAATCAAAGTGAAAAATCAAAATCAAAGGCTGATCCGACTTGCGTAAATTTCATCACGACAACTCATAATGTGGCACAGTAGTGTGTATGGCCCCCATGTGCCTGTATGCACTCCCAAGAACGTCAGGGCATGCTCCTGATGAGACGGCGGATGGTGTCCTGGGGGATCTCCTCCCAGACCTGGACCAGGGCATCAGTGAGCTTCTGGACAGTCTATGGCACTACTTGGTGGCGTCGGATGCGCCAATACATAACGTCGCAGAGGCCCTCAACTGGATTCAGGTCTGGGGAACGTGAAGGCCAGTCAATGTAATTAATGCAGTCGTCATCCAGGATCTGACTACACACTCTGGCCACATGAGGCCGGGCATTGTCCTGCACCAGGAGAAAACCAGGGCCCACTGCACCAGCGTAAGGTCTGCTGTTAGGTACCGGGATGAAATTCTCAGACCCATTGTCAGTCAAGGTACCGTTGGCTAGCACGTGGAGGTTTGTGCGACCCTCCAAGGATATGCCTCCCCAGACCATCACTGACCCACCACCAAACCGGTCATACTGGATTATGTTGCAGGTTGGAATAACGTTTGCCACGGCGTCTCCAGACTCGCTCACGTCTGTCACGTGCTCATTATGAACCTGGTGTTGTCTGGCAAATGCCAATCGAGCTACACGGTCCTGGGCTGTGAGCACAGGTCCCACTAGAGTACATCGGGCCCTCATGCCACCCTCATGGAGTCTGTTTCTGACAGTTTGGTCAGAAACATGCACATGAGTAGCCCGCTGGAGGTCATTTTGTAGGGCTCTGGCAGTGCTCCTCCTGTTCCTCGTCGCACAAAGGAGCAGATACCGGTTCTGCTGCTGGGGTTTTGCCCTTCTACGGCCCTGTCCAGATTTCCTCATGTAATGGCCTGTCTCCTGGTATCTCCTCCACACTGGAGACTGTTCTGGGAGAAACAGCAAACTTTCTTCCGACGGCACGTGTGGATGTACAATCCTGGAGGAGCTGGACTACCTGTGCAACCTGAATGGGCTGCAGGTATCGCCTCATGCTACCAGGAGTGACAAGAGCACTATCAAAATACAAGCTTGAGTAAAATCAGTTTGGAAGGATCAGGAGAGAGAAATGGTCCGTGGCCACCACCCACAAAGCCATTCCCTTTTTGGGGGTTGTCTTGCTGTTGACTCTCCTGTCCACCTGTTGTCGCTTTCATTTGCACCAAAACAGGTGAATTCGATTCACAATCACTTATGCTTCCTAACTGGACAGGTCGATATCCCAAAAGTTTAACAGACTGGGTGTTATACAGTGATTTTTGAGTGTTCCCTTAATTTTTTTGGAGCAGTGTATATAACACTAAGGCACAACAAACTTCACTTTGGGAGCGAGGAGCAGTGTGTGAAATACCAAGAGGAAGCACAGACTGTAGCAATTCAAGAATAATAAAAATATACAATTTATTAAATACAATCCTTTAAAAATGCATGTCCCTAATAATCTTAAAAGGCAGACCACGTCCTGGTCTGATATTGCCAAGTAGGAGTTTGTCACACCCCTTTAATCAGCTGGTCAGCGCTGTGCTCAGTCCGCTTGCTCCTGCAAACACAAAGAAACCTGACCAGTGGTGGGTCTTGGTCTTGGGGACCCACACTTGCTCCATGAATGCACGAGAGACACAAAGCCAGCGCTTCTCATCCCCGACACACCCACAACAACACACAACGACCATCGGCTATTCTAAGCAAAGTGGTTTTCCATTTACAGTCTGCCTGGGTGTAAGCGAAGGCTTACTACCTGGGTGTGCGTTGAACAGCGTTGTGGGCGCACGATAGTGCTCTGTGTCACAGTCTCTCGTTCTCTGCAGTAGCGATTGGGTACTCCTGCCAGAGTCAACAGCCTGTTTCTTTAGCGTTCCGTATTTTCGTGTCACCTTTTGTTTTTCCTTTCAGGCGGTTTAAGTTGCAGCTATATGTTAGTCATTAGTTAATTTCCCTCCATAGACCAATTACATGCAGGTCTATAGCAAAGTCTGCAGGTGGTGACATGCCATTAGAAATAATCACTGCTTCACCATGGAAACCAAATACTAACCCTTGAGACACTTGGTGGGATTAAGATGTACCGACAGTTTAATGAACTGCTCAAATGGAAGTATGTCTGGAAGAATAAAGATGTGGAAAAGTACACAGTAAAATGATTGGTCAAAAGGAACATCATTGTTTGGAACAGAGATAACCTATCTACGAAATTTGAATCTCATGTATGATTCATTTATTAATTCAAATAACTAAAGGTATTTATTCAAGGGCTAGGAAAGGGTGAAGGGTCCAACGGACACACACACATAGACACTATACAGTGCAAGGTGTAGTACATCTTTCTTATCACACAGAGATCAGTAGAGAAGAGAACAGCTGGGATATTAATCAACCTCATCCTAATCAGACACACGCACGCGCACACACCTGCTGGCGGGCTGAATAAGAAAGCTGCTCTAGCACTTTTAAGTCACGTGAGTGCACACACTGGAACCAGAGCACATAATACAGCCTTTCTCAAACTTCTTTGTCCTGGGGCCCAGTAAAGTAAGAGTTTGGGTTTACACGACCCACCACAACTCCGACCTCCCCCCCCCCCCCCCCAAGCACCCCCAACACCACCATCCACACCCCAGTAGGGGTAATAGATATCCTGCATATTATTATTTGTCTTAAGTATTAGTCTTAATTATTATTTATATGTGATTTATGATTACAGGCCATTTAGACCTGCTCCATATGAAATGAGATATTACTTAGTTATGATATTGCGCTATATAAACAAAATAAAATTTAATTGAAAGCTTTAACAGAAGTGACTGCCAACAATACCAACACCAAATAAAATATAAACTGATTCTTATGAACACTCCCAACACAAATGTTTTTCTTTTTTTTTGTTTTGTCCTTTTTGGGGGGGCTAAATGAACTGCTAACGGTGCAACACTGCCCCAACTAAAAACTGTTCCAACACATGTTTTAAACTAATGTATATATTTATTTTATTTTTACGTTAATGACCCATTCTATCCCGCGCTTTTTTAATTTGAATTTCTAATGAGATGGGTGCGCCTGCTTTCTTGCAACTAATTGATCAAAACGAGGAACACATGGTGACAATGCCACTTGAAGTGTGTTTTCAGAGATAAGCCTATTCCGATATTTTGTCTTTGTTGCTGTGAGGTGAGAAAATGCTGTTTCGCACAGATAGGTGGAATGGAAAGGCAAAATGGTTTTGACTGCCATCTCACTTAGATGGGGATAGTCCTCAAAGCACGAGAGCCAGAATTCTGACAGTGAAAGCCGACCGAATCTTGAGTGTAGACCTGCATCGCACGAGAGTTCCAAAAGTGTGTCCTGCGTAACGGGTGAAAGATCACTTAACTCTGGATTGGCAAACGGATCTCGTACCCATTGCTTCTCTGAGAGATGGGATTTTGAAGGGAAGTACAACTGGAAATGACCCAGTGTTTCGTTAAGTTGGTTAACGATCACTTGTGACACTGGTCGTCCAAGATGCACCCCCTCATCGGAAAGCGAAGACAGACAGTGGAACATGTTGTACACACCCTTACTAACTCTGTTTGCCCAGACAGAGAGCTTCTTTTTGAAGGCCATGATTTTGTCATTTGCCTGGAAAATGTCACACGCTCTGCCCTGTTTCGACAGGTTTAGTTGGTTAAAGTGGTCGAATATGTCAGACAGATAAGCGAGCTTTATAACCCAGGCCTGATCCTGCAGATATGCGGCAAGACTGGACTGTTTGTGAGTCAAGAATGCCTCAATCTCATCTCTCAGCTCATAGACCCTGCTCATCACCTTACCCCGTGACAGCCAACGAACGTCAGAGTGAAAGAGCAAGTGAGTATGTTCGGCACCAATCTCGTCACACAAGGCAGCAAATATTCGGGAATTTGATGCGTTGGCTTTAATTAAATTCACTATACAGACCACTTGGTTCAGAACTTCATGCAATTCTGTGGACAAACGTTTGGCGGAAAGCACCTCTCGACGGATTACAGTGTGTTGCCTGAACTGATGGACATACTGTTTTTATCCTAGCTACAATGCCTGTGTGCCTACCAGTCATCGCTGCAGCCCCATCCGTAAAGACCCCGACACAACGCTCCCACAGCAACCCGTGCCCTGCAATGTACTCGTCAAGCACGCGAAATATTTCCCCAGCAGTTGTGTTAAGAGGCAACTCTTTACAACACAAGAAATCCTCTTTGAACTGTCCTTTGTGAGCATACCTGATGTACACCAGAAGCATGGCTGCATTTGAAATATCAGTGCTCTCATCTAACTGAATTGCAAACCAGTTTGACTTTTTTGCTCTCTCTATGATTTGCGCTTCAATGTCAGCTGCCATGTCCGCAATTCTACGGCAGACTGTGTCATTTGACAGAGGGATTTCCTTCACCTTTGCAGCAGCAGCCGGGCCCAACACCTCAGAGCAAGCACTGACTAGAGAGGGTATAATTTGCCTTTCTCCCATCGTGAATGGAGCCTGACATTTTGAAATGTGGTGTGAAATTATGTACGATGCTTTTGCAAGTTTTTCGTTTTCTGTTCAATTGTTTTTGAGTAATTTAGTTTGATTCGCCAATTCGGTCCTTTTCCTGATAAAGAATTCCTTTGATTTGTCTTTTAGATGCGCATGTTTAGTCTCCAAATGTCGGCGCAATTTCGAAGGTTTCCTAGCCTCGTTGCAAAGCATGGTTTGGCAAATGACACAGACTGGCTTTGGGGGGAAGCTGTCGCTGTAAATGAAACCAAATTTTACGTAAGAGTTGTCATCATTACGGGTAAAAGGATGACATTTTTTCGCTTCTGGTTCAGAAGTTATATTAGCGTCGCTGGATGCTGGTTGTTTCCTAAAAAAGGAATCTAAACTAGCTTGTTTGGAGCATGCCATGATTAGCTTACAGTTCAGGTAGCGTGCAATTGAATGGATTCTGAAATGAGCTGTTTATTACTTGTAAACAAATAAAACATCCATAAAAACGTTTTACATTTATGTAAAGTAATTTATTTAAGCTTAAAACAAAAGGTAACAATTCAACAAAACACAATGGCGAAAAATAAATGGTCAGTGATTGGTAGTTAGGCACAATGACTGTCATGCGCAGTTCACTTCTGTGACTGTCTCGCTGCTGTGCAGTTCCTTGCTGTTAACAGTGCTGACTTAAGTATTCATTGTTATTATAAAACGGCAATATACAGCCATCTGCAATCACAATATAAAGACCAACAACAGTAACATATCTGGTGGTAGATGTAAAAGGGTGGAAATGGTTTATTTGTAATTAAGACTTTCAGAAGCGAATGGTAGGTGGAATGTTCGAAGTGCGCGAATCTTTTAAAGCAATGCACGCAGAAATGGCGTCCATGTAATCATGGAAACTTGCTCTCCCCCTCACTCCTGCCTGGCTTGCCTAAGCAGGCTAGCAATCACAATCGTAGTGCACACACAGTATTTAGAGGAGAGATCGCTGCCTTCACGAGTTTTCTCAACTCCCAGAGCCTCCTCTCTATTCATTCCCTATGTAAATAGTTAAACTTTTGCTTAAGCGCGGTGCTCGTTAACGTCACTTTTTTTAGAGACTCTAAACCTATTTTGACTTGTGCTCTGCGGACCGGCAGTTACCTCGTCGGACCAGGGTTTGAGAAACGCTGACATAATACACAGATACACATGGATAAAACACCCACAATCTTATCAAAATAAATTATGCTGTGATGTAGGGCTGAACGATTAATCGATTTCAAATCGAAATCGCGATTTGAGACAATGCAATTAGCAAATTGCAAAGGCTGCGATTTAATTTAGCTTGTCTAATCAGGGTTTAAACGGTCAATGCTTGCAAACGCATGCCATCCTCGTGTGAAAGTCATGCTCACCAATCAGAAGTGCCATGCTGTTCATGTACAAGTCATGCGCAAGTCATGTTCACCAATCAGAAGTGGTCAAATTCGACTGCGTATACGCCCACCAACAACACGAAACCCAAGGAAAAAAAGTGGTGTCCATTAAGCGTCTTTCGCTATATTTAGCGATTTTTCAAACCCTCCTACTGTCTTTATTCCTAAAAGGCAAATAGCAACAAATCTAGCTACCTATTCAGACCATCACAGAAAACGTGAGAAATCTATTAAACTGTCATTTATTCCCATGGATTCTGCTCAGAGTAATCTTAGGTAAGAACGGTCAGCTCTCTCTCCTTCGCTCCCTCTTACACCGCAGGCAGCCAGTGTTTCAGGCAGGAGATAATTTACAGGAAGGTCCTATATTCTAGATTTGTTTTATTTCTTTATTTAACTTACTTAACAGTGACAGCTTTTGAGAAAATTGTTCCATGTTTGATTGCCCTACGTTCTGTGCCAATATTTAAAAAAATACTTATCGTTGAAATCATTTAAATATCTTTTCAGTTCTCATCCTTGTACTAAAAGAAAGTGCAGGTAATATTTTGATGGTATCTCAGGTGGTAATGCTCCATCACATGGCTTAAATTTATTACTCAGTGAATATTGAACTGAAGCTTTACTTTAAAAAAGATATATATTGCAAATCAAATCGCAATCGCAATATCTGTCAAAAAAAATCACAATTAGATATTTTCCCCAAATCGTTAAGCCCTACTGTGATGAGGGAGCCGGTATTCTGATGTAGGGATTTATTGTCCATCTTAAAACACAAGCAATATATTAGTTGAATAAATATTGTTGAGGATGTATAACATTTCCCTTTCTTAGTGATACTTCTCCGTGGGCCCCCGGACTACCCAGCCCTATCAATCTGCTGGGTTTCCAACAACTGTGATACACACGCACACACAAACACACAGAAATAGTAAAAGACAGCATAGTATAAACTGTCTTTTACTATTTGTGTGTGTGTATGTATGTGTCAGAGTTAGCTGTATAATGTTAGACACGTACACACATATGTTGACACAGAATTACAGACACAAACACATGCTGACTGACAGACATATACAGAGGCCTTGAGTGGAGCTGATCTTTTGCATGCTCATTAGATGTTTTTTGATGGTTAACATGAGAAAGTAACTGCCTTTGAGATGTATTTCGCAAGGATGCATCCCTATACACTGTCATACTTTGCAAATAATTTGATAAATCTTACATAGTAACTGTTTTCCTATTCTGGAGCTCCTTCACCATATCCTCTCTATTTCTCCTCTATGCAAGGGTCTTAAAGGAGTACCTGGGTGAGAAGGAAGTCGAGTTGTCCTTGACATTTGATGCCGTGGAGGAGACCGATCTGGCCTACTACACATGCTATGTAGAAAACCACATTGGAAAGCACAGTGGCAATGCTATACTGCAGAAAAAAGGTACACTCTTAGGGATACACTACACGTACCCGCACACACATATACACGTACACTATACGGTGAAAGGTGTACATCTTTCTGATCACACTGAGATCAGTAGAGAAGAGAACAGCTGGGATATAAATCAACCTCAACAATTAAACTTGGGTTGCTGCACGTTTGCAATTTATTAGTCAATAGCCTAGAACTTCACAGTGTTAGATAAACGGCCACGGCCTAGATTAATTCAGTGAAAAAGTCTCAATTTGCAATTATACATTTTAATATTTGTTAACGATACC
This sequence comes from Galaxias olidus, assembly GCA_026901105.3. NCBI lineage: Eukaryota > Metazoa > Chordata > Actinopteri > Galaxiiformes > Galaxiidae > Galaxias > Galaxias olidus. Next base: position 75,398 of record JAPMUY010009201.1, read on the forward strand.
AGTAAGTAGGCAATTGACATTAATGGAAAAACTAGAAAATGCATTTCCCTGAGCAAATGTGATGTGATGTTATTAGACTGACCGCCTTAGCGCGCACAAGTGTACTGCAGTCCAGGCCCTATGTGTTAACAGCGGGCGCTTACTGCTGCAGTGGCACCTGAACTGGGGAGGCCACGGGGTCTTTGCCCCCCTGCTTTTGCTTTCTTTTGTGTGGGATGAGGGGGAGCGTTTTGCATGGCCTTCCCGTTGTCACTGACATTCACATACAGCTTGTGTTATGATTTGCATTTCGCTTAAACAGTTTGGCCAGCAGTTTTTTTTGTTACAGCACTCCATGCTGTTTTGGCACTCCTTTCCATGCTGTTTGCTTGTTGCATTGCTAAGGCTGGTAACATTTGGGGCCAAGGTCTATGAGTTCGCTATATAGCCTAAACCTACATAATTATCTGCTCACACATGTGAAGAGTGGCAAGCTTATTGCGAATGAGCAAGCTTTTAAGCTTTTAGGCTTTATGCTTAATACAGATTTGTATGCAGTTCATGAGTTATATGTCAACACTGGTCCTCCTGATCTGATTACTTTTTACAATATAGCACGTTCATAAAAAATTATTATAACAAACAATGCAAATGTGAATTTTCTGTTGAATAGCTTACACATTTTCTGAGGAGAGACCAACGCCCATAATTAACTAAAATCAGAATAGATATATCAATTATGAGCCTGCTTTAGGTGTGCAAGACACAACCCCAGTATATCTGGAAAACACCCCTTCTTGCACCCCCCATTCTTCAGTCGTTATGGCGCCGCTGCCAGATTGGCAGTGCTGCTTCATGGCGATGACTAAGTAGCCTACTAACGTTTAGTTTTAGATTCATTTTTGTTCTCAAGCTATATATGTTTTCACATGTATTAAATACATTTTTATTAAGTATTAAAATCACTCAGACTATCCACAATGACAGTAGAGCTTAAACGAAAAGGATCGCGGGTCAGCCAAATAGCGCTGTGTAATAGCGCTCTTCCTGTAATAGTCTGGGCATTATAACTTTAGGACAGGACAACATAATTCACGTTTGTAATAATTCAATCTATTTATTCATCTGTTCATTATTTATTTGAAACCAGTGATTAGACAGTCTGAACATCCGATTTATATTATTTAGTAAACGTTTACGAATAAATTTAATTCATGAACTGTCAGTACGTCTAAATCAATAGTGTTAGTGTTGAAAAAGATTTATAATTTTACCGAGTTGATGGGCTACTCCGTGTAGCCAACCACAGCCTTTAAAAGCAAAAGCTCATATGGCCAACTTTGATATTAGTTTACTCCTTTATTGTGAGAGTAGTCTGTCTGAACAGATACTAACTTTGGAATGAGCCTGCCATTGGCGCCGACTGTTTCAGTCGGCACCAATCCGATTCATCCAGATTCCTCTCCTTCCGCTATCTGCTTGTTACAGTTTAAGTCCCCACTGCTACGTGCAACAATATCCAGCTAGCAACCTACACGTAAAAAATGTCCAGTTTCGAAGATTTGGATCGTGTAGTAAGGCATGCCTGCTTGGTTTGTTCGGTGAATGGTTGTAAAGACTTACAAAGAACATGTTTAGAACGTGCAAATGTTCCACAAAACAAGTTCCCCTCTGTTAAAAAGCAAACTTGTACTCTGAAACCGCGAACGTGTCGTCGACTTGGCTGCTTTAATAGCCCATAGCTGCAATCAACGGGCATATTCTCCTTGAAATACTATCGTTTTCCACTCTGCCCAACAAAATCCCATATAGTCCGTCTGTAGGCCTAGTAAATGTATAATGATCTGGAGTACTTGTTTTCTCTATGCACTGGTTTTTTATGCATGCATCCTAGGTCACAAATACTGGACATGCCCTCCAAAGCAATCTGTAAAGAAACCAATGCTTTGGTAGACAAATCCAGGAAAACAAAATATGGAAGGAAATGTCCAGCGTTGTCGAAGCAATCAATACGTTACCTCAGCTCTTATCATGTACATTAGTTCTTTAGTAGCATTAGTGTTTTAAATGAAATGATAAATGATATAGCTGTAATTTCCTTGACACGACCCCACCGCAGTCAAGAATGACACAACTAGATAGCTTTTGGCCGAGTACATAAAACATTACCGATGAGCATCACTTACATTCGCGTTCACTCTAGCTAAAAATGTTATTAGTAATAGTAGTAATTACTAACAATATTAGAAACTTTTATTTGTATTAGTAGCCAAACTGACTGCGATTACCATACATAAATCAATGAAAATATAGGCGTCCCACTTTACAGATTTCAATCAACGCGACCGAAATCCAAACGAAAACAAACTTAGATAGCAAGCGGAGAACGTTTACCACTCTCCTGAAGAGTGAATAGACGAAAACTGAGGGGACAGATCTTCCTCTGTCTAGGATACAAATGAAAGAATGAAAAATCTAAGTTTGACCGTCAAAATGATGGGAACATGTACTAGGCAAATTAATTTGAAGACAAGGAGCGCAGACTTTTCGTACCGGGTCCATTAAAAAATTGAGTAGGCCTATTCTACGAAGTCCAGCGTCGACCACCAAGCAGAGGCAATTTTAAAATGGCAATATGACGTTATTAACAGCAGGAAAATGGAAAGATCGAATTGTCAGCGATTTCAGAATACATGCTCAAACCAGTTCATCAATTGCTTGATATTGAATAATCAATATCAATAATCATGAACAAAAATATAAGCTATGTGAATTAGCAAGAGCTCCTGTGAAACTAGTTTCACTTTAGAATGACTTAAGACTCAGACTAACAAAACGTTAAGTGTGGGTCGATTCAAACATTTTCAAAACGATACCAGTGCAATTATCTTCACTGCTGCTAATTGAATGTGCTCCGGTTCCGACTACGTTGTAGCTGTTCGATTTAGAGCAGCCAAAGTGGCCGCGCCAGTGCTAAATAATGCGCAGCCCATCTACCAGGGTCCAGTCCAAACTCCAGGCACAGGTGGCGAAGATGAGACGAGCACCAGGATCTGGACAACGGTTTCTCCTCGGGAGTGACGAACAAGGGCCCGAGGCAACCGCCCCATGCCGACCGTGCAGATAGCAAGACATAGAAAGGAAAGGACAAAATTAGAAGCCATCAGAGAAATAACAACAGGCACCTCAACGCACAATTCATCAGATTTAGAACGCTTCAAATCAATAGCAAATATGCCTATCAAATAAAACGGCAGAAATAGTGATGTCACAAGAAGGATCAAAATTAGAAGAGCGAGTAGCATAGTCCCTGCTCTTTAGAAATAATTAACATTACCTTTGCCAAAGAATCATCATTCCTTGTTGATGCACGTTATTGGTGATTGCCGGATATTTAAATAGTCTCCCCACTTCCTTGATCGGAGCAGATTGAGTACGGGTTTGTGTGTGATTGGTTTGTGTGGTAGTGCGCATTATGACAAGTTCTCGTCATAGGCCAGATTTCAAGCTTACTGCCTGAACTTCAGCTAAAGCTCCATTTTATGGGAAACTGTTATGCCTGGTGGCACCACTGGAAGGCTGGACCCAAATACAGGACTCCTTAAACAGGATATTGGTGTATCAAAGATCGTTTTATTGGTAAGCGAGGTTCGGTACACAGGAAGGCAGTCAGAAAACCAGGCAGACAATCCGATAAGGAGAAGGCAAAAACAGAGACGATGGCACAGGCAGGGGTCAAAACCAAAAGCACTTGAG
>JAPMUY010009202.1:0-79942 GCA_026901105.3 Galaxias olidus
GAGCCGAGGCCTTCACTGCCATCTTTCTGGCAGGGCACCCGACCCCCTTGGTTTTTCCCGCGGGTGGTGATCCCACGGGACGGAGAAGGGAAAATGTTGGTGTTGTCCACGTTGCTTTTTCGGGCTATGCCCGGCCGGGCTCCGTGGCAAGCCCGGCCACCAGGCGTTCGCTGACGGGTCCTCCTCCTGGGCCTGGCTCCAGAAGGGGACCCCGGGCTTCCTCCGGGCCGGGTATCATCCTCTCTTTTTGTTCTTTCCATGAGGGTTTTTGAACCATTCTTAGTCCGGCCCCACGCCCGAGACCAATTTGCCATGGGAGACCCTACCAGGAACACAAGGTTCCAGACAACACAGCCCCCAGGTTCATAGGGACACACAAACTTCTCCACCACAATAAGGTGATGGTTCCCGGAGAGGTGACGGTTTAATTTTTTTAAATAAAATTCCTTGTTCACTAAAGAAAGAAATTAAAAGTTGGACAGAAAATGGTTACTTGTAAATAATGGCAGGTTGTCAATGTCTGATCATTGCGCGAGAGAGAGAGAGAGAGATTTATATACAGTACATGACTAGGCCTATTGTACATTTGTCTTTGGTGTGTTCACACATATCCAGCGTATACTCAAATGATGCTCCAGAATCAATGTGGAGTAAGTTTTTATGCAGTGTAAACGGGGTCAGAGGAATATCTTACCAGAAGAAGCCATCTCATGTATGCGAGCTAGAGACAGATAGCAGAAAATGGAAAATATAAATACATATAAAAAAGGACTCGGGGTTAGAGAGATGGCTAAGGGCAGAGGGGGTTGTATAGGTCTATGTATACATTAAATAGGTCTAATGTATCGAGTAAATAAACTACATCTTTAGCTAACAACATGTCGGACTGCAGATTTTGCTCCCAAAACTGACTAAGAATTTACAAATGTTAACATATTCAGTTATCAATATCGATGACTTCAGCTAAAATAATCTTTCATGCCCACAAATTATTAAAGTTGGTAACGTAGTTAACTCGGCTAATACTGCATTGGAAACACTGCGTGGTGCAACTAAAAACGTTGAAATCACGAGATATATGCAATAAATTTATATCAACACTAAGCGAGTTTCTTTAAATAACCCATTATAATATTACGGGACTGCTGAACAACAATAATTTTTACAAATCAATTTTTAGGAATTAGCATACCTCTAACTTGTGTAACGTGTCGCTTCTTCTTCGTCTTCTTTTTGGTTCTTTATTGGCGGTTGGCAAACCAGTTTAAGGTGAATTACCACCACCAACTGGACGATAGGTATACTACAGGGGACTCAGGCTGCCTGAGGGGACTGTGGCTGTCTGAGGGGAAGTTCAGGCTGTCTGGGCTCCAGGTCTGCAGCCTCCCCCTTCTCACAGCGCGACTCACAAATAAAACATTTTTCAAATGGGGAAGTTTTGTAGCCAATCGGATATGACTTCCCCTTTCAGCCAAATACGTACTTTTCTACATACTTCATGATTCTACCGGGAGGTTTCCGTGGAGGAAAATATCTATATTTGATTTACGACTGCTACCTTCGGTGTGAAATCTGAGGCGAATTTTCAAGGTCAAAGAAGTTATGTTCATGATAATACAATTTATTTCACTTCACTGACAAAACTATTTTGTCACAAAGTCTTTATTTGTAGTGGCTGATATAAAAATGCACTTGTGAGTCGAGCTGTGGCAAGAAGCTCTCATGAATCCACACAAATGCGATGCAATCCATGTGTGCCATGAAAGACTATTTGTGAATCGTTATACATTCATTTGTGAACTGTCATTTACATATGAATAAGGAAACATATTTGTGAATCGTTCTGCATTTATTTGTGAACTGGCATTTACATATGAATAAGGAAACATATTTTTTAATCGTTCTGCATTTATTTGTTATTATTGATAGCGATCTAATTCCATATTCCCAACCGGTGTGGCGCCATGAGGGGTTGTATTTTCTGCCCCCTCAGATAAGTTTAATTTACTTTCATAAAATAAAGCAAAAAAAGCTAAATGATAGCTTGTTCGTTACCAGAGGCTGACGCTAACGGTTTTCTGTTTATACTTTATGTTGTGTAACTCTGTCATAGTGCAAAGTGCGGTCTCCTAAATGGGTAGTTTGTAAGATCTTGGGCGTCTTTAGGAGCATAGACATATGTGACCAATGTCTTCCGTCACCTCAAATCAACAAGTCGACTACTCGGGAATAGGGGATGGATGGTCATTTGTTCACAAGCTGCAACGATAGGGTACATGTAGAATGTTCAATGGTCAACACTCAATACAGCCCTCCCACAGCAGTTCACGTATCTCTGCTCTGATACTAATACAATGGCCATATTAAAGTATTCTTAATTATATTATCACATTTGGTGATCGTATAGTGGTTTAGTATTTATCTCTTAGAAAACAAGACAATTTAATTTCAATTTATCAAATGAACAATACTTAAATTTATATTTCCCATCCTTGGTTTACATTCTATAACAGCAACAGGTAAGAAATGTATTCAATTGTAAAACATTTCTCACAGACAACACATAGCATCTTTTAAATAACAATACATATTTATAGAAAAACATCTATAAACCATTTACCTGCAACGATAGGGTACATGTAGAATGTTCAATGGTCAACACTCAATACAGCCCTCCTAAAGAAAATGCGTCACTTTAGCAACTAGCCAAAACCCATGTGAAACAGAAATTCGATAAAGTTGCTTCTAAAGTTTGAATTATGTATCATTAAACTGCTTACAAACAATGTGTTTAATACAACATATAACATAAGACAAAACGTAGGCTCATTTAATAACTTTATGGCGGATTTGCCCCAGACCATTTATCAATTGGGACTTACCCACAGCAGTTCACGTATCTCTGCTGTGGATTACCCAAGATTCCCTAATTCATGGCACTACGCATTGTGCGGAGGGATTTGACCAACCGAACCACAGACAGGCTCTTTACCCATTTATGCAGGAATTTAACTCAAACCCATTTACACTGTTACACATACATCTATGTTTAGCAGGTCAGCTGTCTCGTAGGCGTCCCCGTTGCCCGGGCAACGATTCCCAATCTTGTGATTGTTATAGTAAACTCTTTTTATGGTCAGATTGCTGAGTGTGATTTTGGAATATGAGAATTATATTAGGTCGTTGTATTGTTGATTTCAGCAGTCCTCTCTAAGTGGTGTAAATCGTTCAGAAGCCTATTACTAGACCAGTGACGTGCGGTCAGGGGAGGCTGGGGAGGCAGAGCCCCACCTATCATAGCCTGGCCTACTCCAATGAAAATATTATAACTAAGATAACTAAGATAACTAAAACTAGATAAAAAATTAAGAAAATATTCAGATTATTAACCTAATCAATAAATGTAATTTCTGTGTGATTCCAATCATTTTCATAGGAATAATCGCCAAATTTGCGGAGCTCCGCTGAAACTATGGAGAGCCGAGAAGTGAGGCAGCAGCGAGCTAAGCCTCACCTCTGATTGCGCAACCCTTCAGAAACTGGGTGGAGCGCGGGGCCGCGTGAAAAAAGCGTGTCTACTACTCTCTGTAGCCTATGCCACCAATGTAATATTTGTAGATCCCTCCATTACATGTCCTCACCTTCCATAGTCCAACTAACTAATTTCACAAATCGGAACTTTATCATATAACGATATTTAGGCTAGCTGGTCTCGTCATAATATTTCAGTGAACGAGCACCAGGAGAGGCAGCTGTCACATCGGCCTCATTGAGGGGGGTGTGTCTTGAGCCCGCCCGTGTCATTGACGCTCGCTCACCTTCAACGTTAGCTAGCTGTAGCAAAAAAAAAATATAAAAATAATTTGTTGTGCGTTGTGAGGAAATCTATTTACCAGATTTTAACCTCGGGGCACGCTGTACACAACGTTATAGTTTTCTTTCTACATAATTAGTTAAACTTTCGCCATCGAGTTAGTTAGCACTTTTGCTTAGCCAAAAAGCAGTTCAAGAATAAGTATGGATATCAGAACGTGGGTTTGCAATAAAAACCAAAACACAGTAGAAACCCTAGCAGATTCGATCCAAAGCCAGTAGCCCCAGCTGATGATAATGAATGATTGCGATGGGTTGGCTGACTAATGCCAGAAGCACATGGAACTTCTTTGCTAACACTGTGTCTCAAATTGCATATTACTTTTTCTTGTACAAGTTGTAGTAGGTACTTTAGCTGCACTTGCAAAGTATGTACAGTTGCATGCATTTTTTGCCATACGGCATCTGAAATGTATGTGGATATGCTTAAATCTTTTTCTGGCTTATTTGATAGCTATATACTGTAGTATATTGAGACGCAGCCTCTGCCTCCCCTGCCATTTACCTCACTGCACGTCACTGTTGTTGACCTATGTTCATATTGTGTTCCAATTCCCCTCATTGTGTCAGGACACTCCGGTTCATTGACTGGCTTCAATCACCACCGCTGTGAAATAAATGTATTTGTTTATTTTGAAACAGTAGTAGACTAATGTCTCAACCAGGCAATTACATGGTTAAAACAAGTAAACCTACCACCAGATGTAGGTGGTGACCTGACCAGCCGCTTCTATTTCATATTATGGCCATAATGTACAAACACATGGAACAAGTAAAGTAGGGAATTGTTCGCATATAGTCAAAAGACCACTATATGGCCACCTGTAAAAAAATAAAAATAAAATAGGAATAGGATGATATCCCACTGTTGTACGATATAAAAATGAGCTCCCTCTTAATTTTAAACTGCCCCCTCAGTTTCTTTATCTTGGCACCGGACCTGCGTGCCACTCTGGTGTGCCATGGAATTTTGGGAAAGTCACATTTGGGAAAGATAAACAAATCTTGTATTTAGTTTGATTCGGTTTTACATCTGGAAAAGGTTGGGAAACGCTGCACTAGCCAATGCCCATCAGAGGCATCCCTCCTGAGTAGTTTAAATGTTGACCTCTTGTGTTTTTGTGAAGTTTGTGCACACCTGTTAACAAGAGTTCTGTCCATGATTCTCAGTGCAGTTCATTCAATGTTTAATAATTAAAATACCTACCAAAAGGAGAACCTGGATGTGATTTATTTCTGTCCATTTTACAAAAGTAAAATAAGTGGCATATCTGGACGTGATTTACAACAAAAAAAAAACGGTCAAGACAGTCATACGCATGATGTATAATCTTGTAATACAATTCTGGCCCGCGATGGCAACAATATTTTCTAATGGGAGGTATAATATAACTAGTTGGTTTTTGTAAGTTTTCACCCTCACAAATAATGTCCCTTTCCAGAGGAGCGTCGACCTGGGGTTACTTTGACAACACTGACCTTGGTGTCCAGGTCCTCTTTCCATTTTAGCCCAGAGTCAAAGGTGGAGGCTCTGGTCACGCCAAACACCAGCAGCGCCCCCACTGCCTCGCGGTAGTATACACGGGTCATGTTGCTGTAGCGCTCTTGCCCTAAGATGCACACACACACCACCATCTCCTCATGTGACTTTGTGAGCAGTTGAGTGCAGCACAAGACACACATTCCTTCACACTGACATGGCTGGGATTATTTTGGTTTTAAAAAACATTGCATAGACTCCAACTGAAGGACTGCAGAAAATAAATACACATGTAAGCGAGTGGAAGACTTTTTTTTTTTAAATGCATATTTAAGTGAATAAAGGTTTTAAAACAAATCCCACCTGAGAGTGGTTCTGAACATAAGAAAATGTCCGTAACATTCCACGTTTCATTTCCCGTTTGGGTTAGGGTGTGCAACATAGGCACGTTAAACCTGTTAGAACACGACTGACCTGCAATGTCCCAGAGCTGCAGACGGACCACTGTCTCCTCGTCCAGAACTAGAACCTTCAGAGCGAAGTCCACTCCGATAGTGGCTCAGTAGTGCTGAGAGAAGATTTGATGGACGTACCGTTTGATGATTGAAGTTTTTCCCACTCCAATGTCCCCGATCACAAGTACTTTGAACAGATGCTCTCTTTGCATTCTTACTCAGACCATGCAAGACTTCCCGTGGAGCTGTAAAGGAATGTCTAACCTCTCCGGATTAGGACAGGCACGGACTGGCCAACAACCAGAACATCTGCAGTATTAATAGCTTGGACAGGCACGGACTGGCCAACAACCAGAACATCTACAGTATTAGTAGTTTGGACAGGCACGGACTGGCCAACAACCAGAATATCTACAGTATTAGTAGTTTAGACTGGCACGGACTGGCCAACAACCACTGGGGGTAGTAATAACCATTACAACCACTGGGGGCAGTAATAACCATTACAACCACTGGGGGCAGTAATAGCCATCACAACCACTGAGGGCAGTAATAACCATTACAACCACTGGGGGGGGGGGGGCAGTAATAGCCATTACAACCACTGGGGGCAGTAATAGCCATTACAACGACTGGGGGCAGTAATAACCATTACAACCACTGGGGGCAGTAATAACCATTACAACCACTGGGGGGGGGGGGCATTAATAACCATTACAACGACTGGGGGCAGTAATAACCATTACAACCACTGGGGGCAGTAATAGCCATTACAACCACTGTGGGCAGTAATAACCATTACAACCACTGGGGGGGGGGGGGCAGTAATAGCCATTACAACCACTGAGGGGCGCAGTCAAAGCCATTACAACCACTGGGGGCAGTCAACGCCATTACAACCACTGGGGGGGGGGGGCAGTAATAACCATTACAACCACTGGGGGCAGAAAACACCATTACAACCACTGAGGGCAGTACTAGCCATTACAACCACTGAGGGCAGTACTAGCCATTACAACCACTGGGGGCTGTAATAGCCATTACAACCACTGAGGGGCGCAGTCAACGCCATTACAACCACTGGGGGGCGCCAACGCCATTACAACAACTGGGCGCAGTAATAACCATTACAACCACTGGGGGAGGGGGGCAGTAATAACCATTTCAACCACTCGGGGCAGTAATAACCATTACAACCACTGGGGGAGGGGGGCAGTAATAACCATTACAACTACTGGGGGCAGTAATAACCATTACAACCACTGGGGGTAGTAATAACCATTACAACCACTGGGGGCAGTCAACAACAAAGGAAGGCCAAGTAGCAAAACATGACATTTCCAAAAAATTTGATGAACACATTCATAAAAAATGAAATAAATTGTATTTTGAATATACAGTATGGACTACAATTACTCATGTTGTTACCACAAATGATTTATTTAAAAAAAGACAACATTGAAAATACAGCTTTCTTTATACAGGAGAGCAATATGTACAGTATACAAAATCAGAGAACAAAATAGATCATTGATGTTCATGACAACGCAAGAAAAAGTAATATTCAGATTCTCAAAGATGACTAAAGCTACAAAGTGTCCCAGCCACACTAAGGTAGCGGTAACAGTAGTAAAGAAATGAGCATCTCATTGGGTTATCTCTAACCCCTAACCCTTAACCGTCTACTACCAGGTCCAGCAGGACCATGTCTACGCACTAACACAGTTCACCGGGAATATCTCATTGCAAACACAAGCCAATTCTATCAGCTGTACCAAGGAATTATCAAACTACACAAATTTCCTTGGAAGTGGTGTTTCATTTTGAATTGATCCAAATAGGTTGTCAAATAAGATGCAAGGCAGTGAAAAAGCGTCTTTCAATTGATATTGTGTCTATTATTTACAGGAGATTACCAATTACGGTAAAGATATTCACAAGTACTATAAGTCTACAGTAAGTAGCAAAGTAACATCAAAATTATTCAAAATATGATAAGCATAAATAATTCTGCTCTCCTCCAGTGCCTTGGAAGATATTTAATTTAAAAAACGTACTGACCCAACTCTGGGACCTGAAATCCATTGGGACCTGAAATCCATTTGACTCCTCCAGTGCCTTGAAAGATATTTAATTTAAAAAACATACTGACCCAACTCTGGGACCTGAAATCCATTGGGACCTGAAATCCATTTGAAACATTTAAGTAAAGCAGAAATAATTTAGGGTGTGATGGGTCTTTTAAACAAACAGCAGGGTTGTTGCGATGTCTCTGACTTCCTGCTCAGTTCACTGTGACTCCCTAACCTTAACGTGCTATCACAAGTTCAAATGATTTGCCAGTGTTTGCCTTGGACACCAAATGTGAGTTAGGCACATTTATCACAATGATTTGATAAAGTCAACATCTATTTATCACACAAGCAGGAACAATAAGATAATACTAACTGGTTAAAGAGTTACTTATAGGCATGATAGAGACCCCAAAATACATACAGAAATATAAAAAATGTCCTACATAAGAGAATTATTAACTAAAAGGAGACAAGCTTAAGATTGTACAAAACAGCAAAAGCTGCAAAGGACGAGTTTCCATAGAAACTAAAAACATTTTGTGAAAAGAACGTTCCACAAGTAGCCCAAAACCTAAAGGCAAGAGAAACACACCTAGAACGCACTGAGCCCTGAGGTTGGCTGGGCTAACCCTAACCCAACTCAAAGTCAGGCTGTGTTCTAGCCATGCAGCCTCACCGTCAAACATCAGGGACTGCTCACAATACTGAACTTTGCAAATAAGCTGCACAGGATACTGACCTCTTCAGACTTCAATTCAAAGCTCTGCTAAAACTCTTGTCCATTCAGATACACATGGGTCACACTTCTCTGGATTCACACAGTGGCTGCTAAGGTAACGGCGAGGAGGTTGATTATGTGTAACTGTGTTTCAGTGGCCTACCTTTGCTAAGAAGATACCAATCTGAAGAATACAGTCTAGGAAAAGTTGGGAAGGGGGATTGATGATTAAACTGATTAAGCGTGAAAGCATAAATCTCAGGGCCATGGGAACACTGATAGCTACCAAGGTTGTGACTGTGTAAACATTACAGCTAGCGCTGTCTTTCACCTGCCTGCAAATAAATATCATATCCGTTAATATCAGTGTTCACCTTTTCAGGAGTACGAATGAGAATAATGCGCACTGACCCACAGACATATTAAATACATGGGCTAAGACCCCAGCACTGACCCAGACATATTAAATAACATGGGCTGAGATCCCAGCACTGACCCAGACATATTAAATACATGGGCTAAGACCCCAGCACTGACCCAGACATATTAAATAACATGGGCTGAGATCCCAGCACTGACCCACAGACATATTAAATAACATGGGCTGAGACCCCAGCACTGACCCACAGACATATTAAATAACATGGGCTAAGACCCCAGCACTGACCCACAGACATATTAAATAACATGGGCTGAGACCCCAGCACTGACCCACAGACATATTAAATAACAAGGGCTAAGACCCCAGCACTGACCCACAGACATATTAAATAACATGGGCTAAGACCCCAGCACTGACACCCCCCCCCACCCCCCGCCCCATCTCCTGGTATATAGACGTATGGCCTCTCTACTGCCCCCTAGGGGCTGCTGCCCTCCATGTCGCTGTCCTCTGCCCCGTGGTAGATCGGGCTCTTGGAGCGCAGCGGAGCCTCGTACGCCCGCCGCGCGGACTGACTGGCTGCTTCACTGCTGTTCTTTATACCATAGAAGAAGTATATGCTGAAACCTGAACGAGAGGAATGGAGAAGTTAGAAGATCTGCATTGATTAGGGTTACAATACGAAGTTAGGAGATCTGCATTGATTAGGGTTACAATACAAAGTTAGGAGATCTGTAGTGTGTGCTAGTAACTCACTAATATACATACAGAGTGCTGTGAAAAAGTATTTGCCCCCTTACAGATTTCTTCTGTTTTTGCTTCTTTGTCACACTTACATTTTTCAGATGTTATTATTAAGGGAAAAAAGCTATCCAAACCAACCTGGCCCTATGTGAAAAAGTAATTGCCGCCTCAACCTAACTGGTTGTGCCACCCTTGGCGGCAACAACTGCAATCAAGCGTTTGCGATAACTGGCAATGAGTCTTTCACATCGCTGTGGAGGAATTTTGGCCCACTCTTCTTTGTAGAATTGTTTTAATTCAGCCACATTGGAGGGTTTTCAAGCATGAACGGCCTATTTAAGGTCATGCCACAGCATCTCAATAGGATTTAAGTCTGAAGGTTTTGGAGTGGCCTAGTCAAAGTCCATTTAGTTTTTTTTGAGACATTCAGAGGTGGACTTGCTGGTGTGCTTTGGATCATTGTCCTGCTGCATAACCCAAGTGCGCTTGAGCTTAAGGTCACGAACTGATGGCCGGACATTCTTCTTCAGGATTTTCTGGTAGAGAGCAGAATTCATGGTTCCATCAATTACGGCAAGTCGCCCAGGTCCTGAAGCAGCAAAGCAGCCCCAGACCATCACACTACCACCACCATGTTTGACTGTTGGTATGATGTTCTTTTTCTGAAATGCTGTGTTAGTTTTACGCCAGATGTAACAGGACAGACAGGTTCTATTTAAGTGATTTCTTGATTCTACTTAATAAATGAAATCCTCATTTAAAAACAGCTTTTTGTATTTACTCAGGTTATCTTTGTTACACTTAAATGTTTCAGATTATCAAACAAATTTTAATATCAGACAAACGTGCAAAAACAATAATTATCTGTAAGGGACCAAATACTTTTTCACAGCACTGTACATACAGTCTACGACTGACCAATGGCCATCCAGACAGCGAAGCGGCACCAGGTGGCCATGTCCAACTGCATCATCAGGTAGATGTTGACAAAAACACTGAAGAGGGGTAACCATGGCAGCAGGGGCACCTGCAGGGTGGGGCGGGAGGTGAGGGGGGAGTTAGTGGTTAACACAGCTGATATCTTGCCAGGTTTAAACAGGGCTGTGTGTGTGTGTGTGTGTGTGTGTGTATTCCCCCCATGCTTAAACAGGGCTGTGTGTGTGTGTGTGTGTGTGTGTGTGTGTGTGTGTGTGTGTGTGTGTTCCCCCATGTTTAAACCGGGCTGTGTGTGTGTGTGTGTGTGTGTATTCCCCCATGTTTAAAGCGGGCTGTGTGCGAGTGTATTCCCCATGTTGAAACTGGTCTCTGTGTGTGTGTGTGTGTGTATTCCCCCCATGCTTAAACAGGGCTGTGTGTGTGTGTGTGTGTGTGTGTGTGTGTGTGTGTATTCCCCCCATGCTTAAACAGGGCTTTGTGTGTGTGTGTGTGTGTGTGTGTATTCCCCCCATGTGTGTAAACAGGGCTGTGTGTGTGTGTGTGTGTGTGTGTGTGTGTGTGTGTGTGTTCCCCCATGTTTAAACCGGCTGTGTGTGTGTGTGTGTGTGTGTGTGTGTGTCCCCCATGTTTAAAGCGGGCTGTGTGCGAGTGTATTCCCCATGTTGTGTGTGTGTGTGTGTGTGTGTGTGTGTGTGTGTATTCCCCCCATGCTTAAACAGGGCTGTGTGTGTGTGTGTGTGTGTGTGTGTGTGTGTGTGTATTCCTCTGTGGGTGTGTGTGTGTGTGTGTGTGTGTGTGTGTGTGTCCTGTGTGTGTGGGCTGTGTGTGTGTGTGTGTGTGTGTGTATTCCCCATGTTTAAACAGGGCTGTGTGTGTGTGTGTGTGTGTGTTTGTGTGTATTCCCCCATGTTTAAACCGGTGTGTGTGTGTGTGCGTTACCTTAAAGGTCAGAGCCTCTTTGCTCTCAGGCTGTCTCCAGATGATGGTGACACAGAGTCCACAGAGCAGTGCTAACCCAGCCGCCAGAACTACCCAGCCTGGCCGCGCAGCCATCAGCTCAGACAGTTGGTTGGCCAGAACCACGCACAAGACTGTGATCAGACCCGCTAGGAGGAGAAGCAGAACCACAGCATTAGAAGGCACCTAAACCTGAGACAATGTATTCAAAGGTGTGTGTGTGTGTGTGTGTGTGTGTGTGTGTGTGTGTACCCATAAGGTTTAGAGTAGTGACGGGGTTTAGGTTAAGTTAAAGGTATGTATGTATGTGTGTGTGTGTGTGTGTGTGTGTGTGTGTGTGTGTGTGTGTGTGTGTACTCACAGATGATGGCAGTGGTAGCATACACAATGTTGCCAGAGGTACGTGTGGGTGTGTCCCCAATGGGGAGGAAGAGGAGCTTGAGGCTGAAGCGTTCTCTGATTGGGCGGTCCTCAGGACTGTCGTCATCACCACTGTCGGCCCCGCCCACTGCCACCTTCTCCCCGCCAACAAGCTCGACCAGCTTCTCACTCTGACTGGAGGACGTCAGACTGCCTGGCTGGTACCTGCCAGGGTCAGGGGTCAGACTGCTTACACTGCAAGGGGCAGGGTTAGGATCAGACTACGTGAGAATGAGCACACAGATGGGTTGTGGGTAATATAGTTACCTGAGAATGAGCACACAGATGGCCACCAGGGAATAAGCCAGCAGGGTTCCTATGGACATGAGGTCTACCAGAGCAGCCAGGTCAAACAGAAAGGCCATGAGCGCTGAAAAACAAAACACTATTCACACCTCTATACAGGACTGTTGGAAACGGCCTAACCCTCTATACAAGACTAGTGGAAACAGCCTAACCCTCTATACAGGACCGTTGGAAACAGCCTAACCCTCTATACAGGACTAGTGGAAACGGCCTAATCCTCTATACAGGACTAGTGGAAACAGCCTAATCCTCTATACAGGACCAGTGGAAACAGCCTAACCCTCTATACAGGACTAGTGGAAACAGCCTAACCCTCAATACAGGACTAGTGGGAACAGCCTAACCTTCTATACAGGACTGTTGGAAACAGCCTAACCCTCTATACAGGACTAGTGGGAACAGCCTAACCCTCTCCCTTAATGTGAAGAGCTTAACCCTCTCTCTGGGAACAGCCTACCACCAGGGACAGGTGTAACACCATGGCATGTTCTATGAATCTGCTGAGAAATAAAATGATGTGGCCTTGAACTATTGGTCAGCAGCCAGTCAGTCACCTGCCACAATGCCGGACGCGATGGTGGCTACCAGAGGGGTTCTGGTGCGTTGGTTCATCTGAGAGAGCGTTCTGAAGAGCAAGCCGTCTTCTGCCATGGCGTAGATCACACGAGGCATGGGGAACATGGAGCCAAGGAGGCTGTAAGACAACACCACTCTTTACTACTGGGTTAGGGTTAGGATCAGGACGCTGTAAGACAACACCACTCTTTACTACTGGGTTAGGGTTAGGATCAGGACACTGCAAGACAATAACACCATTTACTACTGGGTTAGGGTTAGGATCAGGACGCTGCAAGACAATAACACCACCATTTCCTACTGGGTTAGGGTTAGGATCAGGACGCTGCAAGACAATAACACCACCATTTCCTACTGGGTTAGGGTTAGGATCAGGACGCTGCAAGACAGCACCACCCTTTACTACTGGGTTAGGGTTAGGATCAGGACGCTGCAAGACAACAACACCATAATTCACTACTGGGTTAGGATCAGGAGGCTGGTATGCCTAACACTAGTTGTCAACAGCAGCAGTGACTCTGTCTCATAATTTGACATCGAAACATGGTGTCAGAAGTGGGAAGCTAAATCATAAATAACAAAACACCGCGCCAACAGTTCAGGTCATCTGCACGAATGCACCTGTGAGTATACAGCAGCACCGTATCATTTTTCCATTGTGAGTTAGCTAGTGTGCAGTTAGCATTAGCACCTTGCCATGGACATGCATCTGCAATGAAGGACATTGGAGACTGGAGCACGTACTGGGAAATTCACATCTAGGACATTTTTTACAATATGTGGCTGGCTGTTCATGAGCCTCATGATGCGGAAAATAAAAGTACTGCCTTCATTACGACAATCTGGTTGGTCTACAAGCCTTTGCTTTGGTGGCAATTTGTTTACTGTAACTTAAAGTGTTAGGATTTGAGATTACTATAATTTACAGTATATGGATTTGAGAATAGCACACTGCTGAAATCTGAGGCGATTTCTCAAGGTAAGGTAACTAATATTTGTGATATAACACTATCACCTACCTGACAAATATTTTGTCACAAATTATTATTTTATAACAGTAGAAAGATAAGGTGCGCTAGCTAACGGCTAACGTTAATGCAGTCCAGCTGCTGCAGTCACGTTTGAGTCTACCACGATGTCTCACTCTGGGCAGCCTTTGGTCTGTTAACTGTAAGGATTTGAGAAATAGCAGACTTCTGTATGACCTATATTGTGGTAAATTTCTTTGTTGTAAGGACAGATGATCCTCCTAAAAGTTTAGAAAATTATTTAATCATTTAAAAACTGTTAAGAGAAAATGTTGAATGACAGTCAATTTGCAGAGCTTTCAATAAAAAATGCACAAGCAGCCTAACTCTCCTTTACAATCACTAACTAAATGTTTATAACTGCGTGGGTGAGCCTCTTGCCCAAGACACGTTTTAAAAACCCCTGTCAACAAGCGGGGTCTATAGCGTAGTCCACTTGTGCTGCGGTAAGGCGGTCAGTCCAATCACTGGATGCATCCACATTTGCTCATGGAAATGCATTTTCTAGTTTCTTTCTATTGACTGGTGCTCTAAATAAAATTTTCTAAAATCTTTAATCTGTGAAATTAGTGTGTCACCTATGGGCCACAAAATTATTAAAAATAAAATGCTCAAGCCGAAATTCTTCCTTTATTTTATATACAGGCTACAAATACATTTTTTTATTAAGGGCTATATTCAAACAGAAATCTTTATGAAGTGCTATATTCAAACAGAAATCTGTATTAAGCGCTATATTCAAACTGAAATCTTTATTAAGCGCTATATTCACACAGAAATCTGTATGAAGCGCTATATTCACACAGAAATCTGTATGAAGCGCTATATTCAAAACAGAAATGTTTATTAGGCACTATATTCAAACATAAATCTTTATTAAGCACTATATTCAAACAGAAATCTTTATGCTTTATGTTAAGGCTCTATATTAGGTTATGTGACGTTAGAACGCTCGGGCTCAATGCTGCATTGTTGTGGCATCGAGGTCGAGCGACAAAGCAATAGGGCAGCTGGGTAAATGAGTTTGTGATTGAAATGTTTATTTTAAGCCTTGATACCCTCTGATTCAGTGATTGTGTCATGCAATGGTTTCTGCATTATCAGTAACCCTAACCCTATGTAACCAAGGTGCAGTTGAAAATAAATAGCCAATGGTTTCTGCATTATCAGTGTATGTAACCAAGGTGCAGTTGAAAATAAATAGCCAATGGTTTATGTTTTTGAATGAATCGCCTTATTGAGTTGGACTTTATATTGATATATAGACGAGGCTTACGAAAGAAAGAAACTCCGCTATAGCGAGTGAGCAGCTAAGGCAGAACAGCGAGGTTGGAGAACAAAGGTGTGTCCTAAGGAAGTTGGATGCCGTGGATTTGTGGCAATATCAACTACCAAACTACTTAAGGAGTTAGGGATCTGTGGCAAGATTTGCGCCAGATCATAAAAGCTATATCAGATATAGCAGAAAGAAGTAGCCAGTGGCTGTGGCTGAAAAGGAAGGATCCTATATGGGCACAAAAGTAAAGAATATCATGTTGAAAAACCAAGAAGTGGTTTAATCTCAGGACAAAGGTATAAAACGTAAGTCTTTCCTGCAGAGCGTCATTTATCAAGCCTGCAGGAGAGTAGGGAAAGATTATCTTCTTTTCAGGTGGTAAGTATCCCTGCAGAGTTGGCATTGAAAGCCTGCAGGAACAGAAATTAGGGATAGGTATAGGGGTATCTGCAGAGCGTCATATATTAAGCCTGCAGGAACAGGAATTAGGGATAGGTATAGGGGTATCTGCAGAGCGTCATATATTAAGCCTGCAGGAACAGGAGGGGTATCTGCAGAGCGTCATATATTAAGCCTGCAGGAACAGGATAGGGATAGGTATATATCTGCAGGGTATTCTGCAGAGCGTCATATATTAAGCCTGCAGGAACAGGAATTAGGGATAGGTATAGGGGTATCTGCAGAGCGTCATATATTAAGCCTGCAGGAACAGGAAGTAGGGATAGGTATAGGGGTATTCTGCAGAGCGTCATATATTAAGCCTGCAGGAACAGGAAGTAGGGATAGGTATAGGGGTATCTCTCAGTTTAATAAACAACATTTTTTGTTTTGTTTTGTTTGTTTTATATATCTGTCCGTGCCGAGAGCGGATATAGAGGGGGGTGGCTCTGAGACGTCATTGCTCACCGTTAAGCCTTCTGGAGGTGTCGTGGGCTGAAATTAACGAAACATCTGGGATGGAGGGTGCCCACTTGAAAACCCCAATGACATATCTGCTCTCAACCCAAGTCCATTCTAAAACATTGTCTTTTGAAGTGCTCATCTTGGAATATGGCATAATGGATATTATAACATCCTATCCTGTGTATATTGAAATTGCATTCACACATGATCTTGGTCATTACGAGACTGTATTTAAATGTACCTGAAGATATTGAAGCTGCATTGTAGCATGTATTTACAGACTTCTAATTGTAGAAATACCCCACCCAAAGCAAAATGCATGTCAATGGTTTTAACGGGTTGCTTAATTACAGCATCCATATTACTACTGCATATTGATTTAAAAAATGTTTTGTGTTACCTAGTGGAGAGGGTTAGTGTGTGTGTGTGTGTGTGTGTGTGTGTGTGTGTATGACCTAGCGGAGAGGGTTAGTGTGTGTGTGTGTGTGTGTATGACCTAGCGGAGAGGGTTAGTGTGTGTGTGTGTGTGTGTATGACCTAGTGTAGTGTGTGTGTGTGTGTGTGTATGACCTAGCGGAGAGGGTTAGTGTGTGTGTGTGTGTGTGTGTGTGTGTGTGTGTGTGTGTGTTACCTAGTGGAGAGGATTAGTGTGTGTGTGTGTGTGTGTGTGTGTGTGTGTGTGTGTGTGTGTGTGAATGACCTAGCGGAGAGGGTTAGTGTGTGTGTGTGTGTGTGTGTGTATGACCTAGCGGAGAGGGTTAGTGTGTGTGTGTGTGTGTGTGTGTGTGTGTGTGTTACCTAGTGGAGAGGGTGTGTGTGTGTGTGTGTGTGTGTGTGTGTGTGTGTGTGTGTGTTACCTAGTGGAGAGGGTTAGTGTGTGTGTGTGTGTGTGTGTGTTACCTAGTGGAGAGGGTTAGTGTGTGTGTGTGTGTGTGTGTGTGTGTGTGTGTGTGTTACCTAGTGGAGAGGGTTAGTGTGTGTGTGTGTGTGTGTGTGTGTTACCTAGTGGAGAGGGTTAGTGTGTGTGTGTGTGTGTGTGTGTGTGTTACCTAGTGGAGAGGGTTAGTGTGTGTGTGTGTGTGTGTGTGTGTGTGTGTGTGTGTGTGTTACCTAGTGGAGAGGGTTAGTGTGTGTGTGTGTGTGTGTTACCTAGTGGAGAGGGTTAGTGTGTGTGTGTGTGTGTGTGTGTGTTACCTAGTGGAGAGGGTTAGTGTGTGTGTGTGTGTGTGTGTGTGTGTGTGTTACCTAGTGGCGAGGGTTAGTGTGTGTGTGTGTGTGTGTGTGTGTGTGTGTGTTACCTAGTGGAGAGGGTTAGTGTGTGTGTGTGTGTGTGTGTGTGTGTGTGTGTGTGTGTTACCTAGTGTGTGTGTGTGTGTGTGTGTGTGTGTGTGTGTGTGTTACCTAGTGGCGAGGGTCAGTGTGTGTGTGTGTGTGTGTGTGTGTGTGTGTTACCTAGTGGCGAGGGTTAGTGTGTGTGTGTGTGTGTGTGTGTGTGTGTGTGTGTGTGTGTTACCTAGTGGCGAGGGTCAGTGTGTGTGTGTGTGTGTGTGTGTGTGTTACCTAGTGGCGAGGGTCAGTGTGTGTGTGTGTGTGTGTGTGTGTGTTACCTAGTGGCGAGGGTCAGTGTGTGTGTGTGTGTGTGTGTGTGTGTGTGTTACCTAGTGGAGAGGGCGCAGAGAGAGCCCACGGCTACTATGTATCTGGCGGGGTCCCAGCCCACGTAGCTGAAGGCCTCAGGCAGGGGGCTCTGGGTGTTCAGCTGATAGTAGGGCATCATCAGGGTCAGAGCTGCAGACACTCCAAAGTAGGCGAAGAAGCAGATGAGCAGAGACGCCACGATTCCAATGGGGATGGAACGCATGGGGTTCTTAGCCTCCTCACCTGAGGACAACACCAAAGAAGAAGAATTGAACACTTTGCATATTCAGTCAGAAAACCCTGTGGATTAAAACATTAAAATGCACACACACAAACACACACACACACCCTCTCCGCTAGGTAACACACACACACACACCCTCTCCACTAGGTAACACACACACACACACACACACACACACACACACACACACACACACACACACACACACACACACACCCTCCACTACGTAACACACACACACACACACACACACACACCCTCTCCAGTAGGCAACAAACACACACACACACACACCACACCACACACCCTCTCCAGTAGGCAACAAACACACACACACACACACACACACACCACACACCCTCTCCACTAGGTAACACACACACACACACCCTCTCCCAGTAACACACACACACACACACACACACACACACACACACACACACACACACACACACACACTCCACTAGGTAACACACACACACACACCCTCTCCACTAGGTAACACACACACACACACACACACACACACCTCTCCACCTGGCTGGGTCACACACACACACACACACACCTCTCTCCTGGTCCCAGGTCTCTCTCACACACACACACACACACACACACACACTTGTCCTGGTCCCAGGTAAAACACACACACACACACACACACACACACACACACACACACAGAACACCGGAGGCTGCCCACACACACACACACGCAGAGGTCGAGACCGTAAACAAAGGCACACACACACACACACACACACACACACACACCCAGTATTTTCCACACACACACACACACACACACACACACACACACACATGGTTAAGTAGCCTTATTCCGGACACACACACACACACACACACACACCACACTCACCGTGCTGACAGACACACACACACACACACACACACACACACACACACACACACACACACACACACACACTGCACATCACACACAGACACTGCTCACCTAACGTGGAGTTTCTCATGGTAAAATGCAGACCCTTTTACCTCCCAAGAGAGCTCACATCGGTCATAGTCACTGCTGTATACACACCACCGGATGCTAATGCTAAGCTAGCAATGAAAGAACTATATGCAGCCATTAGTAAACAGCAGACAACGCATCCGGAGGCTGCCTTTATTGTTGCGGGGGACTTTAATCACTCCAACCTGAAGACAGTCCTCCCCAGACTACATCAACATGTTTCCTGCCACACTAGAGGGAATAAGACACTGGACCATGTTTACTCCAACATAGCTGGAGCTTACAAAGCTACACCCCTCCCCCACATAGGTCAGTCAGACCATCTCTCTATCTTTCTCACCCACAAGTATTCACCACTCATCCAACGTGTGGAACCTACAGAGAGACAATAAAAGTGTGGCCTGGGGAACAGACTCTTTGCTGCAGGACCGGTTCAAACAAACAAATTGGTATGTTTGCCACTCAGGCAACCTGTCACTCCCATACAGACATTGAGAGCTTTGCTTCCTCTGTACTGGACTACATCTCCAACACCATAGATAGCGTCACCACTCAGAAACAGATCACAATGTACCCAAATCAGAAGACTGGATGAATAGGGATGTTCGTCTCCTACTAAAGGCCCGCAACATCGCCTTCAGATCGGGAGATTCACAAGCCTACAATACAGCCAGGGCCGACCTGAAGACAAGAAGGCCAAGCACTGAGACAAGCTGAAGGTTGAGGGGCACTTCTCCAGCTCCAACCCCCGACGTATGTGGCAAGGCATTCAGGCCATCAGTAACTACAAGCCCCCCAACCCCGCCCCCCCGTCCTCCGATGTTTCCTTCCTCAATGAGCTAAACAACTTCTAGACTCGTTTTGAGAAGGACAACAAGTAGGCAATAAAGGCAGAGCTGACTGCTGACACCCACCCCTAACACTCTCTCCCACTGATGTCAGAGCAGTGTTGAGCAGGATTAAGCACACACTGCAGGCCCTGATGGCATCCCTGGACGCGTGCTCAGAGCATGTGCTGGTGACTAGCGGGGGTCCTGACGGACTTATTTAACCTGTCCCTGGCCCAGGCTATTGTGCCGACCTGCCTCAAATCTACCTCATTGTGCCGAGACAGGAAACATTCCACCCCAACTTGTCAGCAAGACAGGCAGACAGACCCCATCATCACAGACAGGCAGAGAGCAACTGGTTCTGGCAGACAGGCAGACAGAGGTCAGCAAGAGACAGGAGACAGAGGATGCAGTCTCCATTGCGCAGGCAGACAGGCAGACAGGCAGACAGACAGACAGACAGACAGACAGACAGACAGACAGACAGACAGACAGACGTCAGCAGAGACAGGCAGACAGGCAGACAGAGGTCAGCAGAGACATCAGACAGACAGACAGTACCACAGAGGCTGTGTGATGAGACAGGCAGAGACACGACTGCAGACAGGACAAACAACACCATTGTCAAGTTTGCAGATGACACCACAGTAATTGGCCTCATCAAGAACAAGAGAGCAGGAGAGACAGGCTGCGAGACGGCGACAACAACCTCCTGCTCAACACCAAGAAGACAAGGAGACAGAGGTCAGGAGAGACAGGACACTCATCCACCCATCCACACAAGTGCGGCAGTGGAGTGTGTGAACAGACAGATTCCTGGGGATCCACATCTCACAAAACCTCAGACACCAACTGCTCCAACCTGGTCAAGAAGGCAGACAGACAGACAGGAAGACCACCTCTCTTCAGACATCCTGGTGACAGGCATCGAGAGCATCCTAACCAACTGTAGACAGTTTGGTATGGGACTGCTCAGGCGGACCAGAAGGCGTTGCAGAGGGTGGTGAAGACAGGCCCAGACAGACAGAGAGCACTTCCTGCAGAGACATCTAGAGACAGGTTGACAGAGGGCCATAAACATTAGAAAGACTCCTGCCACCCAGCACATGGACTGTTTGCCCTCAGCTGGGAAGAGACAGAGCCTACGGACCAAGACCACTAGGTTCAGGAACAGCTTCTTCCCCACAGCTGTCTCCCTGCTGAACTCTGCCCCCCAAGCCCCACCCCACCCCTAACACATACAGACAGACTGAGCACCAGGACTCTACCAAGTATCATTGCACTACTGTAGATATGCTGTTTATAACGTAAATCATTTTCCCTGCACTACTGTACATACAGTATACTATATATTCTGTAGATTATGTAAATCATCCATTGCACTGTACTGTACTGCACTGTACATGTATACTTAACATTCTGTAGATAATGTAAATCACCCACTACTGTACACTACTCATATCGTAATTTATCTATACTGTTACCATAGCCTGTTCATAGACATAGATATAGACACTGCACATATGTATATCTTTTTTATATCATTTCATACTGCACTTTGTAAATTATGTTATTTAAACCCAGCACCACCAAGTTCTGGTTGAGATGCAATCTGTATTTCTTGTTGTACCATGCGCAATGACAATAAAGTTGAATCTAATCTAATCTAATCTAATCTAACACACACACACACACACACACACACATCACCCTCTCCACTAGCTACACACACACACACACACACACCCCACCCCTCTCCACTAGCTAACACACACACACACACACACACACACACACACACACACACACACACACACACACACACACACACACACACACACACACACACACACACACACACACACACACACACACACGCACACACACACACTCACTAAATGCAGTCGAAGCCCACGAAGGCATAGAAACACGTGGCTGCCCCGGACAGGATGCCAGGGAGGCCGAAAGGAGCAAAGCCTCCAGCCCCAAACTTTCCATCTCCCTGCATAGGCACATTCAA
The DNA here is from genome assembly GCA_026901105.3 of Galaxias olidus. NCBI lineage: Eukaryota > Metazoa > Chordata > Actinopteri > Galaxiiformes > Galaxiidae > Galaxias > Galaxias olidus. The sequence continues at coordinate 21,856 of JAPMUY010009202.1, forward strand.
CACAACATGTTCAGTGACAGACAGACAGGCAGCCAGGCAGGTACAAACACAGGCAGGTAGACAGACAGACAGACAGGTAAGCAGACACAGGTAGACAGGCAGACAGACATAAGCAGAGAGACAGGTAGGTAGACAAAGACAAGTAGGCAGGCAGTCAGATAGAGGTCAGCAGAGACAGGCAGACGGGCTGTCAGACAGAGGTCAGCAGAGACAGGCAGACAGGCAGAGGTCAGCAGAGACAGGCAGACAGGCAGACAGACAGAGGTCAGCAGAGACAGGCAGACAGACAGAGAGCAGCAGAGACAGGCAGACAGGCAGACAGACAGAGAGCAGCAGAGACAGGTAGACAGACAGACAGACAGACAGAGGTCAACAGAGACACACAGACAGACAGACACACAGAGGTCAGCAGAGACAGGCAGACAGACAGACAGACAGACAGACAGGCAAACAGAGGTCAGCAGAGACAGGCAGACAGACAGACAGGCAGACAGGCAGACAGGCAGACAGAGGTCAGCAGAGACAGGCAGAGAGCAGCAGAGACAGGCAGACAGACAGACAGACAGACAGACAGAGGTCAGCAGAGACAGGCAGACAGGCAGACAGAGGTCAGCAGAGACAGGCAGACAGACAGACAGACAGAGAGCAGCAGAGACAGGCAGAGACAGGCAGACAGGCAGACAGAGGTCAGCAGAGACAGGCAGACAGACAGACAGAGAGCAGCAGAGACAGGCAGAGACAGGCAGACAGGCAGACAGAGGTCAGCAGAGACAGGCAGACAGAGGTCAGCAGAGACAGGCAGACAGGCAGACAGAGGTCAGCAGAGACAGGCAGACAGACAGACAGACAGAGGTCAGCAGAGACAGGCAGAGGTCAGCAGAGACAGGCAGACAGACAGGCAGACAGAGGTCAGCAGAGACAGGCAGACAGACAGAGAGCAGCAGAGACAGGCAGACAGGCAGACAGAGGTCAGCAGAGACAGGCAGACAGGCAGACAGAGGTCAGCAGAGACAGGCAGACAGACAGAGGTCAGACAGAGGTCAGCAGAGACAGGCAGACAGACAGACAGACAGGCAGGCAGGCAGGCAGGCAGACTCACTGAGGCGAGGTAACGGTGCTGTTCATTGTGTTGTTATCGGGTCTAAAGGAGCGGTAATCGTCAATGGTTAGGTTCCAGTTGGCTGGGTCTCCTTTAACGAAGCCTGAGATGATGACAAAGCCCAGCACCACCAAGTTCACTCCCGTGAAGATCTTGTTGACCAGCGCCGACTCGCTCACTCCAAACGCCAGCAGACCTGTAAGACCAGCGGGCATGAATCTGTCACTCCAAACGCCAGCAGACCTATTCCACTAGGTAACACACACACACACACACACACACACACACACACACACACACACACACACACACACACACACACACACACACACACACACACACACACACACACACACACACACACACACACACACACACACACACACACACACACTCCACTAAGTAACACACACACACAGCAGAGCTATTCCTTAGTAACTCTCCCACCAATGACTCACTAAATATAGAGGCAGAACAGGAGCTCACAGGGTTAGAGAAGTGACTCGACTCAAATTCACTGCTGGTTGGAACGTTGATGCGTATCTGTTTACAAACCTATTCCACAGGTTAGGGGTCATCACTCACCTGTCAGAAGCAGCACTAGCACGAGGGCGAATAGGTCGGGGTATTCTGCTAGGACATTTCCTGGGACCTTCATGGCCATGGAAGCCTTGAAGAAATCAGAGATCTTCTGCTTCACCAAGTTATCAAACGTGGAGCTCCAGGCACGTGCCACGCTAGCTGTACCTACAGAGACCAATCAGAGAAGGATGTCATCACTGGCTCTACTGAAAGGCCCAATCAGAGAAGGACGTCATCACTGGCTCTACTGAAAGGGCCAATCAGAGAAGGCCTCTTGAAGTATAAGCAGCAATCCTGCTGCTGAATGGTACGTCCAGTGTGTGGATGACAGGGTTTGACCCTAATACCATAACAACCATTATGGACGGTGCCATTAAACTCTAATAACATAATAATATCATAATAACCATTATGGATGGTGCCATAGAACTCTAATAACATAACAACCATTATGGATGGTGCCATAGAACTCCAATAACATAATAATAACATAATAACCATTATGGACGGTGCCATAGAACTCTAATAACATAACAACCATTATGGACAGTGCCAAAAGTAGCTTGTTCACAGTAAACAAGAAATACATTAACATTAACATATTGGCTAAAGCATTAACAAGAATAACAACAATATGGAAGCAAGATAAGATAAAAACTATATAAAAAAACAAACACAGATTACGTAACCATTAAAAGTTTGTTTGTACAAAGAGTAGAGAGACATTTATGAGTCTATGAGCCCAGTCATTACATGCTTTATGGCCAAAAGTCCCATTCCAGAATCGAGTCCAGTCATCATGTTAATCCTACTCACCGATGACGTAGGAGAGGATGAGGTTCCAGCCGGTGATGAAGGCCCAGATCTCTCCCACCGTCACGTAGCTGTACAGGTATGCAGAGCCGGTTTTAGGAACGCGGGCTCCAAACTCAGCATAACACAGACCAGCCAACATGGAGGACAGAGCTGCGATGAGGAAACACAGCACGATGGCTGGCCCCGCCTTCTCCCTGGCAACCTCCCCTGCCAGCACATACACCCCTGCCCCCAGAGTGGAGCCCACGCCCAGCGCCACCAGGTCCAGTGTGGAGAGACAGCGGGCAAAGCGGGTCTCCTCCACGGAGCAATCCAGAGCCCTGCGGCGCAGCAGGGTACGGCCCAGGGCAGCCAGCTTAGCAGACATCTTCCTGCGTGAAAGGAACAGGTACACTCTGTGGGAGGCAGGGAGAGAGGGGTGAGGCAGGGAGAGAGGGGTGAGGCAGTGAGAGGGGGGTGAGGCAGTGAGAGGGGGGTGAGGCAGGGAGAAGGGGGTGAGGCAGGGAGAAGGGGGTGAGGCAGGGAGAGGGGGGTAAGGCAGGGAGAGGGGGGTAAGGCAGGGAGAGGGGGGTAAGGCAGGGAGCAATGTGAGTCAGGGGTGAGTCAGGGAGACTCAAATTCTTCAGTGGGCCTTTATGTAATTTCATGGACTTCATTCTTTGCAGGATGGGGTGTTTCTCAGAGTTACTTCATTCCAGCAAAAATAAACTATACTATTAAATGTTAATAAAACTTTAGTTAAGCCAGCACACTCAACCTCCATGCTGCATTGTTTAAAAGAAAAGATGTTTCAAAAGCCAAGGCTAAGCTGGAACACAGGAGATAAGACTGGCCTCAGCTTTGTCCCTCAACAGACTGCAGAAGCAAGCACGAACATCAGGTTATTTTACAAAGGTCAGGGCAGATTGACTTCCGCTGTCGACACCTGACACCGGGGACCTGTTCCAGTTCATCTACACTGTGGGCCCGTTCCAGTTCATCTACACTGTGGGCCCGTTCCAGTTCATCTACACTGTGGGCCCGTTCCAGTTCATCTACACTGTGGGCCTGTGAACGGTCATCTACACTGTGGGCCTGTTCCAGTTCATCTACACTGTGGGCCCGTTCCAGTTCATCTACACTGTGGGCCTGTGAACGGTCATCTACAATGTGGGCCCGTTCCAGTTCATCTACACTGTGGGCCTGTGAACGGTCATCTACACTGTGGGCCCGTTCCAGTTCATCTACACTGTGGGCCTGTGAACGGTCATCTACACTGTGGGCCCGTTCCAGTTCATCTACACTGTGGGCCTGTGAACGGTCATCTACACTGTGGGCCCGTTCCAGTTCATCTACACTGTGGGCCTGTGAACGGTCATCTACACTGTGGGCCCGTTCCAGTTCATCTACACTGTGGGCCTGTGAACGGTCATCTACACTGTGGGCCCGTTCCAGTTCATCTACACTGTGGGCCTGTTCCAGTTCATCTACACTGTGGGCCCGTTCCAGTTCATCTACACTGTGGGCCTGTGAACGGTCATCTACACTGTGGGCCCGTTCCAGTTCCTCTACACTGTGGGCCTGTGAACGGTCATCTACATCAGCCTTTCTCAAACTTCTTTGTCCTGGGGTCCAGTAAAGTCAGAGTTTGGGTTTACACGACCCACCACAACTCAGACCCCCCCCCCCCCAAAGCACCCCCACCACCACCATCCACGCCCCAGTAGGGGTGATAGAATATCCTGCATATTATTATTTGTCTATGAATTATTAGTCTTAATTATTATTTATATGTGATTTATGATTACAGGCCATTTAGACCTGCTCCATATGAAATGAGATATTACTTTGTTATGATATTGCGCTATATTAAACAAAATGTAATTTAATTGAAAGCTTCAACAGAAGTGATTTGGCTGAACATAAAATTACTGCCAACAACACCAACACCAAATAAAATATAAACTGATTCTTATGAACACTCCCAACACAAATGTTTTTTTCTTTTTTTTTTTGTTTTGAAAAAGAATTCCTCTGATTTGTCTTTGAGATGTGCTTGTTTAGTCTCCAAAATGTCGGCGCAGTTTCAAAGGTTTCATAGCCTCGTTGCTAAGCATGGTTTGGCAAATGACACAGACTGGCTTTGGGGGGAAGCTGTCGCTGGAAATGAAACCAAAGTTGATGTAAGAGTTGTCATGATTACGGGTAAAAGGACGACATTTTTTCGCTTCTGGTTCAGAAGTTATATTAGCATCGCTGGATGCTGGTTGTTTCCTAAAAAAGGAATCTAAACTAGCTTGTTTGGAGCATGCCACGACTAGCTTACAGATCCGGTAGCGTGCAATTGAATGGATTCTGAAATTAGCTGTTTATTACTTGTAAACAAATAAAACATCCATAAAACGTTTTACATTTAGTTAAAGTAATGTATTTATGCTTAAAACAAAAGGGAACAATTCAACAAAACACAAAGGCGAAAAATAAATGGTCAGTGATTGGTAGTTGGGCACAATGACTGTCATGCACAGATCACTTCTGTGACTGTCTCGCTGCTGTGCAGTCGTTTGCTGTTGACAGTGCTGACTTAAGTATTCATTGTTATTATAAAAACGGCAATATACAGCCATCTGCAATCACAATATAAAGACCAACAACAGTAACATATCTGGGTGGTAGATGCAAAAGGGTGGAAATGGTTTATTTGTAATTAAGACTTTTAGAAGCGAATGGTAGGTGGAATGTTCGAAGTGCGCGAAACTTTTAAAGCAACGCACGCAGAAATGGCGTCCATGTAACCATGGAAACTTGCTCTCCCCCTCACTCCTGCCTGGCTGCCTAAAATGGCTAGCAATCACAATCGTAGTGCACACACAGTATTTAGAGGAGAGATCGCCGCCTTCACGAGTTTTCTCAACCCCTAGTCCCTCCTCTCCATTCATTCCCTATGTAAATAGTTCAACTTTTGCTTAAGCGCGGTGCTCGTTAATGTCACTTTTTTTAGAGACTTAAAACCTATTTTGACTTGTGCTCTGCGGACCGGCAGTTACCTCGTCGGTCCGCGGACCAGGGTTTGAGAAACGCTGATCTACACTGTGAGCCTGTTCATCTACACTGTGGGCCCGTTCCAGTTCATCTACATTGCGGGCCTGTTCCAGTTCATCTACACTGTGGGCCTGTTCCAGGCAAGCTACATTGTGGGCATGATATAACATTCACAGTGTCCCATCAAATGAGAAATGGAAAGTGATCATGACTTCAACCAATGCCACAGGATTTGTCCGCCTCCTGAGCACTGTCAAACATCTGAGGTCAGAGAGGTCAAAGAGCCAGTGACCCAGTGCAGCTGACTGTCCAAACAAGCCAACTGGACAACACTACTCCCCGTCAACCAGACTTCCTAGAAAACAAATAGGCTTAGTCCTTATATCCATGATGCAAACACATCCATCCCATGTCCTTCCTGGGTTATTTTCTTCTATAACGTCTGTCAGAGGCCATGGGAACAGTGGCCCAGCCATTCAAATACTAACCACCAGAACAATGAATGTGCCTCCTATAGGCCTCTCCAAGCGACAATAAACATGATCAAACACAATCCTAACCCAAAGAGACAGACAACAATGAGACGGGGAAACTCTGGGCGAGATCAGTCACTCTTCAGAGGTCTGTTTGTTATTCAAACAAAATGCGCTCAATGTGTCTCACTAAAAACAGCTCCTAGCAAGCTAAGCTATTCGTGGCTGGGCCTGAGGTGTACTGCAGACTGTGGAGACGTTAGGGTTACTGGCGTTACCACTAGTTAGGGTTACCACTGGTTAGGGTTACCACTGGTTAGGGTTACTGTGGTTACCACTGGTTAGGGTTAGGGTTACTGTGGTTACCACTGGTTAGGGTTACTGGGGTTACCACTGGTTAGGGTTAGGGTTAATGTGGTAATGCATTTCCAAATTGAGCTGCCAACTCTCAAGCATTGAGTCACGCAGATGACCCTCTTTACGCTCGCACTCCACACCGCATATTTCTCACGCATTCACACTTTTTTGGGGGGCGGGGGAGTCGCGAACACAAACCTGATTGTTCTGGGGGGTCGTGATCTCGAAAGTATCTCATACTAAGATTTTTTACAGGACTACCAGATTCAGACAGGTTTGTTCCCCCTGGCCATCAGGCTTCTCAACCTGCAAAACTAACCCTGGTCACCACACTGTTCACTTGACCACCCAAAGGACATTCACTGAACCTTACTCAGACTTACTTACTGCTATATCCATCAGCTCTCCTTCACTTTAGATTCATAATATTTAATGCTCTTTCTTACTCCCAGTGTCCATATTGCCCACTTTTAGTCTATTTTCAGACTGTTATGAATATTTTTTATTAATAGATTTTAAATGTTTATTATTCGTACTACTAGTTGGTGGGTGTCTGTTCAGAATGACCCCGTGTTAGTCTGTGCAATTGATAACAAAACACTGACTTTAACAAATTGAATTGACCAAATCCTCGAAAATAAATGCACGTCACAAACACACATTGAGCTCAGGCCTTCACACAGGCTGTCTCAGAGGATTATCAGCTAACCTCATTATCGCCTCTGAGTGTTTGGACTCTCAGTCAACAACTACAAAAACATCACAATGTGTCTGTTATTGAGCTGCATTAGATATGACAATTATTGAGAAGAAGTGCTTGAAGCACTGTAACATGAACATAATGTACAGTCACAAAAATAAAACAGCAATCTAATCTAAATCTCAACGCAAAGACCTGCCAAAAACAAACACACAACACATCACAAAACAGCACACTCCAGGAAGCACACACATGCATACTCAGACAAATACACCAAACCATAATATCATTATTAACACTGAATTGTTCAAATCATTATTTAACCTTTCATTGAGAAGACCCCCCCCCAACACACACACGACTGGTCTGTGGTCAGACTGAGCTGAAAGGACAGCACAGTCTCTGGCCCTATGAAGCCAAAACAGTTTCTCACCGACTGGTCTGTGGTCAGACTGAGCTGAAAGGACAGCACAGTCTCTGGCCCTGTGAAGCCAAAACAGTTTCTCACCGACTGGTCTGTGGTCAGACTGAGCTGAAAGGACAGCACAGTCTCTGGCCCTATGAAGCCAAAACAGTTTCTCACCGTTGCGGTGACAAAGTTACTATGAAAGTTCAACAGGAGGCACAAAGCCGATGTAAACACAGGGACTTAGCTTCTATATCATCTTAATGACACAGTGGATCGTTTACTAGACTAACATAGCACTACTATGAGAGTATTCATGTTAGGGTTCAAATGTGGATGGTTTCCTGGTGATCTTATTATAAAACCTTTGATGTGAGGAATGACTAGGGACAGCAAAATGACAAATTTCCCAGATAGGTCTGGCTTCTAGCATAAAAACTAGTACAGAGAAACCACTTACACAGACAGGGTTAAAGTTAGGGTTAGGAAGACTAGTACTGAGAAACCACTTAGGTTTAAAAGGGGCTAGGAGAAAAAAGGCTAGGTCAATCTAAATGGGTGAAAAGAAGTTCACTTCAGCCTTTCGAATCATTTTTGTATCAATCTAGCATACACACCTGATGTCATACTGTGTATCGGTTTTTAGTCTTAGTGTCTTTCAAAGCGGAAACTTCTGCGGTGTCTGAATCAGGAAATCTCCACTGCAAGTAGCTCCATAACTCCCTTCTTACAACGACAATAACATAATTATTACATTACACCTATCCTTGCAGCCCTTCAGTGGTTACCTGTGAGTTTTAGTAATTGATTTTAACCTTAAATGGTTTGGCGCCTGCCTATATCTGCGATTTGCTTTCACCTTGTGATATTTTGGTCCTGATGGCATCATCGGTCTGCGACCTGCAGCACTCATTGGATCGGTTCGCAGCCTAGTGTGAAGCGGCTGGGATGAGGATCAGCACCTCCAAATCTGAGGCCATGGTTCTCAGCAGGAAACCGATGGATTGTCTACTCCAAGTAGGGAATGAGTCTTTACCCCAAGTGAAGGAGTTCAAGTATCTCGGGGTCTTGTTCTCGAGTGAGGGGAAAATGGAACGAGAGATGGGCCGGAGAATTGGAGCAGCGTGTGCGGTATTGCCGTCGCTTTATCGCACCATTGTGACGAAGAGAGAGCTGAGCCAGAAGGCAAAGCTCTCAATCTACCGGTCTATCTTCGTTCCTACTCTCACCTATGGTCATGAAGGGTGGGTCATGACCGAAAGAACGAGATCGCGGATACAAGCGGCGGAAATGAGTTTCCTCCGGAGGGTGGCTGGCATCTCCCTTAGGGATAGGGTGAGAAGTTCAGCCATTCGTGAGGGACTCGGAGTAGAGCCGCTGCTTCTTTGCGTAGAAAGGAGCCAGTTGAGGTGGTTCGGGCATCTAGTAAGGATGCCACCTGGCCGCCTCCCTAGGGAGATGTTCCAGGCACGTCCAGCTGGGCGGAGGCCGCGGGGCAGACCTAGGACCAGGTGGAGGGATTACATCTCCACACTGGCCTGGGAACGCCTTGGAATCCCCTAGTCAGAGCTGGTAAATGTGGCCCGGGAAAGGGAAGTTTGGGATGCCCTGCTGGAACTGCTACCTCCGCGACCCGACCCCGGACAAAGTGGATGAAGATGATGATGATGATGACAAAGAGTTTAACTAGAAATAGGAAACTAAAATAGTTTTAGATTTGGATAAGAGATACCTTGAGAATTAACTAATCAAGGGCCGTAGTAGTCCATGCTCCGGGGGGTTGAATAACCTCCAGTAGGCAGTGAGTGCCAAAAACGTACGCGTATGCGTGAAGTGTACTAGGGGAAGTAGCTAATCTCCATAGGGGTCTTACTGGTCCTGTGCTGGTATGCGTGAGGTGTACTAGGGGAAGTAGCTAATTTCCATAGGGGTCTTACTGGTCCTGTGCTGGGGGGAGGTGTAACCTCCAGAAGGCTGTGAGTGCCAAATGTGTATGTGTGATGTGTACCAGGAGAGGTAATTAATCTCCATAGTGGTGTGATGTTTACCAGTAGAAGCAATTAATCTCCATAGTGGTGTGATGTTTACCAGGAGAAGTAATTCATCTCCATAGTGGTGTGATGTTTGCTGGGGGGAGAGGTAATTCATCTCCATAGTGGTGTGATGTTTACCAGAGATGTAATTCATCTCCATAGTGTGTGATGTGTACCAGGAGAGGTAATTAATCTCCATAGTGGTGTGATGTTTACCAGTAGAAGTAATTAATCTCCATAGTGGTGTGATGTTTACCAGGAGAAGTAATTCATCTCCATAGTGGTGTGATGTTTACCAGGAGAGGTAATTCATCTCCATAGTGGTGTGATGTTTACCAGGAGAGGTAATTCATCTCCATAGTGGTGTGATGTGTACCAGGAGAGGTAATTAATCTCCATAGTGGTGTGATGTTTACCAGTAGAGGTAATTAATCTCCATAGTGGTGTGATGTTTACCAGGAGAAGTAATTCATCTCCATAGTGGTGTGATGCCACCAATAGAGATAATAGATTATATCGGACAGGCCTTTGACTCTCATCAATTTTATTTTCTCTTGTTTTATTTCTCGTTTCTTTTAATGATCTTTTGTTCTTTTCCTTGTATGTTTCTGCTTGCTTTGTGTAAAACGCGTTGAATTGCCTGTGTATGAAATGTGCTACACAAATATAATTGATTGACGGATTATTTTAGGTTGATTTTACTGAGTCTTAAAGTGATAGTTCACCCATTTTCTGACGTTTTTCATCATTTACCAATGTATTTTAAACATGGTATTGTCATTTCGCAATCAAACAGTAGAATGTCGATTGAGTTAAGAATATGACTATTGAGTCATAGGGGGTCCTTCAGAATGTTTCAAAACTACCACCGTTTCCAGCCAAGGCCGGGGAGAGCCTTTGCTGGTTCTGGGTTTGATTCGCGCAATGATCTATTGAAAATGTGGTGTACAGTGACTTAACCATTTTTATGCCTGTGGTCGAAAAAATTTGAATTTCACTTACATGATCCTACAAGACAAACTTGTTCAATATACTTAAACAACAACATATATTGTTTAAAAACGTCGATGAAGTATCCCTTTACTTATATTTTATTCCGCCTCTTCATACACCATGCTGCTATTTTACTGTAATTTTTTTATTGTAAAGCACCTTGTAACCCTGTTTTGATAGGTGATATATAAATAAATGTATTATTATAATTGACACCACCACAAGACAAGGACTATGACGATAAAAAAATATTTGGCTTGGAATCAAGAAGGATTTTAAAATGTAATCCATCTAATAAATACAAATGTTTACGTTTCTAAAAGTACATTTGTGTTCTGCCTAAAAACTATAGCTGCTCTTTCTCATGCGAGGCTGAGAGAAAACATGAAATTCTTAGTACTTGAACACCAATCTTATCCTTCGGGGGCAGAGTGGCAAGATTCAGACCGGTTAATAGATTGAGCTTGCCGTGGCACGTTCTCACTGCAATAGACGTCTGATGCAACACACTAGCACTGGCTGAATCCGATTAGATGACCGGGGTGGCGCCTCTAGGAGAGAATGGATATGAAAACCCAGCCAACCAAAGAAACTAATGCAGCTTGCAAGAACGTGGGTTTTATAGTTACTTAAAATTCCTGCGTGGCACTGGCAGGCCTAACATTCACCACCCACACAATTGTGATGCTAACTCCACTAGCCTGGTATAACTGTAACAATGAGCAAGGTTTGCACCGGCAGATTAAAAAAAAAGCGTGGTCAGCCGAAAACAGTTTCAATCTTAAACTATGTAAATTGACGTACACTATGTGATACTAGTTGCTCTTGTTTGTTAACCAATACAATGTGTTAAACTTGTAGCTTTCCGATTTACGAAAGGTAGATGGCTAGCTTTAAGAACAATCTGATTAGCTACCCGCAAAATTATTTTACTGCCGCCTTCTCGACTTTCATTGTAGCGGGAAATTAAAAGATATTTGATTTTAGACACTTGATATGATGATAATTGATCACACAAAATACATTAATATAAGGAAAGTCTTTAGGCTACACCTGTTACTGGCAGGCTATTGCGTCAGAATTGTAAAATTGACGTTGAGGAAGCCGAGATCGAGCCCTTCTCAATGAATTATTGACGGCAGTCAATATAGAATTACTCATTAGATTTAGCTAAGAAACAATAAATAAAACCAATACCTTTAAAACAAGACAACACGGTATCAAGTCCGACTGTAGTTACCACGATATCCGCCTTCAGGCTTGCTGATGAAACATCCCAACCGGTTCGTGTGTAGACCTCGAAGGGGCGGAGACAGTGACGCATGCCATGTGTATCAACAATAGTTTCTACCCTTAAAGGAGGAGCTAGTCATTCATACTAGTTACTACTACGTTTGAGTTAGAATTCTGCCTGTTAGTTTCGACGTCATGTCCTTAATCATAGTGTGGCTTACTATGCCAAACAGAAGTTCAATTAAAGGGACCCTAACGTAAGCTTTCGAATATTTCTTTGTCTATCATTGTTTTATCACTTAGAGGGATTGTACCAACAACATGAAAAAGTTAAATCTGTGCCTTGTGCATTTTCTCTATAGTGCACCTCTGACAACCAATCAACCCTACAAGCTGTTCAGAATCGCTGCAATTTGTGATGTAGAAATGGGAGTCAATATAATTGGTATACGCCAGAGCCGCAGCCATGACAACTGCGGAACGTTACTATACCTAGCCAATAACATGTCAGCTAATGAATGTTAATTAGCAATGCATCATATACTCGCGTTCACCACTGAAAACGGCATGCCAGTTGGACGGGAAGATAGAGGTACCATATAATAACGAATAAAAAAATATAACTATATATTTTTTTTTTCCAAGTGCTTCTTAATGTGCTTCTTAGACACTAAGGAAGCACACAAAAATGTATGACTGTCTACGTTATGGGCTTTTTAAAGCAGGATTTAAAATGTTGACCCACTATCTGCAGTAGGCTACCCCAATCTCTATTCTCTCTGCTCAGCCTCGCTTCAATATCTGGAAAGAAAAACCTTTCAGTCCCTAGTATCTAAACCGTACGTAGCCTACCTTACCTTGACTTGTTACAAGTTGTTTCAATTAAGCGGCCAAAGACAATAGATTAGAATACAAAACAAAAAACTTTTTTTTTTTAATGAGATTCAGTTATAGAACCGGCTCATTTGAGAGGATGATTTTATTGTGTAGAAGTGTTTATTATTTTAGCTGACTGATTTTCTGTTTTTAATACTTAGGATGGTCATCTGAGGTTGGGGCCTCGGAGTTAATTTGTTTACCTACGTTAGAATAAAGAAGATCTCTCTTTATGACTGCATTGTTACCTTGTGCCTGCACATTGAAAGTTGCAAGTGGAAAATGCTGTTGAGGTCCAAAACCGCCAAATTTACTAACGCTGATATTAACTCAATGTGTTTCAATGTATCGTCTGAGAAAGGATGGTCCCTGTATCTAACACAAACTAAAAACATAAGCATTACATTATTTTGAATAGATTCGATGTGCGGTCACTGGTGTTGTTCATATAGTAACGTTGCTTGACAATATAGACACTAGCCTTGAGTCTTCCCTTAATGGATGGTACTGTTGACAGTCACTGCAGTGACGAGCACGGAGCCTTACTGCACCTTCACTTCTATAAACATTATTTTGCTAATGGTAATCTAGGTATGAGATACAGTGACAATATATTTCTAGGGAGAGAACCTGATAGGGATGTAATTTGTGTTAAATATTGAACCTGTGGCCCACTTTGACCTTGTACTAGTCTGTTAAAGAGTCTGACTCTGTAGACAAATAGTTCAAGCCCATTGTCTGTGTGTAGTAACACTGCTTTGGGTTGCTGTTTCACATTAATTCTACTTTATCAACCCACCAGTGTGTCTGCCAAATGAAGCTGGGGAGCAGCAGATAACTGGCTCCAGGGTCTGTAGCACAAAACAAACGGGCTAATCTCTCCTTTGCTCTCCACAGCCATCCAGTCTGCCTTCTCCCACGGCCCTATACATCAAACAAGACCTTTTTTTTTTTTTTTGGTCAACTTTCCAGGTCAGACAATGGCTACTGACGTGGTTTGGACCTCCTGACCCTCACTTCAACAGTAATCTAAATCCACCGACATACACACACACTGATCCGAGCCAAGCCTTCTCTACAATAAAACATCAGTCACATGTTTAACATTCACTGCCGGTTAACCCAACAGAACTAACAAAACAAGATATTCATAGGTCACACGTACAAGAATCACAGGACCAGGTGGCTGAACAGCAATGTGGGAGAAAAAACTTAATCTAGCTGATGATCCTGGCACTTCTCAAAAAAGATTAAGAGATCATGCTACAGTTATTGTATGAAACTATTAGATCACACAGCAGCTATGGATCTTTTTTTTGGGGCACAATTTACATATTTTTTTGATTTTACAATCTAAATGAATAAAAAGAACGCTAGCTATCAATTAAAAAACTGTTAGCCGTCAAAGGGAAATTTATTGGTAAGCTTAAACAATGTATTTTTTAACCAGAGATGATTACATGTAGTAGGCAACTTAATGAAATGTAAAAAAATTAACAAACCAATAAAAAAGCAGTTTTAGCCAGATAAATGTGGGGCGAAATACACACATTCATGCACTGGTTCACAACTGCATAAATCGAAATAAAATTTAAGGGGTTTGGGATGTCTAAATTCCTTCACACCCAAATCATATTTGCCTCGCAAATAAAGTTGTACAAAACCTATTTGGAAGTTTACTGGCCAATCCTTCTTTGTGAATCATTCCAGTCAAAAAGGGTGCTGAATGCATTGGTAACAGAAAGAGTCTGATATCACAGTGCTGTTGTCCTCAATCACCCCTGGCTGACAGGCCGGACTAGTTCAATAAGATGTGAACATCATGACATTAACAATGCTTTGGAGAGACAGAAGGCTTACCATGATGTACATAGTCTTTATATAATGCTACACATTGCTACACCTAAGGAGTCATCAATAACCTTTCTAAGGACATTAATATCATAAACACAACTGAGACATAATGGAATATACAGAGTAAAAAATAAAGTATAATCCATCCCCATTATTATAAAAAAAATTATATCTGAGGAAGAAGGTAAAATGCATGCCCTGTTGTATAAGTCAGCTCTAGATTGGATCAATACTGGAACCATTTGCATTTGCCTGCAAACCAGTGTGACTTGGAGATCCTCTTCATTTGACATTATTGATGAAAGGACGAGGTTAAAGTCATGAAAGCTAAAAGCAGACGGGAGAAGTCCATCCAGGGAATCCTTAGAGGTTCCAGAGAGCCCTGCGCAGGCCTGTCCACACCCCACAGGCCCCTTAGGCCCTGGGACAGGAGCAGTGGAAGAGCAGAACCCAGGGACCCAGGATGAGGGGCAGCAACACTGTGTCTAAAGCCAATGGAAGTGGTTTAGTTTCTGGGCTTAGAACAAATAACACTTTGTAACAGCATATTTAGAAAATTTCACAACTAGTATCATTTTGATATCCCTGAACATCTACCAGCTATTTAACAGGGTGACCATTCAGACAATCAGCTGGTGATCAGTTACGATTAAAGGTCTACTCCAAATTAGAACAACCAAAGTTTCAAAGAGAGAAAGTGGTCCAGGATGATAGATTTTTAAAAACTAACAAAAAGCTGTTGACCTTTTCTAATTTAATTAAAACTTTATATCTTTGTAAAAACAACTGTGTAAAAATAAACACACACCTGAATGACAGCAGTGAAGTATTTAGTGAGGCAGAAAGCTGAGGTAGATTTATAATGTAAGAATTATCTTTCCAACAGTTTAACATGTTGGCCTTTTTGTAATGTCTTATTCATAGTAGTGGGGCAATGTGTACAAATGTAACTCAGGGTGAAAACGTGAATTTTAAAAAGTAATTTGGGGAGCAGCATCATGGTAAAAATGCAGTGACAAGGCGGCCCAAAACCAAACAATCTGACCACAATTCAAACTCAAATGGCATTGATATCAAGAATAAAAACCAACTTACTTAATTCATACCTATAAAAAAGGAGAAAACATCAGAAATCAGAAAACTCATCTTTGCATGACTACCTAGACATAGCTACACAGATACACAATACAACTTTTTTTTTTACTAACATTATTTTAAAAACATTAATTAAATAAAAGATCTGTTTGAAGGAACTGTACAGCAGAAGAGACTGTACAACACATATATATATATATATATATATATATATATAGTTGTCCATATAGTAAGTAACATCAGGCACAAATGTACAGAACTATTTATTATTAAAAGATAGACAGACAGAAAAGAAGAGGTAAATAAATACAGAAAGTTTTAGTGCCGTACTTTGCCAGGAATGTAGTTCCGGTCGATGCCCTCATCTTGTAGAAACATGTGAAGACAGCGCTCATTTTGGGCCAGGGGGTGACCTGCAATTCTACAGGAGAGAAAGAGCCTTAGTGCTGCGTTACCGACCAGAGGCCTGACAATCAATACATTTACATGTGAAATGTTTGTATACTGCTGCAACCAATTTAAATCCATTGCAAAAAAGTTGTGATTGGGTTAAGGAGGTACAACTATAGATCAAATACAGGCCAAAATAAAGGTGTACTGACCTGTTAATGAACTGCTCCAGTCCAGACCGCCGCTCTTCAATAAACGAATCCTCAAAAATCCCCTCATCCCCTCGGAAGGGCAGCTGTCTCTTCAGAGCCTTGCCGGGCAGAGGGGGGACAACAATCTGACAGAAACAAATATATTGAGCAGGCCGCATTCCCATGGCCCAATCTAACCTTAAATCAACCCAGATGTGCAAACCAAAATAAAGCTTGTGAACAGTTCTTAATTTGAAGCTACAGTGCCACTCACCTTACTGTCTCTCTCCAACTCATTCTTTAACCACTCAAAGTCACTATATCTTCTTCTGACAGTGGAGTCCTTTAACTTAAAAATTGGGAGGTTGGTCTGCAGAACAAGAACAATAGCTTGACTCCAAATGACAGTTGTACCTTTAGGCTTCCATCTCGTTTTAAAGAACTCTTTCTAGAGAAATTGGCCTACAATTGCTGCTGGATTCGTATTCAACAAGAAAACGAATGGTAGTGACTGTTAAATAGAAATCAGAAAAGAGAAACTCACTGTGCAACTAATGCATCATAAAAAAAAACATGATACTGTTTCCCCTAAGGCTGAATGCATAACTACAATCAAAGGCTTCAAAATTGTTTTTGTTATGAATGTGTTCAATGTACATTTATTATTTGACACATAACTACAACTACATTGCTTGCATTTGCACATTCTCAACTTTTAGGCTACCAAATCCCAAAAATACCAACGTTAATTGATAGATAAATCAATTGATTTATAGAGCACAAATACTCATATATTAGACATATAACCTCGTTTGACATTGAAAAGTTAAATATTCCGTTAATGTCCCACTGTGTTGGACATACCTTTGTGCAAGGATTTTTTGCTCTTTAACGTAACCAGGTTAATCTAGGCGTGTTTGGTTTGGTTAGCAAATCGTACGTTACCGTCGTTAGCATTTGTTGTAAACATGGCCTAATGACATAGCCTTAATATCGCAGTCTCGTCGATTGCTAATTAGCTAGAATTACTTAAGGTGACTTTTTCTACAGTATAATTAGCCGAACAGTTATACAGTGATGTGGTAGCATTAAGATGATTTGGGTTAACGTTATCACTTCAAGACATTAGATCGAATGACTTGAAGCTAAGCAGCTGAAGCTAGGTTTTGGCAGGGGCAAAACGCTAACTAGCTAACTATAAATGTCTTCAGGTTACCTCTGTCCTTGTTGCGCTTGCTAGCTAGGAGCTGGCTTAACCAGGCGTCAACATACCCGCATACGAACTTCGTATGTAGTGAAACGGTTCCGTCCAACTCCAATTGTTTGAGGATCATAAACGTCAATTTCTAAGAAATTGCTGGGGGGACCATAAGCATCAGTCAGATCTTGAGGTTTAGAATTCAACCGGCGAGTATCAGCCACTGTCGGTTCTGACATTTTCGATTTAGGGCGACCAGCAATGGCCAAAATAACGTTATTGAGAGTTGCTAGCTATATCAAATTGACTCCTAGTCCTAAGGCATTTACTCGTCTAGCGTTAGCTGAGCAGTAGAGCTGAGCTCAGCTAGCTAATGTTAGCTAACTTGTAGCTTTTTACTAGCTAGTCACACAGACAGCCAGTCCAGCGTCAGCTCTTCTGGGGAAAGTGTGGGGGGTGTTTAAACCTTTGACTTTGTATCAACGTCAAAAGTGACTTGTGCAATGCTGACACAATAATTTAGAAAGCAGCTGTAAATAAAAGTTTTTAATGGATAATAATAGCCACTACTTAAAGGATTCCAGTCAGACAAACAAATAATATAATTTTAAAAGTATTTGTTTTTTTATCATTGAAGTAGTAATTATCTATGCAGTACTAACGTTATAGGCTCCATTGCAGCTTGACCAAATGTTAAACAAGTTGTTTTTATAAATAGAGGTAAGGTTATGCGTTATAAAAGAAAATAGGCAGGTTAAACGTGATTGGAAAAATGAAGATTAAATTGGAGTTGTAAAATTAGGGGGTCAAATTATTTGTGTTGTGTGGCACTCACGGCTCAAAGGCGACATAACCTGTTCCCCGAGGCATTCAAAGGTAGTCAAATTGAATGTGTCAAATGCTTGTTAAATGTAGCTACCTAATAGATCATTTATTAGTGTTAATTTATTTTGCTATTCCTTTTTTCCTTTAGGCAGTCCGTCGTTTTCGATGATGACTTAATAGCTCCCATAAATGTGGGTTTCAGCGCTTGCTGCGCTCATGCCATCTCATGTGGCTGTGTAGACCAATTCTAGATCCACACACTTTGCTATTCAGTGTCCTACAAGAGGACAATTGTTGCAGACGCAAGACTACAAAGTTTGCACTAAAGACAATAGCTAATGATTGGCTTTCCTACAATTGTGTTAATAAAAACAATCGCTAATCAACGCTAATAATCAATTGCTAGAAAAGTGCAGAATAATCAATCTGTGGTATCAGCAGCACATGCTAATCAACGCACCGCATTATAAAATGTCAGCACTTTGAATATTTACGACTTTCTTTGGACAACAAATATTACCCAACCTAGACCAATCTGTCTGTGAAATGAGATAGTTAGTTGGGGGCACCACATATGGCGAGAGAAACCCAGTAAGAGTAACCCAGCAAGCTCTTTCGGATGTTCCAAGGTCGCTGGTATTATGAGTCTTGCGAGAGTCAGAGGGTCTCAGGAGATTTGCTGTGAGAAAATCACAGTAACCCAGTGGCAGACAAAATTTGTGTTAAATATTGATACTTCAAGAGGACTAATCTGAACCGAATTTTTTTCATTCTCCCATAGACATTACAATGTGCTATCAGAAGAAATGTATTGATAACACGTTGATACAAAAAGGTTGCTTTAAACGAGGCCACAGCCATATTTAGCTTGAGCATTCCCAAAGTGTTTTAAAAAAACGAATGTATTATGGTTTAAGGTATGTAAAATGAGGAATAGTTCACTGTTTTTAATCTTCAACCTTATTTCCGTGTCTCCTGTACGTTACCATTCATGCAGATGGCCTTTACATTCATCTGCCCTGAGAGTGTATTTATTTATCTGATTTTGTTACTGTTGTAAGCTTAAGTATGGCGAAAACATAGTTCAAACACGTCTAGAGTAAATTATTTCAGATGCCTGTATTAATACAGACGTCTATTTTCAGTACAGTAAATACAACAATGTATTTTATTAGTGTGATTTATTTAGAATATTTGGAATTTTGTACAGTTTAATACTGCAAAGAAAACAAAACAATGCACTTTAATGGCATAGAACGTTATTGACTATGTACAGTGCTGTGAAAAAGTATTTGCCCCCTTACAGGTTTCTTCTGTTTTTGCTTCTTTGTCACACTTACATTTTTCAAATCATCAAACAAATATTAGTATCATACAAAGACAACCTGAGTGAATACAAAATCCATCCATACATTAGCTTTTTCGCTTATCCTGTACAGGGTTGCAGGGGGGCTGGAGCCTATCCCAGCGGACACAGGGCGAGAGGCAGGGTACACCCTGGACAGGTCGCCAGTCTATCACAGGGCCGACACATAGGGACAGACAACAACTCACATTCACAAAAAAGCTAAAGGAAAGGAAAAAAGGAAAAAAAAAGCTATCCAAACCAACCTGCCCCTATGTGAAAAAGTAATTGCCCCCTAAACCTAATAACTGGTTGTGCCACCCTTGGCGGCAACAACTGCAATCAAGCGTTTGTGATAACTGGCAATGAGTCTTTCACATCGCTGTGGAGGAATTTTGGCCCACTCTTCTTTGCAGAATTGTTTTAATTCAGCCACATTGGAGGGTTTTCGACCATGAACGGCCTGTTTAAAGTCATGACACAGCATCTCAATCGGATTTAAGTCCGGACTTTGACTAGGCCACTCCAAAACCTTCATTTTGTTTTTTTTGAGCCATTCAGAGGTGGACTTGCTGGTGTGTTTCGGATCATTGCCCTGCTTCATAAACCAAGTGCGCTTGAGCTTAAGGTCACAAACTGATGGCCGGACATTCTCCTTCAGGATTTTCTAGTAGAGAGCAGAATTAATGGTTTCATCAATTACGGCAAGTCGCCCAGGTTCTGAAGCAGCAAAGCAGCCCTAGACCATCACACTACCACCACCATGTTTGACTGTCGGTATGATGTTCTTTTTCTGAAATGCTGTGTTAGTTTTACGCCAGATGTAACGGGACGCACACCTTCCAAAAAGTTCCACTTTTGTCTCGTCAGTCCACAGAATATTTTCCCAAGTCTTGGGGATCATCAAGATGTTTTTTGGCAAATGTGAGACGGGCCTTTGAGTTCTTTTTGGTCAGCAGTGGTTTTCACCTTGGAACTCTCCCATGGATAACATGTTTGCCCAGTCTCTTTCTTATTGTTGAATCATGAACACTGACCTTAACTGAGGCAAGTGAGGCCTGCGGTGCTTTAGATGTTGTTCTGGGTTCTTTTGTGACCTCCTGGATGAGTCGTCGATGCTCTCTTGGAGTAGTTTTGGTACTATTTAAGTGATTTCTTGATTCTAAAGTTCTGGCAGTAATCAGGCCTGGGTGTGGCTAGTGAAATTGAACTCAGCTTTCCAAAAAATTTGGTTAATCACAGTTAATTCATGATTTAACAACCGGGGGCAATTACTTTTTCACATAGGGCCAGGTTGGTTTGGATAGCTTTTTTCCCTTAATAAATGAAATCATCATTTAAAAACAGCTTTTTGTGTTTACTCAGGTTATCTTTGTCTGATATAAAAATTTGTTTGATAATCTGAAACATTTAAGTGTGACAAATGTGCAAAAACAATAAGTATCTGTAATGGGGCAAATACTTTTGCACAGCACTGTAGGTCAGTTTTATTGTGTTAAACACAGTATGTAAAAATGTATGTATGTATTTGATGTACCAAATGTAATGTATGTGAAAATGGTGTACTAAAGTGAGCAAGGACTGAAAAGACATTGATACTGAAATGAAAGAAAAGGAATGTGTTTTGAGTTATTTCAGATGCTAAATAAGTCTAGCTCTGGTCAGATGCAATCTGGAGGCGAACAGTAGAAAGCGTGTCCTAATTGTGTCTGTTTCACCTGCTTTATACAGGTACACATATTTGTAGAAACAGTAGAAAGCGTGTCCTAATTGTGTCTGTTTCACCTGCTTTATACAGGTACACATATTTGTTACCACGGTCCTTGACCCTGGGACCCGTAACAAATATATATGTGTTGTCTTTTTTATTTCAAACTGTACATTCTGCATAATTCAGTCCTTGTATTTCTGGTCAGAATTAATAAACTCTATACCCCAGACTTCCACAGTTCCCTCCAGCTCCTTAAGCAAGACTGGAGGAGGAAGAGGAGGAGCAGTAGTGAGTGGACAGGCACTCTGAGTGGTCAGTGGAGTTAGACATGCAACCGTCTTACTGGTCAGTTGTTATGGAGGAGGTGGTGCTGTGGGACTCATGCACAGCCTGGGAGTTGTTGTTTCGGATATGACAAGGCTGAGAGTTGTAGTCCTGGACAGGACACAGCTGAAAGTTGTAGTCCTGGACAAGACAGCGCTGGGAGTTGCAGTCCCTGACAGGACAAGGCTGGGAGTTGTAGTCCCGGACAGGACACGGGAGTTCCAGGTAGTTTGGTTTAAATCCCTCCTTCAGCTCTTTAGAGATGTGAAGCCATTCCTTTAAGATCAAGAAGACTGTTTGTCTAAGTAGCGTCCGCAAATGAAACACCATCAACTCTACTAGACTGCTTAAAGTTGAGCAGGCCGTAAAAGACATGGGCAATGTGACTTCCTGTCTGCTCTTCTCTTGAGCCAACTGATAGAATGGCCACCACACTCAGATATGACGGAAAGGCAATCTTTGACTAAGAGTAAGCTTGAATGGTTGAAAATAATTGGGCAGTGCACAGGTAACATCTGTATTCTGATTTGTTTAGTCCTTAGATTATTTAAAATAATGATAACTGCACATACGAACAATTCCAAAAAGTATAAAATAATTTGAATAAAACTTCTTCAAAAAGCTTGCCCTAGTTTTAGCGCTATCTCTGGCATGGGTTGACTGATTGTAAAACAAGGTTGTGATACTGACCTCCACATTGCCATGATGGACATCAATGAGAGCTGACAGATTCCTGGATGGGCTGGGCACTACAGGAATGAGCAAAGCCCTGAGCCTGCAGAGAGAACAGAAAAACTCAAACTAACAGTTCCTCACACACTGCAGTGCTGGAGCTCTTGAGTCTGTGGAGCGCTTGACTCTTACATATTTATAAAAAAATGTATATGATGATTATAACAGAAGAACTTGTGTAACACAGTTTGTTTTTATTATACTAACATACTAACTTAAGTGTTGTTATAGGCTTTCAAGCTTTTTCTAGCCCTATAGAAAATGTTAACGACTTGAACCGTATAGAAAATGTTATCAGCTAACCCTATAGAAAATTCTATCGACTCTAACCCTATAGAAAATGTTATCAGCTAACCCTATTCAAAATGTTATCAGCTAACCCTATTCAAAATGTTATCGACTAACCATATTCAAAATGTTATCGATTCTAACCCTATTCAA
The DNA here is from genome assembly GCA_026901105.3 of Galaxias olidus. Lineage (NCBI taxonomy): Eukaryota > Metazoa > Chordata > Actinopteri > Galaxiiformes > Galaxiidae > Galaxias > Galaxias olidus. The sequence continues at coordinate 44,551 of JAPMUY010009202.1, forward strand.
AATGTTCTGGACTCTGACCCTATAGAAAATGTTATCAGCTAACCGTATTCAAAATGTTGTCAGCTAACCCTATTCAAATTGTTACGGACTCTAACCCTATAGAAAATTTTATCAGCTAACCCTATTCAAAATGTTACCGACTCTAACCCTATAGAAAATGTTATCAGCTAACCCTATAGAAAATGTTATCAGCTAACCCTATAGAAAAAAAAGGGGGGGGGGGGTCCTGTAGTGAAAAAAGAACCCCGTTCCACCTGCCTACCTCTCACTGCGGGCGAGCAAAGCCAACAAGAGGAGCGAAGCGAAGCCTGCCACTCCCCACACCAATGGAGTCCCCCAGGACACTAGGAGGCCCTGTGAGTCGCTATCCACTAAAACACAGGAGCACAGGGTAGGGTATTATTAACAGGAGCACAGGGTAGGGTATTATTAACAGGAGCACAGGGTAGGGTTTTATTAACAGGAGCACAGGGTAGGGTATTATTAACAGGAACACAGGGTAGGGTATTATTAACAGGAGCACAGGGTAGGGTATTATTAACAGGAGTACAGGGTAGGGTATTATTAACAGGAGTACAGGGTAGGGTATTATTAACAGGAGTACAGGGTAGGGTATTATTAACAGGAGCACAGGGTAGGGTATTATTAACAGGAGTACAGGGTAGGGTTTTATTAACAGGAACACAGGGTAGGGTATTATTAACAGGAGCACAGGGTAGGGTATTATTAACAGGAGTACAGGGTAGGGTTTTATTAACAGGAACACAGGGTAGGGTATTATTAACAGGAACACAGGGTAGGGTATTATTAACAGGAACACAGGGTAGGGTATTATTAACAGGAGCACAGGGTAGGGTATTATTAACAAGAGCACAGGGTAGGGTCCATTTTAGGATTGCCACGCTAGCCTACAACAATAGGAAATATTCCGCTCACAATTAAGTTGGCACCAACAATCTAGAGTTCTGTGAAGAAATAAACATACAGCATTTATTTTGTTCTCCTGTAAAATGAAGTCACTTAAATAAAACAGAGAATGATTTTTCAAGTGGATGTATTCTGACCTCTCGCTGTGTTGTTCTTCAGCGGTCCCCAGAAAGCAGGTGGACTCCATCCACTCCAAAACAGAGAGGCTTGGCAGTGTTCCCCGACACGGTTCCTCACCTGCAGCTCATAGCGCTCACTGCTGGACAGTGAGGAAATAAGGAAATCCGTCCGTCCCCCTGGATTCAGGACAGCTCTCTGAAGTACGAGAAGCAAACAAGAAAGGAAAGGGAGCACAGAAACACAGTCAACCGGATGAGGACTGTGGCACTGAGACACAGAGACATAATCCACTGGTAAACTAGTCAATGACTGAGACACAGAGACATAATCCACTGGTAAACTAGTCAATGACTGAGACACAGAGACATAATCCACTGGTAAACTAGTCAATGACTGAGACACAGAGACATAATCCACTGGTAAACTAGTCAATGACTGAGACACAGAGACATAATCCACTGGTAAACTAGTCAATGACTGTGGCTGTTACGACCCTTCAGCTGTAAGGCCTGTCTAGGGACAGGAAGGGTCGAACACGGCCCAGAGAATGGGTGGATGTGTGTGGACACAAACACACGAACCCTGAATGTAAAAATGAATATGGGTTTATTCACAGGGACAAAACTAAAGGGATACCATGGCTACACCAACGGTGCCAAATCAAAGAAACAAGAGCTAAGCTGCCTATAACACGCTAGCTGTCAAAACTACACGGGGTGGCACTGCTCCTAAACTAATGGTACTAAACAGGGAATACACTACGTGATGTAACATGTCAACCCTCGGGTATCTAAGCTAGCCGCGCTCCGGGAGCAAATAAAGCACAGTACCGAGTACTGGCAAAACATGGATCAGAATTAACAATAACAAAACACTGTACCGAGTACTGGTAATATGGGGGAAAAACTGTAAGGTTAAAAAATAAACACTGTATATAATATAGGATCAAAAGGGGGGGGGGGGGGGACAGGTAACAAACATACTAAACACTGTATATAATATAGGATCAAAAGGGGGGGGGGGGGACAGGTAACAAACATACTAAACACTGTATATAATATAGGATCAAAAGGGGGGGGGGTGCAGGTAACGAACAAACTAAAAACTGTATATAATATAGGATCAAAAGGGGGGGGCAGGTAACGAACAAACTAAACACTGTATATAATATAGGATCAAAAGGGGGGGGCAGGTAACGAACAAACTAAACACTGTATATAATATAGGATCAAAAGGGGGGGGGGTGCAGGTAACGAACAAACTAAACACTGTATATAATATAGGATCAAAAGGGGGGGGGGGGACAGGTAACGAACAAACTAAACACTGTATATAATATAGGATCAAAAGGGGGGGGGTGCAGGTAACGAACAAACTAAACACTGTATATAATATAGGATCAAAAGGGGGGGGGGACAGGTAACGAACAAACTAAACACTGTATATAATATAGGATCAAAAGGGGGGGGGGCAGGTAACGAACAAACTAAACACTGTATATAATATAGGATCAAAAGGGGGGGGGGGGGGACAGGTAACGAACAAACTAAACACTGTATATAATATAGGATCAAAAGGGGGGGGGGTGCAGGTAACGAACATACTAAACACTGTATATAATATAGGATCAAAAGGGGGGGGGGGGGACAGGTAACAAACAAACTAAACACTGTATATAATATAGGATCAAAAGGGGGGGGGGGGACAGGTAACGCAGAAACTAAACACTGTAATATAGGATCAAAGGGGGGGGGGTGGGACAGGTAACGAACAAACTAAACACTGTAAATAATATAGGATCAAAAGGGGGGGGGGGTGCAGGTAACGAACAAAATAAACACTGTATATAATATAGGATCAAAAGGGGGGGGGGGGACAGGTAACGAACAAACTAAACACTGTAATATAATATAGGATCAAAAGGGGGGGGGGACAGGTAACGAACAAACTAAACACTGTAATATAATATAGGATCAAAAGGGGGGGGGGCAGGTAACGAACAAACTAAACACTGTATATAATATAGGATCAAAAGGGGGGGGGGGTGCAGGTAACGAACATACAAAAACGCTGTATATAATATAGGATCAAAAGGGGGGGGGGACAGGTAACGAACAAACAAAACACTGAAAAAAATAAAGGATCAAAAGGGGGGGGGGGTGCAGGTAACGAACAAACTAAACACTGTATATAATATAGGATCAAAAGGGGGGGGGGCAGGTAACGAACAAACTAAACACTGTATATAATATAGGATCAAAAGGGGGGGGGGGGGACAGGTAACGAACAAACTAAACACTGTATATAATATAGGATCAAAGGGGGGGGGGGGACAGGTAACGAACAAACTAAACACTGTATATAATATAGGATCAAAGGGGGGGGGGGACAGGTAACGAACAAACTAAACACTGTATATAATATAGGGGGGGGGGGACAGGTAACAAACATACTAAACACTGTATATAATATAGGATCAAAAGGGGGGGGGGGACAGGTAACGAACCTACTAAACACTGTATATAATATAGGATCAAAAGGGGGGTGCAGGTAATGAACAAACTAAACACTGTATATAATATAGGATCAAAAGGGGGGGGTGCAGGTAACGAACAAACTAAACACTGTATATAATATAGGATCAAAAGGGGGGGGGGGGATAGGTAACGAACAAACTAAACACTGTATATAATATAGGATCAAAAGGGGGGGGGGTGCAGGTAACGAACAAACTAAACACTGTATATAATATAGGATCAAAAGGGGGGGGGGGTGCAGGTAACGAACAAACAAAACGCTGTATATAATATAGGATCAAAAGGGGGGGGGGGACAGGTAACGAACAAACTAAACACTGTATATAATATAGGATCAAAAGGGGGGGGGGGAGGACAGGTAACAGGTAACAAACTAAACACTGTATATAATATAGGATCAAAAGGGGGGGGGGTGCAGGTAACGAACAAACTAAACGCTGTATATAATATAGGATCAAAAGGGGGGGGGTGCAGGTAACGAACAAACTAAACACTGTATATAATATAGGATCAAAAGGGGGGGGGGGTGCAGGTAACAAACAAACTAAACACTGTATATAATATAGGATCAAAAGGGGGGGGGGGTGCAGGTAACGAACAAACTAAACACTGTATATAATATAGGATCAAAAGGGGGGGGGGGGGACAGGTAACGAACAAAAAAAACACAGTATAAAAAAAAGTATCAAAAGGGGGGGGGTGCAGGGAACGAACAAACAAAACACTGTATATAATATAGGATCAAAAGGGGGGGGGGGGGGACAGGTAACAAACAAACAAAACACTGTAAATAATATAGGATCAAAAGGGGGGGGGCAGGTAACGAACAAACTAAACACTATATATAATATAGGATCAAAAGGGGGGGGGGGGGACAGGTAACGAACAAACTAAACGCTGTATATAATAAAGGACGAGAAAAGGGCTATGGGAAAACCAAACGAAGATCTGTGTCTATACAGGGACTAACAAAGGATCGAAAAGGGGAATCTAACCAACTGAATATCTGAGTTAGCACTCGCTAACAAACAATGCTAACAAACAACGAACAGACAGACAACTGACACGGGATTAAACCCTCTACTAACTGAACAGATCACAGAAGACAAAACAACAAAAAGATATCCCTTATCTAATTGAGAGCGAGCTAAACACCAATACAAACACAGGATCAGAAACTAATCTCGCTCTGACGAGACTGCCGGGGGGAAAGGTTTAAAAGTAGACGGTTCGGCTCTTGATTGGTCCGTCAGCGGATGGCTGATGGTATGTGATGAGGAGGGAGGGAACCAACGGAAAGCAGGCGGCAGATCTGAATGAAGGGAATAGCAAAGGGCAAAAACAGAAGGGAAGACAAAACGCACATACACACATACAAACAATACGGACACCAAAATATGGGTGGCCGTAACAGTGGCACAGACAGACCAACCTGCCAGTTCTGGTTCTGCTTCCTGTGTCGGACCTCACTCTGTATACATGTTCCCGGGTGGCTGTTGTTCCAGTGCAGCCTCAGTTCTCCCCTGCTGCTGGTCACTGTGAGGTTGGCTGGAGGGCTCAGTTTGACTAGCAAGATCACAAACATTCAGAATTGCCACACAAACAAATCTCAGATGCCAGCACATTTTAAACACTTAACATTTCAACAAAACAGGTTGAATAAAACTATATATTATTTTCCTTCTTTAAAATGTTTTTTCTCGAGCTGGTTGAGTTTATAGAAGCTAGAGGAGCATTAGTTCTGAATGCATTCTGTTTGTTGTATGACTTTGGTAAAGATCAAAGATCTTACAAAACTATACCTTTGTGCATAATGTTGTGCTCCTGTGGAAAAGTCTTGTTCTTATACATCAGAAGAGTGTAAAATGGGCGGAACCTTTTATAGAAACTGTCTTTGTGTGTTTGATTACATCCTCTGGCAACACCCTGTTCCTGTATGTAGGTGGAGCACTGAGAAAGCACCTCTTTGTCAAACCTAGACAAACATTGAGCAGAGCTCTTTATAAGATCAACATTATAAAAAAAAAATTTATGTACACATGACATTTTGCATAACGTGTTTTAAAACTCTAAAGAAGCTGGAAGCCAGATAAGGAAGTAGTAACACTAAATGACATGGTAAATGATTCTGATAATCATCCACACCACTGAGCTGAGTCTGGCTGGAGGGTCGAGCACATTCTGTACGTTCTGGTACAGCTCACAAACGGTCCAGGTACCTGCTCTGGAAAGTGTAGTTCACTCCTGGGGGGTCCCGTCCATTCCAAGTGCACTGAACAAGGTTCTGACCCACTATAAGACAGCTGACATCTGCATCAGTAAAGCACAGCCAGTCTTAGAATGAGTACAGAACCCTAAAGCACAGCCAGCCTTAGAATAAATACAGAACCCTAAAACACAGCCAGCCTTAGAATGAGTACAGAATCCTAAGCACAGCCAGCCTTAGAATAAATACAGAACCCTGAAGCACAGCCAGCCTTAGAATAAATACAGAACCCTGAAGCACAGCCAGCCTTAGAATAAATACAGAACCCTAAAGCACAGCCAGCCTTAGAATAAATACAGAACCCTAAAGCACAGCCAGCCTTAGAATGAATACAGAATCCTGTACGTAGCAGCTCTCTTAAAGCTACAGTATGTAAGTTTGAATTTCGAGCAATAAATTACATTTTTTATGTTTTTTTACATTTATTACATACCTCCTTGAGGATATCATTAAACCAAATGCTCAGAGAGAAGGTGCGCTGTATATGCGTGCCCTAGGCCCTGTATTCAGCTTTTATCCCCAACCAATCAGGAGCGTTTTTGCAAGGAGTAAGGGCTACCTGCCTGTCAATCACCTCGCGTGTACACTCCTAGGTAAAATCCCTGTCTACAGCGTCACCCTCCAAACAAGCTTGTTACAATTCGCGTTGCAGACAGAAGTAGCAGCGTATGAACTAGTAGTTGCAAGGCGGCTGAAGTCATTGCATGTCGTAGCAAAAGACTTGGCTTGTAAAATCGCCAAGACAGTTTTAGAACGTTAGGAAGTATCGCACCAGATTTATGTCAAAAAGGCATTATTCGTTTACATGCATATGTTGGATGTACTCGGCAACGTAGCTATGGTGCCAATCGCAGCTAAATAAAAACGATTGTCATGCACTAGCTCATACTAAAAGGGGAATCAAATTATGAAATTGTTCTTGTTAACGTTAGCTTAGTGTATGTCGTTACTAGGGAAATGGTCATTTGTGTCTGTGCTCGTTGCTTTGGTGTGAACCACTCAGTTTTAGAGCATTTACGATCAGACGTTTTGGATTATTTAGTTTCTCACCTCAGATTCAGACGTCGCTTTTTGCGTTGTTGGTGAGAACCAAAAATATGCACAACATACACATGATTCATGAAACACTGCCTTGCTCAGGCTCATAGTCAGAGCGTGCACGGGCATGTGTGGGATGGGCCGAGAGGGATAGGAGGGACCATAGACTCAGGAGGTTGGCCTTTTGGTGCCAACTAGTGTTGTGATTCAAATTCATGCAGTTTTTTCCCCAATTTTCTAGAACTTACATACTGCACCTTTCAGACACACACACAGTTACCAAGTGTAGAGAATAGAGACCTGATGTTTCTTAATATTAAAATAAGCTTATTGTACAAACACAGAGGTACATGCACTGACTGTCTTGTTGAAAACATGATGAACTGAACCACAGAACAGAAAGGAAGAGTAATGTCAAAAGGGTCTCTAGAGTCTACATGACTATATACACTTACTGTGTTCCGTTGTAGCCGTGTGTCCACCAAGCAGCAGACCCAGTCCAAACAGCACCATGGTGCCTCTCCCAGCACACATCCCGCTGCGTTGCACAACCGCTTTCATGTGATGGCTTTCTCTTCTCTGCTCTGTCTGTGTTTCATGTGATGGCTTTCTCTTCTCTGCTCTGTCTGTGGTCTGTTTCCTGCAACTTTTTGCAAAGCAGGAAACCACACAGGAAGATTCACAAACACCTTATGTACAAGCACCATAGTATAGTATAGTAGATTTAACCCAGGCACAACTCTAATAGCACATTTAACCCAGGATAACTGTAATAGTAGATTTAACTCAGGTAACTCTTATGGTAGATGTAACCCAGGATAACTCTAATAATATATTTAACCCAGGCACAACTCTCAGAGTAGATTTAACCCAGGATAACTCTTATAGTATATTTAACCCAGCCACAACTCTCAGAGTAGATTTAACCCAGACACAACTCTCAGAGTAGATTTAACCCAGGCACAACTCTCAGAGTAGATTTAACCCAGGCACAACTCTCAGAGTAGATTTAACCCAGCCACAACTCTTATAGTAGATTTAACCCAGGCAAAACTCTCAAAGTAGATTTAACCCAGGCAAAACTCTGAGTAGATTTAACCCAGGCAAAACTCTCAGAGTAGATTTAACCCAGGCACAACTTTTATAGTAGATTTAACCCAGCCACAACTCTTATAGTAGATACAGTATATTGTAGACTTAACCAAGGCAGTGTTCTAGTAGAGGGGCTATAAAGGGTTTTTATGCTGTTCCTGAAACAACCACTTCCCTCTGTGTATTACATCCGTTACTGTCAACAAGACTCTTCTGGTTCTCCTGTATATTAATGAGCATTAAATTAATAATGATACTTATAACTTTAATTTAAGAGCGCCTTTCTAAAACCCAAGAACACTTTACAAATATAAGGCAGCATTGACACATACAAAAAACAGTACTGGACATACTGTACTCTGTCTCTCCTATATACAGTACACTGTCTCTCCTGCATACAGTACTCTGTCTCTCCTATATACAGTACTCTGTCTCTCCTGCATACAGTACTGTCTCTCCTGCATACAGTACTCTGTCTCTCCTGCTCACAGTACTCTGTCTCCCCTGCATACAGCACTCTGTCCCTCCTGCATACAGTACTCTGTCTCTCCTGCATACAGTACTGTCTCTCCTGCATACAGTACAGTACTCTGTCTCTCCTCTGTCTCTCCTGCATACAGTACTGTCTCTCCTGCATACAGTACACTGTCTCTCCTGCATACAGTACTCTGTCTCTCCTGCATACAGTACTCTGTCTCCCCTGCATACAGTACTCTGTCTCCCCTGCATACAGTACTCTGTCTCTCCTGCATACAGTACTCTGTCTCCCCTGCATACAGTACTCTGTCTCCCCTGCATACAGTACTCTGTCTCCCCTGCATACAGCACTGTCTCTCCTGCATACAGTACTCTGTCTCTCCTGCATACAGTACTCTGTCTCCCTGCATACAGTACTCTGTCTCCCCTGCATACAGCACTCTGTCCCTCCTGCATACAGTACTCTGTCTCCCCTGCATACAGTACTGTCTCTCCTGCATACAGTACTCTGTCTCTCCTGCATACAGTAGATTTGAATGGCTCTATGGTACAATAGATTGATTTTAGCGGGTGTCAGACTTAAAGACATCTAATGTTATTGAGAAAAAACTCGGAGAGAAAGAGACGGACACTGAATGATGAATAATACATATCTACAGTTCTACCCCTACTAACAGAAACATTCTCTTTTGCAAGCTTTTTCCCACCAGATATTATTCAAAATATTTACAGGCATTTTCACATGAATACATCACACTTTCATTCAAATATAGAAGCCCTTTATTATACAATTTCCACCAAAAATATCAAACAATTCCAGTTTAGTAGTACAGTGTTAAATATCTAAATACACTCTTACAGTCATTAGGTCAGTAGAAAAAATATGGGGTATTTCTGAGATACAAAATGTACACTTCCCTAGACAGCCCCTATGGACACAGCCTTAATGTAGTACACCAAATGTACACTTCCCTAGACAGCCCCTATGGACACAGCCTCAATGTGGTACACCAAATGTACACTTCCCTACATGCCCCTATGGACACAGCCTCAATGTGGTACACCACCACCACACATATTGTCCACTGTGGTTTAACAAATACACTGTTTAAGGACATTAGGGGACCCTGCTACTAAAGCGGACCAAACATTTGAAGAGTTTCTGAGTTGAAATGAAAGTTGAGTGTTACCTAGAGATCCCCACTCTGAAAACAGTGCAGTTGGAAGGGTAAAAAGCAAAGCAAACATTGTCTTCATGTTTTCATGACTAATTAATTTAAAAAAAGGCCACGGAAAATGGCACTGTACAAAATGTAGTTTACCTGCACCATTTAACCAACTGACAACCCCTGTTTAAGTTTGAGTTCTTTGAGTCCTACAGAATTACTGGTGCTCCAAAACCTTGGACCATTGATGTTTTTACTGATGTTCAAGTATTACAATAGGTTTTTACTGATGATCAAGTATTAAGAGGTTCTGTAAATCACCATAGCAATAGAAACGACCATCAGTACCTGGCCAATCAGAGCCAGTTATCTATACCTCTACAGCCAATGATGTTGCCTTTAGTTGGTAAGTGGGTCTGTTGCCTGAGGTACAGTCTGCAGGGGTAGTTATGGTTTAGAAACGGTTAACTGGATGCTACATGAAACAGTCTGGTTGGCACCAGTTGACCCAAAGCCGATTCTACGTCAATGTGGACATGATTTAAATACGTTCTGAAAGTGTTCCCTGGCTGCTTTCTAACAAGTCTATTTCTATGTAAACCCCACAGCAGAGTAACTGTTAACACAATATTAAATGGAACTTTCATAGATTGCATGTACACATCCATATTACTTTATGTAATGAATACCACACATAATCCATATTAACATAGACATAATGTAGATCTGTCTGTGCGAAATATGATGCTACGTAGCTGCTTCCAGCTTCCTCTTCATAGTATGACCCTAAACCTGACCCTAACTTTGACCCTAACCAATCAGCATTTTGATGACGCCATCGCATTGTCCCTTCCTCAAGATGTTACCCAGACATGACCTTTCACCTTTCACCTATCCAAATATCCTTTCAGGGGTTAAGACTAATCCAAACAACAGTTCTGAAAAAGGACTATGTTAAAGAACACATGAACAGCGGGAAATTAGACATATCAACATTAGGTTAGATTAAACACAGCGTTTGGCTGAGCTAAATAAAATCAAACGTTAAGAACATTTCACAGAGGTGTTGTAGATTAAAACAAAGACAGATTGAGATAGAAACACAAACCCCTCAAGCTATTTATTTACAACGCACGCTGTTACCCCTCAAGCTATTTATTTACAACGCACGCTGTTACCCCTCAAGCTATTTGTTTACAACGCACGCTGTTACCCCTCAAGCTATTTATTTACAACGCACGCTGTTACCCCTCAAGCTATTTGTTTACAACGCGCACTGTTACCCCTCAAGCTATTTATTTACAACGCACGCTGTTACCCCTCAAGCTATTTATTTACAACGCTGTTACCCCTCAAGCTATTTATTTACAACGCACGCTGTTACCCCTCAAGCTATTTATTTACAACGCACGCTGTTACCCCTCAAGCTATTTATTTACAACGCACGCTGTTACCCCTCAAGCTATTTATTTACAACGCACGCTGTTACCCCTTAAGCTATTTATTTACAACGCACGCTGTTACCCCTCAAGCTATTTGTTTACAACGCGCACTGTTACCCCTCAAGCTATTTATTTACAACGCACGCTGCTTTCTGTTCATTTGTACTTCAATGTCTCAAAAAGGTATTTATGTATTCAAAAGAGAGGACACAAAAACACATGGAAGAAAAAAAACATCCTACTAAGTTACTGAAGTGTACTCCAGAGGAGTAGATGTTACAGGAGGAACCCTCACCCTAACACCAGCAGGGGGCGTTGGAAGGGAATCAGCAACAGGAACAACAAAGGATCACATACAAAAATGAATCATAAGCTAGATTCACAACCCAAATAATCTACCTCAGACCAGACCAGCCTAGACCAGACCATTCTAGGCCAGACTAGACCAGACCATTCCAGGCCAGACTAGACCAGACCATTCCAGGCCAGACTAGACCAGACCATTCCAGGCCAGACCATTCCAGGCCAGACTAGACCCGATCACTCACCCCCACTTCATTCTATTTTTTATTTTACCAAGGCACAAATATTTAATTCAAGTTTTTCATTGCAAGTGATTTATGCATTTTAACACATCTCTCTTCTCGCCAAGCAACCCAGTCCTTTCCCCCACACAGAATATCCGTTAGTCAGTCAGCCAGCCAGTCAGCCAGCCAGCCAGCCAGCGCCTCCAGTACTACCATGCTGACTTTTAGAGGTCCAAGGACCATCTATGTTCCATCCTAAAAGAAAAGGTTTACACTGGCTGGGACTAGACCTGCAGACACCCACCCCCATCCCCTCCCACCCTCACCCTGCTCCAGTCTGTGTGCAGAGGGCTCCCCTGTGGTCTTAGTTGTCACTACGATTGAAGAGCTGCAGCACTGTGCTGTTGGTCTGACCAAAGACCCAGCGCTGGCTGGGAGAGGCGGAGTCACACGTGGTCATGAAGACACGCCTCTCTGCTGCCACACTGTCTATACAGCTGTTGCTGATTGGATGGTACAGACTCTGGTCCTGTGGAACACACAGCCGCATTGAGACGAGATGTTAGGCTGTGGATGTACCTTCCAATAGGGTGTGTATTGGGTCAAGGCTCTGAGTCAGGATGTGAGTAGGGTCAAGGGTCAGGGTGGGTATAGAGTCAAGGGTTAGGGTTAGGGGGTGAGTTTACCTTCCTGTAGCGCCACAGCTGGTTGCCCTTCATGCCATGGCAGTCGTACAATGTCACAGGACTGTTGTGGGAGATGGCATCAAAACACACCTTCTTAGTGTGCATGGGGTCGCCCACACGAATGTCCTCTCGCCAACCCAATGTAAACACCTGCACAGGAAACCAGGAAGTCAGCAGGCAAAGTGCGAGAGAGGAAGTCTACGTTTAGAGTCCTTTACCTGTAGTGCTGTGCAGTGAGTTTATTCTAATTTAGTCTTTGCCTGTAGTGCTGTGCAGTGAGTTTAGAGTCTTTAGAGTCTTTACCTGTAGTGTTGTGCAGTGAGTTTAGAGTCTTTACCTGTAGTGCTGTGCAGTGAGTGAGTTTAGAGTATTTACCTGTAGTGCTGTGCAGTGAGTTTAGAGTCTTTACCTGTAGGGCTGTGCAGTGAGTTTAGAGTCTTTACCTGTAGTGCTGTGCAGTGAGTTTAGAGTCTTTACCTGTAGTGCTGTGCAGTGAGTTTAGTAGTGCTGTGCAGTGAGTTTAGAGTCTTTACCTGTAGGGCTGTGCAGTGAGTTTAGAGTCTTTAGAGTATTTACCTGTAGTGCTGTGCAGTGAGTTTAGAGTCTTTACCTGTAGGGCTGTGCAGTGAGTTTAGAGCCTACTTTGGAGTCTTTACCTGTAGTGCTGTGCAGTGAGTTTAGAGTCTTTACCTGTAGTGCTGTGCAGTGAGTTTAGAGTCTTTAGAGTCTTTACCTGTAGTGCTGTGCAGTGAGTTTAGAGTCTTTAGAGTCTTTACCTGTAGTGCTGTGCAGTGAGTTTAGAGTCTTTAGAGTCTTTACCTGTCCCTGGTTCCAGCCCACCTCGCCACGACCCTTTAGACACGCCTCTAGGCGCAGAGGAGAACCAGAGGACGAGTGTTTGCTCTCCATACACAGACCGCTGGCTGGGTTACGTAGCTAGGACACACACACACACACACACACACACACACACACACACACACACACACACACACACACACACACACACACACACACACACACACAAGGCGCACACACACCGATATTCAATCAGAAAATGCAGTTCTTTGTATTTGTTAGTTTAATTAGTAAACCATGACAGATGAGAAACAGATGCATAGACACAAAGACTGCACACACACACTTCACCATAGAAAGAGCTGCATGTATACTACACTTCTCCCATAGAAAGAGCTGCATGTATACTACACTTCTCCCATAGAAAGAGCTGCATGTATACTACACTTCTCCCATAGAAAGAGCTGCATGTATACTACACTTCTCCCATAGAAAGAGCTGCATGTATACTACACTTCTCCCATAGAAAGAGCTGCATGTATACTACACTTCTCCCATAGAAAGAGCTGCATGTATACTACACTTCTCTCATAGAAAGAGCTGCATGTATACTACACTTCTCCCATAGAAAGAGCTGCATGTATACTACACTTCTCTCATAGAAAGAGCTGCATGTATACTACACTTCTCTCATAGAAAGAGCTGCATGTATACTCTCCAATAGATGGGAGCAGAGAGTGGGCCTGACTGTTTCAGTCTTTTTTTCTATACAGAAACCCTATTGGTCTCTGCTAATCCATTCAGGTGAGTGTTATAGGGTAAGGAGTGGGCCTCTACGCACCTCTCCCCAGGCCCCAGCAGGGGGCTCCACTGGGGGGTAGTGTTTGGGGAGGTCCCAGGCCACCTCCGTCATGAACCACTTGAAGCTCTTACAGTTGAGTTGTGTCCTCAGCTCCTTCTGTACCACCATGTCTCCCGCTGACAGGTGGCGGTACTCCGGCGACGCTGGTAAATAAACTCTGCATACTCGTCCATCCACACCTCCGCCACACGCTTCAGGTTCTGAAGAAGGAGAGGATAGGGTTAGATACCACCTTGGACAACCACAGGGACAGCACAGGGTCAGGGTTAAACATACTCTCCATCCACACCTCCGCCAATCAGGTTCTGAAGAAGGAGGATAGGGTTACATACTATCCTAGAATACAGGAGAGGATAGGGTTACATACTATCCTAGAATACAGGAGAGGTCAGGGTTAGATACCACCTTGGACAATAGGAGAGGTCAGTGTTACATACTATCCTAGAATACAGGAGAGGTCAGGGTTTGATACCCCCTTGGACAACAGGAGAGGTCAGGGTTAGATACCCCCTTGGACAACAGGAGAGGTCAGGGTTTGACACCACCTTGGACAACAGGAGAGGTCAGGGTTACATACTATCCTAGAATACAGAAGAGGTCAGGGTTAGATACTATCCTAGACTACGGAAGAGGTCAGGGTTAGATACTATCCTAGACTACAGGAGAGGTCAGGGTTAGATACTATCCTAGACTACAGGAGAGGTCAGGGTTAGATACTATCCTAGACTACAGGAGAGGTCAGGGTTTGATACTATCCTAGAATACAGGAGGGGTCAGGGTTAGATACTATCCTAGAATACAGGAGATGATAGGGTTAGATACTGGACTACATAAGAGGTCAGGGTTAGATACTATCCTAGACTACAGGAGAGGTCAGGGTTTGATACTATCCTAGACTACAGGAGAGGTCAGGGTTTGATACTATCCTAGACTACAGGAGAGGTCAGGGTTAGATACTATCCTAGACTACAGAAGAGGTCAGGGTTAGATACTATCCTAGACTACAGAAGAGTATAGCACTCTGTGTTAGCAGTAGAGAAAATGATGGAGGCCCTAACAGGGTTATTTAATGTTCACTGTCTCCATCTAGTGGCTGAACACTGGAACTACTATATTAAGCAGTTCATGGACGAACCACGATGGAAGTGGGCCGTGCTGAATCCAGGAAAAGGAGGAGTGACCAAAAGTGCAATCCTCACTCTAATGTGTCCTAGTATTTGTAATGTGTTCTGTTGGTTCTGATATAACGTGGTACGTTGTGTCTGTGAGGAAACTGCCCTCTATTGGCTGCTGCTCAGAATAACAAAATCTAGACACTGGAGGACATAGCAAGCTGGCAAGGCAGAGAGAGAGAGAGAGCGAGAGAGACAGGAAGAGAGAGAGAGAGACAGAGAGAGACAGGAAGAGAGAGAGAGAGAGAGAGAGAGAGAGAGAGAGAGAGAGAGAGACAGGACAACATGAAACCAGAGTAAGAAAAAGGAAGAGAGAAGGAATGAACGTCGATAAGAAAGACAGAAAAGAGAAGAGAGAAGAGAGACATTGATATAGAGTTAGTGTATAAGATAGGTGACATGGATATAGATAGTATAAGATAGGTGACATGGATATAGAGTTATTAAGATAGGTGACATGGATATAGTTAGTGTATAAGATAGGTGACATGGATATAGTGTTAGTGTATAAGATAAGTGACATGGATATAGAGTTAGCGTATAAGATAGGTGACATGGATATAGAATTAGTGTATAAGATAGGTGACATGGATATAGAGTTAGCGTATAAGATAGGTGACATGGATATAGGGTTAGTGTATAAGATAGGTGACATGGATATAGGGTTAGTGTATAAGATAGGTGACATGGATATAGAGTTAGTGTATAAGATAGGTGACATGGATATAGGGTTAGTGTATAAGATAGGTGACATGGATATAGAGTTAGTGTATAAGATAGGTGACATGGATATAGAGTTAGTGTATAAGATAGGTGACATGGATATAGGGTTAGTGTATAAGTATAGATGACATGGATATAGGGTTAGTGTATAAGATTGACATGGATATAGAGTTAGTGTTTCATTGGATTGTTTGTGAGTACATGGATATAGAGTTAGCGTATAAGATAGGTGACATGGATATAGAAGTGTTTGCCTGCATGTGTTTCTATACATGTGTAAGTGTGTGTGTGTGTGTGTGTGTGTGTGTGTGTGTGTGTGTGTGTGTGTGTGTGTGTGTCTATATACGTATGAGTGTGTGTCTGTCAGTGCACTTGTGTGTGTGTGGGGAGAGAGAACTCACCCTGGCCAAGCTGACACCACCTGGCACCTTATATGGAACGTACTTCCTGTAGATGTGTCCTACTCTTGAGCAGGGGACGTCCTCCATACGACCTCCACACATCCACACCTAGGACACAAAGAAAGGTCACGACCTCCACACATCCACACCTAGGACACAAAGAAAGTTCGACCTCCACACGACCCCAGGAAATCAAAGGGCGTTTGTTAGACAATGATGGAGTACCACAGCTTGAAGGAGAGTAGCAGGAAATTAGTTCTCGATACTTCATCCACTCAAACCCACATTTATTTATTCAGCATCTTTTTAAAATAGTTTTGCTAATGCAATTCCCTGTAACTTATTAAATGTAATTACATATCTCGTTTAAGTGTCTTAATTGTTGTATCCTTTGTATAGCTCTTTGGCAATATCAGTGTCAGAAAAGCCTGAAAGGATTTCAACAACTGGAGAGACAGAGACACAGACAGATGGCGCAGAGTCTAGTCAAGTCCTGTCAGGGTAGCATTTAGCTCCACATTACTGCCTGTAGGCACACCATAAGGTTTCAGTGCATCTCGACTCAGGAGTAGAAGTTAATGTATGGAATGACGCTGGATGAGGCTGGCCTTCCATTAAAACCTCCAGGTCTCCTCCCCTCTTGGGTTAGGGTTAGTCCTTGAACTGTGGTTCACTTGGGGTCAGGGTGGGGTTGCTTAGGGTCAGGGTGGGGTTGCTTAGGGTCAGGGCGGGGTCACATAGGGTCAGGGTGGGGTCACTTAGGATCAGGGTGGGGTTTCTTAGGATCAGGGTGTGGTCACTTAGGGTCAGGGTGTGGTCACTAAGGGTCAGGGTGTGGTCACGTAGGGTCAGGGTGGGGTTGCTTAGGATCAGGGTGTGGTCACTTAGGGTCAGGGTGGGGTTGCTTAGGATCAGGGTGGGGTTGCTTTGGGTCAGGGTGTGGTCACTTAGGGTCAGGGTGGGGTTACTTAGGATCAGGGTGAGGTTGCGTAGGGTCAGGGTGTGGTCACTTAGGGTCAGGGTGTAGGGTCAGCTTAGGTGTGGGGTCTTAGGATCAGGGTGTGGTATGGTCAGGGTGTGGTCACATAGGGTCAGGGTGTGGTGGGGTCAGGGTGGGGTCACGTGGGGTCAGGTTAGGGATGCACTGCACCTTGAAGGAGATCTCGTACTGCTCTCCTCCCCAGATCTCCAGCCCCGTGTCATATCCTCCCAACTCCCAGAACCACTTCCTGTCCACAGCAAACAATCCTCCAGCCATGACAGGAGACCTGGAGAATAGACAGGGAGAAATCAGGAACAGGTTAGAGGTAGAGAGACACCGAGAGAGCGAGAGAGAGAGAGAGAGAGAGAGAGAGAGAGAGAGAGAGAGAGAGAGCGCGAGAGAGAGATACACACACACACACACACACACACACAGAAAGCGAGAGAGAGAGAGAGAGAGATACACAGATAGAGAGAGAGAGAGAGAGAGAGAGAGGGAGAGATAGAGAGAGAGAGAGCGAGAGAGAGAGAGAGAGAGAGAGAGAGAGAGAGAGAGAGAGAGAGAGAGAGAGAGAGAGAGAGAGAGAGAGAGAAAGAGAAAGAGAGAGAGAGAGAAAGAGAAAGATCTGAAAAGGAGAGGATAGGAGAGTATAACACTGAGGTAAACCTTGCTACAAAGTACATTTATAAATGCCACAACCTGAGGGATAGTGAGTGAACACACACACACACACACACACACACACACACACACACACACACATTGACATAAATATTAACAATTACAAAACAGACACATTAAACACATATACCCTGTGGACTGGCTGTGGTCCTGGTTCTGTGTAGTTTACTGACTGTGGTCCTGGTTCTATGTAGTGGACTGGCTGTGGTCCTGGTTCTATGTAGTGGACTGTCTGTGGTCCTGGTTCTATGTAGTGGACTGACTGTGGTCCTGGTTCTATGTAGTGGACTGGCTGTGGTCCTGGTTCTATGTAGTGGACTGACTGGGTCCTGGTTCTATGTAGTGGACTAACTGTGGTCCTGGTTCTATGCAGTGGACTGACTGTGGTCCTGGTTCAATGTAGTGGACTGACTGCGGTCCTGGTTCTATGTAGTGGACTGACTGTGGTCCTGGTTCTATGTAGTTTACTGACTGTGGTCCTGGTTCTATGTAGTGGACTGACTGTGGTCCTGGTTCTATGTAGTTTACTGACTGTGGTCCTGGTTCTATGTAGTGGACTGACTGTAGTCCTGGTTCTATGTAGTTTACTGACTGTGGTCCTGGTTCTATGTAGTTTACTGACTGTGGTCCTGGTTCTATGTAGTGGACTGACTGTGGTCCTTGTTCTATGTAGTGGACTGGCAGTGGTCCTGGTTCTATGTAGTGGACTGACTGTGGTCCTGGTTCTATGTAGTGGACTGACTGTGGTCCTGGTTCTATGTAGTGGACTGACTGTGGTCCTGGTTCTATGTAGTGGACTGACTGTGGTCCTGGTTTTATGTAGTGGACTGGCTGTGGTCCTGGTTCTATGTAGTGGGGTAGATTGTGGTCCTTGTTCTTTGTAGTGGACTGGCTGTAGTCCTGGTTCTATGTAGTGGACTGACTGTGGTCCTGGTTCTACATAGTGGGGTAGACTTACTCAAAGGGCTGGCTGGGGTCTTGGTTCTATGTAATAATAATAATAATAATAACAATCTTTATTTGTATAGCACATTTCATACAACAAGTGCAGCTCAATGTGCTTCACATAACAGAGAATACAAAAAAAAATCTTCATTTAAACAAATAAAAAAATAAGATTGAAAATAGTAGAACTATGATTGTAAAACAGCATAAAATTACAAAGTATTTAGAAAACAATAATTATTAAAATAATATAAAAAAAAGAAAAAAAAAGAAAAGAAAATTAAATAAAAAAGCTGAATTTAATAGAACACAGCTTAATTGTCACACATCTACCTTTAACTTTAGCATATTTATACTTAATGTTTAATTAAAAGCATTATTGAAAAGGTGCGTTTTAAGATCCCTTTTAAAAGCAATGACTGATTCAGCCTCACGAACATGGCTCAGAATGGAATTCCACAGTTTTGGGGCCAAATAGCTGAAAGATGCTTCTCCGCTCCTCTTAAAGTTCACCTAGTCATGTAGACTTACTCAAAGGGCTGGCTGGGATCTTGGTTCTATGTAGACTTACTCAAAGGGCTGGCTGGGGTCCTGTTTCTACGTAGTGGGGTAGATTTACTCAAAGGGCTGGCTGGGGTCTTGGATCTATGTAGTGGACTGACTGTGGTCCTGGTTCTACGTAGTGGGGTAGATTTACTCAAAGGGCTGGCTGGGGTCTTGGTAGTGGACTGACTGTGGTCCTGGTTCTACATAGTGGGGTAGACTCACTCAAAGTGCTGGCTGGGGTCTTGGTTCTATGTAGTGGGGTAGACTCACTCAAAGTGCTGGCTGGGGTCTTGGTTCTATGTAGTGGGGTAGACTCACTCAAAGTGCTGGCTGGGGTCTTGGTTCTACGTAGTGGGGTAGACTTACTCAAAGTGCTGGCTGGGGTCCTGGTTCTACGTAGTGGGGTAGACTTACTCAAAGTGCTGGCTGGGGTCCTGGTTCTACGTAGTGGGGTAGACTTACTCAAAGGGCTGGCTGGGGTCTTGGTTCTGCAGACTGGCCGGGATAGGGATCCGTTTGTAGTACATCTCCCAGTCAAAAGCTCCTCTCATGGCGTCGCCCGCCTGCGTCTCGTAGCCAAAGTTGTCGTGGTCGATGACGTCGATCATGGGACATACGATGGTTCTCCTGTTCTGGGCAATGCGGTCTGGAAAACATCAGGGAGCAGCATCAGCTTACACACACAGGAAACAGTGTGTGTGTTATCACACAGTAAGGGAGGCAGTGTGTGTGTGTGTGTGTGTGTGTGTGTGTGTGTGTGTTCTCACCCAGTAAGGGAGGCAGCCAGTTGACGTTGGCCTCGCAGTGAGAGTCCAGGAAGGTGATGACCTCACCTCTGGCCACGCCCGCTCCCAGCAGACGGGTTCGGATAAGCCCCTCCCTCTTCTTGGTCCTGAGGATTCGCACCTTGGGCAGTCGAACCACATAGTCCTCTAGAGAAGCCTTCAGGTGCTCTGAGGGATCAGACAGAACCACATATTCCTCTAGAGAACAGGTGCTCTGAGAGAACCACATAATCCTCTAGAGAACAGGTGCTCTGAGAGAACCACATAATCCTCTAGAGAACAGGTGCTCTGAGAGTATCCACATAATTCTAGAGAACAGGTGCTCTGAGAGAACCACATAATCCTCTAGAGAACAGGTGCTCTGAGAGAACCACATAATCCTCTAGAGAACAGGTGCTCTGAGAGAACCACATATTCCTCTAGAGAACAGGTGCTCTGAGAGAACCACATAATCCTCTAGAGAACAGGTGCTCTGAGAGAACCACATAATCCTCTAGAGAACAGGTGTGCTCTGAGAGAACCACATAATCCTCTAGAGAACAGGTGCTCTGAGAGAACCACATAATCCTCTAGAGAACAGGTGCTCTGAGAGAACCACATAATCCTCTAGAGAACAGGTGCTCTGAGAGAACCACATAATCCTCTAGAGAACAGGTGCCCTGAGAAGTCAAAACAATCAAACTTGTAAGGGGCCGTGTCCACTGAATGCGTTTTTTCAACTTCCGCGCT
The DNA here is from genome assembly GCA_026901105.3 of Galaxias olidus. Classification (NCBI taxonomy): domain Eukaryota; kingdom Metazoa; phylum Chordata; class Actinopteri; order Galaxiiformes; family Galaxiidae; genus Galaxias; species Galaxias olidus. The sequence goes on from JAPMUY010009202.1 coordinate 65,453, forward strand.
CTTTCCCATTCATTACTAATGCGAAGATGCACCTGCCTCGCGTCTTTTGAGCCAAGCCTATTTTCTGTGAAAATAGTTCAACTTCTTTGCCAAAGTCCCAATGCCTTTTTAATTGATTTTGATTGGCCGGCAGTTAAAAAGTGACATTGACGAGCGCCACGCTTTGGCAAAAGTTGAACTATTTTCAACTTTAGCGCTGCGCCAAAATGGAAAAACGCAGCTCAAAAAGACGCGAGGCAGGTGCATCTTCGCATTAGTAATGAATGGGGAAGAGGCGCGGAAGTTGAAAAAACGCATTCAGTGGACACGGCCCCTTACAAGTCTGATTGTTTTGACTTCTCAGGGCACCTGTTCTCTAGAGGATTATGTGGTTCTCTCAGAGCACCTGTTCTCTAGAGAATTATGTGGTTCTCTCAAAGCACCTGTTCTCTAGAGAATTATGTGGTTCTCTCAGAGCACCTGTTCTCTAGAGGAATATGTGGTTCTCTCAAAGCACCTGTTCTCTAGAGGAATATGTGGTTCTCTCAGAGCACCTGTTCTCTAGATGATTATGTGGTTCTCTCAGAGCACCTGTTCTCTAGAGAATTATATGGTTCTCTCAGAGCACCTGTTCTCTAGAGGAATATGTGGTTCTGTCTGACCCCTCAGAGCACCTGAGAAGGCTTCTCTAGAGGACTATGTGGTTCGACTGCCCAAGGTGCGAATCCTCAGGACCAAGAAGAGGGAGGGGCTTATCCGAACCCGTCTGCTGGGAGCGGGCGTGGCCAGAGGTGAGGTCATCACCTTCCTGGACTCTCACTGCGAGGCCAACGTCCAACTGGCTGCCTCCCTTACTGGGTGAGAACACACACACACACACACACACACACACACACACACACACACACACACACACACACTGCCTCCCTTACTGTGTGGTAACACACACACTGTTTCCTGTGTGTGTAAGCTGATGCTGCTCCCTGATGTTTTCCAGACCGCATTGCCCAGAACAGGAGAACCATCGTATGTCCCATGATCGACGTCATCGACCACGACAACTTCGGCTACGAGACGCAGGCGGGCGACGCCATGAGGAGGCTTTTGACTGGGGAGATGTACTACAAACGGATCCCTATCCCGGCCAGTCTGCAGAACCAAGACCCCAGCCAGCCCTTTGAGTAAGTCTACCCCACTACGTAGAACCAGGACCCCAGCCAGCACTTTGAGTAAGTCTACCCCACTACGTAGAACCAGGACCACAGTCAGCACTTTGAGTAAGTCTACCCCACTACATGACCAGGACCACAGCATCTGTGCCCAGTAAGTCTACCCCACTACGTAGAACCAAGACCCCAGCCAGCCCTTTGAGTAAGTCTACTACGTAGAACCAGGACCCAGCCAGCACTTTGAGTAAGTCTACCCCACTACGTAGAACCAGGACCACCAGTCCACTACATAGAACCAAGAACCAAGACCCCAGACCCCAGCACTTTGAGTAAGTCTACCCCACTACATAGAACCAAGACCCCAGCCAGCACTTTGAGTGAGTCTACCCCACTATGTACAGTAGAACCAAGACCCCCAGCCAGCCCTTTGAGTAAATCTACCCCACTACGTAGAACCAGGACCACAGTCAGTCCACTACAGATCCAAGACCCCAGCCAGCCCTTTGAGTAAATCTACCCCACTACGTAGAAACAGGACCCCAGCCAGCCCGAGTAAGTCTACATAGAACCAAGATCCCAGCCAGCCCTTTGAGTAAGTCTACATGACTAGGTGAACTTTAAGAGGAGCGGAGAAGCATCTTTCAGCTATTTGGCCCCAAAACTGTGGAATTCCATTCTGAGCCATGTTCGTGAGGCTGAATCAGTCATTGCTTTTAAAAGGGATCTTAAAACGCACCTTTTCAATAATGCTTTTAATTAAACATTAAGTATAAATATGCTAAAGTTAAAGGTAGATGTGTGACAATTAAGCTGTGTTCTATTAAATTCAGCTTTTTTATTTAATTTTCTTTTCTTTTTTTCTTTTTTATATTATTTTAATAATTATTGTTTTCTAAATACTTTGTAATTTTATGCTGTTTTACAATCATAGTTCTACTATTTTCAATCTTATTTTTTTATTTGTTTAAATGAAGATTTTTTTTTGTATTCTCTGTTATGTGAGTACATTGAGCTGCACTTGTTGTATGAAATGCGCTATGCAAATAAAGATTGTTATTATTATTATTATTACTACATAGAACCAAGACCCCAGCCAGCCCTTTGAGTAAGTCTACCCCACTATGTAGAACCAGGACCACAGTCAGTCCACTACATAGAACCAGGACTACAGCCAGTCCACTACAAAGAACAAGGACCACAATCTACCCCACTACATAGAACCAGGACCACAGCCAGTCCACTACATAAAACCAGGACCACAGTCAGTCCACTACATAGAACCAGGACCACAGTCAGTCCACTACATAGAACCAGGACCACAGTCAGTCCACTACATAGAACCAGGACCACAGTCAGTCCACTACATAGAACCAGGACCACTGCCAGTCCACTACATAGAACAAGGACCACAGTCAGTCCACTACATAGAACCAGGACCACAGTCAGTCCACTACATAGAACCAGGACCACAGTCAGTAAACTACATAGAACCAGGACTACAGTCAGTCCACTACATAGAACCAGGACCACAGTCAGTAAACTACATAGAACCAGGACCACAGTCAGTCCACTACATAGAACCAGGACCACAGTCAGTAAACTACATAGAACCAGGACCACAGTCAGTCCACTACATAGAACCAGGACCACAGTCAGTCCACTACATAGAACCAGGACCACAGTCAGTCCACTGCATAGAACCAGGACCACAGTTAGTCCACTACATAGAACCAGGACCCAGTCAGTCCACTACATAGAACCAGGACCACAGCCAGTCCACTACATAGAACCAGGACCACAGTCAGTCCACTACATAGAACCAGGACCACAGACAGTCCACTACATAGAACCAGGACCACAGCCAGTCCACTACATAGAACCAGGACCACAGTCAGTAAACTACACAGAACCAGGACCACAGCCAGTCCACAGGGTATATGTGTTTAATGTGTCTGTTTTGTAATTGTTAATATTTATGTCAATGTGTGTGTGTGTGTGTGTGTGTGTTCACTCACTATCCCTCAGGTTGTGGCATTTATAAATGTACTTTGTAGCAAGGTTTACCACAGTGTTATACTCTCCTATCCTCTCCTTTTCAGATCTTTCTCTCTCTCTCTCTCTCTCTCTCTCTCTCTCTCTCTCTCTCTCTCTCTCTCTCTCTCTCTCTCTCTGTGTATCTCTCTCTCTCTCTCTCTCTCTCTCTCTCTGTGTGTGTATCTCTCTCTCTCTCTCTCTCTCTATCTCTCTGTCTCTCCCTCTCTCTCTCTCTCTCTCTCTCTGTGTATCTCTCTCTCTCTCTCTCTCGCTTTCTGTGTGTGTGTGTGTGTGTGTGTGTGTGTATCTCTCTCTCGCGCTCTCTCTCTCTCTCTCTCTCTCTCTCTCTCTCTCTCTCTCTCGCTCTCTCGGTGTCTCTCTACCTCTAACCTGTTCCTGATTTCTCCCTGTCTATTCTCCAGGTCTCCTGTCATGGCTGGAGGATTGTTTGCTGTGGACAGGAAGTGGTTCTGGGAGTTGGGAGGATATGACACGGGGCTGGAGATCTGGGGAGGAGAGCAGTACGAGATCTCCTTCAAGGTGCAGTGCATCTCCTAACCCTGACCCCACGTGACCCCACCCTGACCCTATGTGACCACACCCTGACCATACGTGACCACACCCTGACCCTAAGTGACCACACCCTGACCCTAAGCAACCTCACCCTGATCCTAAGTAACCCCACCCTGACCCTAAGTGACCACACCCTGACCCAAAGCAACCCCACCCTGATCCTAAGCAACCCCACCCTGACCCTAAGTGACCACACCCTGATCCTAAGCAACCCCACCCTGACCCTACGTGACCCCACCCTGACCCTATGTGACCCCACCCTGACCCTAAGCAACCCCACCCTGACCCCAAGTGAACCACAGTTCAAGGACTAACCCTAACCCAAGAGGGGAGGAGGAGACCTGGAGGTTTTAATGGAAGGCCAGCCTCATCCAGCGTCATTCCATACATTAACTTCTACTCCTGAGTCGAGATGCACTGAAACCTTATGGTGTGCCTACAGGCAGTAATGTGTGGAGCTAAATGCTACCCTGACAGGACTTGACTAGACTCTGCGCCATCTGTCTGTGTCTCTGTCTCTCCAGTTGTTGAAATCCTTTCAGGCTTTTCTGACACTGATATTGCCAAAGAGCTATACAAAGGATACAACAATTAAGACACTTAAACGAGATATGTAATTACATTTAATAAGTTACAGGAATTGCATTAGCAAAACTATTTTAAAAAGATGCTGAATAAATAAATGGGTTTGAGTGGATGAAGTATCGAGAACTAATTTCCTGCTACTCTCCTTCAAGCTGTGGTACTCCATCATTGTCTAACAAACGCCCTTTGATTTCCTGGGGTCGTGTGGAGGTCGTGAACTTTCTTTGTGTCCTAGGTGTGGATGTGTGGAGGTCGTGACCTTTCTTTGTGTCCTAGGTGTGGATGTGTGGAGGTCGTATGGAGGACGTCCCCTGCTCAAGAGTAGGACACATCTACAGGAAGTACGTTCCATATAAGGTGCCAGGTGGTGTCAGCTTGGCCAGGGTGAGTTCTCTCTCCCTACACACACACAAGTGCACTGACAGACACACACTCATACGTATATAGACACACACACACACACACACACACACACACACACTTACACATGTATAGAAACACATGCAGGCAAACACTTATGCTGTACTCACAACAAGAATGAAAGTCTGTCAATGTCCTAACCCTATATCCATGTCATCTATCTTATACACTAACCCTATATCCATGTCACCTATCTTATACACTAACTCTATATCCATGTCACCTATCTTATACACTAACCCTATATCCATGTCACCTATCTTATACACTAACTCTATATCCATGTCACCTATCTTATACACTAACTCTATATCCATGTCACCTATCTTATACACTAACCCTATATCCATGTCACCTATCTTATACACTAACCCTATATCCATGTCACCTATCTTATACACTAACTCTATATCCATGTCACCTATCTTATACACTAACTCTATATCCATGTCACCTATCTTATACACCTAACTCTATATCCATGTCACCTATCTTATACACTAACTCTATATCCATGTCACCTATCTTATACGCTAACTCTATATCCATGTCACGTATCTTATACACTAACCCTATATCCATGTCACCTATCTTATACGCTAACTCTATATCCATGTCACGTATCTTATACACTAACTCTATATCCATGTCACCTATCTTATACACTAACCCTATATCCATGTCACCTATCTTATACACTAACTCTATATCCATGTCACCTATCTTATACGCTAACTCTATATCCATGTCACCTATCTTATACACTAACTCTATATCCATGTCACCTATCTTATACACTAACTCTATATCCATGTCACCTATCTTATACACTAACTCTATATCCATGTCACGTATCTTATACACTAACTCTATATCCATGTCACGTATCTTATACACTAACTATATCCATGTCACCTATCTTATACACTACCTCTATATCCATGTCACCTATCTTATACACTAACCCTATATCCATGTCACCTATCTTATACACTAACCCTATATCCATGTCACCTATCTTATACACTAACTCTATATCCATGTCACCTATCTTATACACTAACTCTATATTCATGTCACCTATCTTATACACTAACTCTGTATCCATGTCACCTATCTTATACACTAACCCTATATCCATGTCACCTATCTTATACACTAACCCTATATCCATGTCACCTATCTTATACACTAACCCTATATCCATGTCACCTATCTTATACGCTAACTCTATATCCATGTCACCTATCTTATACACTAACTCTATATCCATGTCACCTATCTTATACACTAACTCTATATCAATGTCATCTATCTTCCTTGTCTCTCCTCTCTTTCTGTCTTTCTTATCGACGTTCATTCCTTCTCACTTCCTTATTCTTACTCTGGTTTCATGTTGTCCTGTCTCTCTCTCTCTCTCTCTCTCTTTCTCTCTCTTCCTGTCTCTCTCTGTCTCTCTCTCTCTCTTCCTGTCTCTCTCGCTCTCTCTCTCTCTCTGCCTTGCCAGCTTGCTATGTCCTCCAGTGTCTAGATTTTGTTATTCGGAGCAGCAGCCAATAGAGGGCAGTTTCCTCACAGACACAACGTACCACGTTATATCAGAACCAACAGAACACATTACAAATACTAGGACACATTAGAGTGAGGATTGCACTTTTGGTCACTCCTCCTTTTTCCTGGATTCAGCACGGCCCACTTCCATCGTGGTTCGTCCATGAACTGCTTAATATAGTAGTTCCAGTGTTCAGCCACTAGATGGAGACAGTGAACATTAAATAACCCTGTTAGGGCCTCCATCATTTTCTCTACTGCTAACACAGAGTGCTATACTCTTCTGTAGTCTAGGATAGTATCTAACCCTGACCTCTTATGTAGTCTAGGATAGTATCTAACCCTGACCCCTCCCTTAGTCTAGGATAGTATCTAACCCTGACCTCTTATGTAGTCTAGGATAGTATCTAACCCTGACCTCTTCTGTAGTCTAGGATAGTATCTAACCCTGACCTCTTCTGTAGTCTAGGATAGTATCTAACCCTGACCTCTCCTGTATTCTAGGATAGTATCTAACCCTGACCTCTTATGTAGTCCAGGATAGTATCTAACCCTATCATCTCCTGTATTCTAGGATAGTATCTAACCCTGACCTCTCCTGTAGTCTAGGATAGTATCTAACCCTGACCTCTCCTGTAGTCTAGGATAGTATCTAACCCTGACCTCTTCCGTAGTCTAGGATAGTATCTAACCCTGACCTCTTCTGTATTCTAGGATAGTATGTAACCCTGACCTCTCCTGTTGTCCAATGTGGTGTCAAACCCTGACCTCTCCTGTTGTCCAAGTGGGTATCTAACCCTGACCTCTCCTGTTGTCCAAGGGGGTATCAAACCCTGACCTCTCCTGTATTCTAGGATAGTATGTAACCCTGACCTCTCCTATTGTCCAAGGTGGTATCAAACCCTGACCTCTCCTGTATTCTAGGATAGTATGTAACCCTATCCTCTCCTGTATTCTAGGATAGTATGTAACCCTATCCTCTCCTGTATTCTAGGATAGTATGTAACCCTGACCTCTCCTGTTGTCCAAGGTGGTATCTAACCCTATCCTCTCCTTCTTCAGAACCTGAAGCGTGTGGCGGAGGTGTGGATGGACGAGTATGCAGAGTTTATTTACCAGCGTCGCCCGGAGTACCGCCACCTGTCAGCGGGAGACATGGTGGTACAGAAGGAGCTGAGGACACGACTCAACTGTAAGAGCTTCAAGTGGTTCATGACGGAGGTGGCCTGGGACCTCCCCAAACACTACCCCCCAGTGGAGCCCCCTGCTGGGGCCTGGGGAGAGGTGCGTAGAGGCCCACTCCTTACCCTATAACACTCACCTGAATGGATTAGCAGAGACCAATAGGGTTTCTGTATAGAAAAAGACTGAAACAGTCAGGCCCACTCTCTGCTCCCATCTATTGGAGAGTATACATGCAGCTCTTTCTATGAGAGAAGTGTAGTATACATGCAGCTCTTTCTATGAGAGAAGTGTAGTATACATGCAGCTCTTTCTATGGGAGAAGTGTAGTATACATGCAGCTCTTTCTATGAGAGAAGTGTAGTATACATGCAGCTCTTTCTATGGGAGAAGTGTAGTATACATGCAGCTCTTTCTATGGGAGAAGTGTAGTATACATGCAGCTCTTTCTATGGGAGAAGTGTAGTATACATGCAGCTCTTTCTATGGGAGAAGTGTAGTATACATGCAGCTCTTTCTATGGGAGAAGTGTAGTATACATGCAGCTCTTTCTATGGGAGAAGTGTAGTATACATGCAGCTCTTTCTATGGGAGAAGTGTAGTATACATGCAGCTCTTTCTGTCTATGCATCTGTTTCTCATCTGTCATGGTTTACTAATTAAACTAACAAATACAAAGAACTGCATTTTCTGATTGAATATCGGTGTGTGTGTGTGTGTGTGTGTGTGTGTGTGTGTGTGTGTGTGTGTGTGTGTGTGTGTGTGTGTGTGTGTGTGTGTGTGTGTGTGTGTGTGTGTGTGTGTGTGTCCTAGCTGCGTAACCCAGCCAGCGGTCTGTGTATGGAGAGCAAACACTCGTCCTCTGGTTCTCCTCTGCGCCTTGAGGCGTGTCTAAAGGGTCGTGGCGAGGTGGGCTGGAACCAGGGACAGGTAAAGACTCTAAAGACTCTAAACTCACTGCACAGCACTACAGGTAAAGACTCTAAAGACTCTAAACTTACTGCACAGCACTACAGGTAAAGGACTCTAAACTCACTGCACAGCACTACAGGTAAAGACTCTAAAGACTCTAAACTTACTGCACAGCCCTACAGGTAAAGACTCTAAACTCACTGCACAGCACTACAGGTAAAGACTCTAAACTCTCTGCTGCTGGGTTCCTGTATTTACTAGTTTCGCTCTTCAGAGCTCTACAGGTAAATACTCTAAAGACTCTAAACTCACTGCACAGCACTACAGGTAAAGACTCTAAAGACTCTAAACTCACTGCACAGCACTACAGGTAAAGACTCTAAACTCACTGCACAGCACTACAGGTAAAGACTCTAAACTCACTGCACAGCCCTACAGGTAAAGACTCTAAACTCACTGCACAGCACTACAGGTAAATACTCTAAACTCACTGCACAGCACTACAGGTAAAGACTCTAAACTCACTGCACAGCCCTACAGGTAAAGACTCTAAACTCACTGCACAACACTACAGGTAAAGACTCTAAAGACTCTAAACTCACTGCACAGCACTACAGGCAAAGACTAAATTAGAATAAACTCACTGCACAGCACTACAGGTAAAGGACTCTAAACGTAGACTTCCTCTCTCGAACTTTGCCTGCTGACTTCCTGGTTTCCTGTGCAGGTGTTTACATTGGGTTGGCGAGAGGACATTCGTGTGGGCGACCCCACGCACACTAAGAAGGTGTGTTTTGATGCCATCTCCACAACAGTCCTGTGACATTGTACGACTGCCATGGCATGAAGGGCAACCAGCTGTGGCGCTACAGGAAGGTAAACTCACCCCTAACCCTAACCCTTGACTCTATACCCACCCTGACCCTTGACCCTACTCACATCCTGACTCAGAGCCTTGACCCAATACACACCCTATTGGAAGGTACATCCACAGCCTAACATCTCGTCTCAATGCGGCTGTGTGTTCCACAGGACCAGAGTCTGTACCATCCAATCAGCAACAGCTGTATAGACAGTGTGGCAGCAGAGAGGCGTGTCTTCATGACCACGTGTGACTCCGCCTCTCCCAGCCAGCGCTGGGTCTTTGGTCAGACCAACAGCACAGTGCTGCAGCTCTTCAATCGTAGTGACAACTAAGACCACAGGGGGAGCCCTCTGCACACAGACTGGAGCAGGGTGAGGGTGGGAGGGGATGGGGGTGGGTGTCTGCAGGTCTAGTCCCAGCCAGTGTAAACCTTTTCTTTTAGGATGGACCATAGATGGTCCTTGGACCTCTAAAAGTCAGCATGGTAGTACTGGAGGCGCTGGCTGGCTGGCTGGCTGACTGGCTGGCTGACTGACTAACGGATATTCTGTGTGGGGGAAAGGACTGGGTTGCTTGGCGAGAAGAGAGATGTGTTAAAATGCATAAATCACTTGCAATGAAAAACTTGAAATAAATATTTGTGCCTTGGTAAAATAAAAATAGAATGAAGTGGGGGTGAGTGATCGGGTCTAGTCTGGCCTGGAATGGTCTGGCCTGGAATGGTCTGGTCTAGTCTGGCCTGGAATGGTCTGGTCTAGTCTGGCCTGGAATGGTCTGGTCTAGTCTGGCCTAGAATGGTCTGGTCTAGGCTGGTCTGGTCTGAGGTAGATTATTTGGGTTGTGAATCTAGTTTATGATTTATTTTTGTATGTGATCCTTTGTTGTTCCTGTTGCTGATTCCCTTCCAGCGCCCCCTGCTGGTGTTAGGAGTGAGGGTTCCTCCTGTAACATCTACTCCTCTGGAGTACACTTCAGTAACTTAGTAGGATGTTTTTTTTTTCTTCCATGTGTTTTTGTGTCCTTTTGAATACTCTTTTGAATACATAAATGAACAGAAAGCAGCGTGCGTTGTTTTTGAGACATGCGCGTAGTAAACAAATGAACAGAAAGTAACAGCGTGCGTTGTAAATAAATAGCTTGAGGGGTAACAGCGTGCGTTGTAAATAAATAGCTTGAGGGGTAACAGTGCGCGTTGTAAACAAATAGCTTGAGGGGTAACAGCGTGCGTTGTAAATAAATAAAGCTGAGGGGTAACAGCGTGCGTTGTAAATAAATAGCTTGAGGGTAACAGCGTGCGTTGTAACAGCGTGCGTTGTAAACAAATAGCTTGAGGGGTAACAGCGTGCGTTGTAAATAAATAGCTTGAGGGGTAACAGCGTGCGTTGTAAATAAATAGCTTGAGGGGTAACAGCGTGCGTTGTAAATAAATAGCTTGAGGGGTAACAGCGTGCGTTGTAAATAAATAGCTTGAGGGGTTTGTGTTTCTATCTCAATCTGTCTTTGTTTTAATCTACAACACCTCTGTGAAATGTTCTTAACGTTTGATTTTATTTAGCTCAGCCAAACGCTGTGTTTAATCTAACCTAATGTTGATATGTCTAATTTCCCGCTGTTCATGTGTTCTTTAACATAGTCCTTTTTCAGAACTGTTGTTTGGATTAGTCTTAACCCCTGAAAGGATATTTGGATAGGTGAAAGGTGAAAGGTCATGTCTGGGTAACATCTTGAGGAAGGGACAATGCGATGGCGTCATCAAAATGCTGATTGGTTAGGGTCAAAGTTAGGGTCAGGTTTAGGGTCATACTATGAAGAGGAAGCTGAAGCAGCTACGTAGCATCATATTTCGTACAGACAGATCTACATTATGTCTATGTTAATATGGATTATGTGTGGTATTCATTACATAAAGTAATATGGATGTGTACATGCAATCTATGAAAGTTCCATTTAATATTGTGTTAACAGTTACTCTGCTGTGGGGTTTACATAGAAATAGACTTGTTAGAAAGCAGCCAGGGAACACTTTCAGAACGTATTTAAATCATGTCCACATTGACGTAGAATCGGCTTTGGGTCAACTGGTGCCAACCAGACTGTTTCATGTAGCATCCAGTTAACCGTTTCTAAACCATAACTACCCCTGCAGACTGTACCTCAGGGCAACAGACCCACTTACCAACTAAAGGCAACATCATTGGCTGTAGAGGTATAGATAACTGGCTCTGATTGGCCAGGTACTGATGGTCGTTTCTATTGCTATGGTGATTTACAGAACCTCTTAATACTTGATCATCAGAACTCTCTGTAATACTTGAACATCAGTAAAAACATCAATGGTCCAAGGTTTTGGAGCACCAGTAATTCTGTAGGACTCAAAGAACTCAAACTTAAACAGGGGTTGTCAGTTGGTTAAATGGTGCAGGTAAACTACATTTTGTACAGTGCCGTTTTCCGTGGCCTTTTTTTAAATTAATTAGTCATGAAAACATGAAGACAATGTTTGCTTTGCTTTTTACCCTTCCAACTGCACTGTTTTCAGAGTGGGGATCTCTAGGTAACACTCAACTTTCATTTCAACTCAGAAACTCTTCAAATGTTTGGTCCGCTTTAGTAGCAGGGTCCCATAATGTCCTTAAACAGTGTATTTGTTAAACCACAGTGGACAATATGTGTGGTGGTGGTGTACCACATTGAGGCTGTGTCCATAGGGGCATGTAGGGAAGTGTACATTTACATTTGAGGCTGTGTCCATAGGGGCTGTCACATTGAGGCTGTGTCCATAGGGGCTGTCTAGGGAAGTGTACATTTGGTGTACTACATTAAGGCTGTGTCCATAGGGGCTGTCTAGGGAAGTGTACATTTTGTATCTCAGAAATACCCCATATTTTTTCTACTGACCTAATGACTGTAAGAGTGTATTTAGATATTTAACACTGTACTACTAAACTGGAATTGTTTGATATATTTTTGGTGGAAATTGTATAATAAAGGGCTTCTATATTTGAATGAAAGTGTGATGTATTCATGTGAAAATGCCTGTAAATATTTTGAATAATATCTGGTGGGAAAAAGCTTGCAAAAGAGAATGTTTCTGTTAGTAGGGGTAGAACTGTAGATATGTATTATTCATCATTCAGTGTCCGTCTCTTTCTCTCGAGTTTTTTCTCAATGACATTAGATGTCTTTAAGTCTGACACCCGCTAAAATCAATCTATTGTACCATAGAGCCATTCAAATCTACTGTATGCAGGAGAGACAGAGTACTGTATGCAGGAGAGACAGTACTGTATGCAGGGGAGACAGAGTACTGTATGCAGGAGGGACAGAGTGCTGTATGCAGGGGAGACAGAGTACTGTATGCAGGGGAGACAGAGTACTGTATGCAGGAGAGACAGAGTACTGTATGCAGGAGAGACAGTGCTGTATGCAGGGGAGACAGAGTACTGTATGCAGGGGAGACAGAGTACTGTATGCAGGAGAGACAGAGTACTGTATGCAGGGGAGACAGAGTACTGTATGCAGGGGAGACAGAGTACTGTATGCAGGAGAGACAGAGTACTGTATGCAGGAGAGACAGTGTACTGTATGCAGGAGAGACAGTACTGTATGCAGGAGAGACAGAGTACTGTATGCAGGAGGGACAGAGTGCTGTATGCAGGGGAGACAGAGTACTGTGAGCAGGAGAGACAGAGACCTGTATGCAGGAGAGACAGTACTGTATGCAGAGAGACAGAGTACTGTATGCAGGGAGGGACAGAGTGCTGTATGCAGGGAGAGACAGAGTACTGTGAGCAGGAGAGACAGAGTACTGTATGCAGGAGAGACAGTACTGTATGTCAGGAGAGACAGAGTACTGTATATAGGAGTGTCAATGTACTTATAGGAGAGACAGTGTACTGTATATAGGAGAGACAGAGTACTGTATGCAGGAGAGATTTAGTGTACTGTAATATAGGAGAACCAGAACAGTATGTCCAGTACTGTTTTTTGTATGAGTCAATGGTTGCCTTAGGAACAGCATAAAAAGTGTTCTGGTTACTAGAAACTGCCTTGGTTAAATTAAAGTTATAAGTATCATTATTAAGTTGTGGCTGGGTTAATATACAGGAGAACCAGAAGTGACTGGGTTACAGTAACTGAGAGTAATACACAGAGGGAAGTGGTTGTTTCAGGAACAGCATAAAATCTACTTTGAGAGTTTTGCCTGGGTTCTACTAGAACACTGCCTTGGTTAAGTCTACAATATACTGTATCTACTATAAGAGTTGTGTCTGGGTTAAATCTACTATGAGAGTTGTGGCTGGGTTAAATATACTATGAGAGTTTTGCCTGGGTTAAATCTACTCTGAGAGTTGTGCCTGGGTTAAATCTACTCTGAGAGTTGTGTCTGGGTTAAATCTACTCTGAGAGTTGTGGCTGGGTTAAATATACTATAAGAGTTATCCTGGGTTAAATCTACTCTGAGAGTTGTGGCTGGGTTAAATATATTATTAGAGTTATCCTGGGTTAAATCTACTCTGAGAGTTGTGCCTGGGTTAAATATACTATAAGAGTTATCCTGGGTTAAATCTACTCTGAGAGTTGTGGCTGGGTTAAATATATTATTAGAGTTATCCTGGGTTACATCTACCATAAGAGTTACCTGAGTTAAATCTACTATTAGAGTTATCCTGGGTTAAATGTGCTATTAGAGTTGTGCCTGGGTTAAATCTACTATACTATACTATGGTGCTTGTACATAAGGTGTTTGTGAATCTTCCTGTGTGGTTTCCTGCTTTGCAAAAGTTGCAGGAAACAGACCACAGACAGAGCAGAGAAGAGAAAGCCATCACATGAAAACACAGACAGAGCAGAGAAGAGAAAGCCATCACATGAAAGCGGTTGTGCAACGCAGCGGGATGTGTGTGCTGGGAGAGGCACCATGGTGCTGTTTGGACTGGGTCTGCTGCTTGGTGGACACACGGTTGCCAACGGAACACAGTAAGTGTATATAGTCATGGAGACTCTAGAGACCCTTTTGACATTACTCTTCCTTTCTGTTCTGTGGTTCAGTTCATCATGTTTTCAACAAGACAGTCAGTGCATGTACCTCTGTGTTTGTACAATAAGCTTATTTTAATATTAAGAAACATCAGGTTCTATTCTCTACACTTGCAACTGTGTGTGTGTCTGAAAGGTGCAGTATGTAAGTTCTAGAAAATTGGGGAAAAAACTGCATGA
>JAPMUY010009203.1:0-78930 GCA_026901105.3 Galaxias olidus
CCATCCCATTACCTTCCACAAGACAGGTTTGGAACTCAACTGCACCACCTAACCCAACCTCTCTGCAATCTTCTGGCCTACAGCAGGGAGGCACTCACCACTGAATAATGTGTGTTGAGCCAGCAGCACTTCAATCATCTTTAAATTATGTTTGTAATAAAAGTGCTTGGGCCTTTAGTTCATATCCTGTTGCTATTTGAACGTGTGCAGCAGGGAATTCTAAAACCAATTCGCTGAACACTATCAGCCCCATTAAAGTACGAGCCTTTGATATTGAACATGTTATTCGTACCAAAGTGAGTCTGTGCAAATAAGTGCTTCGTAAGAAATGCACAAATGGATAATAAAAAGGGTGACACAACCCCACTCAAAGGATAATTGAGTCACACGGATCGTGTAAACTATTTAGCTTTCTATGTTCGCTAAATATATAAGTATAGTGGAAGCTACCTATTTTCTAAATTAATTTTATAAATCATTAGTCCAAAGCCCCTATGGACATTGACAAATCAACAATAGACATCCCAGTTAGCTGTGCCTTGAACATAGATGTACATATGAAGCACATGGTCTAAAATTGTCAAAGAAAATAACGAACAGTTTGATGCTCAAACTTTGATCCTCAAACTTAAAAAAATTAAGTTACCACTGCTGTAGCATTGCTAGATTAACTTCATTAAAACTATCTTGGATGACAGCTGACATACCAGTGTACTAGTTGGGTAGCAGGCATGGGGTTTTATTTAGACTGTTGTTATTTTAAGCAAAAATACTATAGAGAGGGCTCTTGAATCTGTCATTTACATTCAAAGTGCTCCTGTCTTGAAATACTGTCATTGGGACAGAGGGAGTTTGTGTAAATGCATGTATTGCACATTTAGAGCTGTCGGAAACCTACCTGCAATTTGGCAAACAAGTGCACAAGGCACCTCGCTTGAGGTGAAGATATCTAAATTGCATGTCAGATAGAAAATAGAACTATAAAACAAAACAGAACAATAGATTGAAATCGAGAGCTCTTAAGATGCCAGACCAAAGCCAATCATTTTCTCATGGTTAGACAGTTATTCTGATTCCCTGCATTTGCTTTCCCAGTGCATGTCAGTGAGTTTGCACGCCGTGTAGCTCTACCTCTCTGTTAAACTCTTTACCTCTTCCTGCTGTTCCTGAACTGTTATCTGAGATTAGGGCAGGGTTGGGAAGGCTTTATTACATATTATCTCTGTGAAAGAGTTCTAGCCAATTCCCAGATGGCAAAGCCAAAAACCAATATCCTTTTCCCCCCCGTGTTATTAGCAAAGAAACCACTGCAAAAACACAACATAGCTGAGAAGCACTGATGTGTTTAAAGCAATATTTTCAAATGATTGCGACATTTTCTGTGCTGTTCATTTAAAAAAATACTGTTTTATTGCCTGAAATATCCTACGATAGTGATCTCAACTCTTATTAATTTTTCTGACAGCCGTGAAAATTTTTTATTCATTCAATTTTCCACATGAGTGATTCAAAGAAATCTTCATGTAATTCAAGAAAGTAGAAGCACGGTTGCCACTGTATACATTCTAATTGGAGTTTTGTCATAAACGTGATGGAAATCTTAATTTTCATGACCTGCTAATTTACCCCTGCTTGCTGAATATTCATGTTTAGAATCAGAAGTTATAGTTAAAATGCAACAGTGTTTAGCCAAGGGCTAGGGAGAGCATGTTTGATGACTGTCCTCGCTTAATTGATAGTTAGGGAATTGTGCTGGTAGAAAAACCGCCCTCTGGGTTCTAAGGTTCTAAAGGTCAATGTCCTCATTCTGGCGAGAATATTTGCAGCCTTCAACATTTTATTTAGACATCTTTGTTTATCGGCAGTTATCAAGTTAACTGCAGACACTGACCTATGCCTTGTATTGCTGGAAGGAATACTTACATGTTCAGGAGAAGGGAACATGAAAATAAGTCTCTTTCAGCTGCCCAACACATCTCTGAATGAAGGGAGATGGTGAGGGAAAATAATTGTATTTCTAAGGAGAAAAAGACATGTTTATTTCTCTTCTTAAATAATTTATTCTTGGCCAAAACTACTCTTAATATTTATACGATCTGACTCTAGTGCCTTTCATAGGTAATATTTAGGCATTTATCTAGATGCTGTTTCCATCAAAAACTCAAATGAATAAGGTATAATCATTTCAGGCATTTGAAAGCAGCATATTCCCATCAAAGTGAAAAATGTGCCGACAATTTTCTTACATCATAATCACTAAAACAGATAAACAGAACAGAAACAAAACAGAAAAAGGAAAATATGATATTTCATCATAAGTTTGAAAAGTGTGTGTAGACCTAATTCAGTATCCCTAACTACAAAACATTGAGGGCATTATGCATCTCATGGAAACGTTTCATACAAACATGATCTCTAAAACTATGCTGTGGAACATAGCCGGGTAATTAGGGAGGGTTTGAGGACTGCAGTGGAAATCAAGAGTAATAAACCGTCATAAAATAAAATATCAAAATGAACAGAATAGTACCTAGTCAAGATTAATTTCTTAAAGGTTACACAGCCCTGATATCTAGACTATCTATAAATTAAGCACTTTATGTCTTAGTTTTCTTGCCATGCATTATTACAACCGATGTGCAGCAAAATTATGAATAGGAATATTGACATTTTTGTAATCTTGTTAACTTCATGGTAAAATGTACAAAGAAAAGAATACACACTGCAAGACCAGCTACTTCCATCCAATCAAAGCAGACAGAAGTGTAATTGTGGTATAGCACTGGGAGATATTCAAACTTGTGGTAATTTTGGCATGTGGGAGGTCTAATTGGCCTATAGGAACCTGTTGTTTGTGCGGCAATTAGGGAAGAGTTAGATTGATAAATACATACAGGCAATTTAACAGTTTCCGCCTCATATCAGTTTTCGTGCATTTGGTTGTTTTACCTTCAAATGAACATTCAATAAATGACCATTGACAGTTCACAATGTGTGATACACAATAAAACCAATAGCATGGAATACTACGTCAAAATAGCCTAGCAAATGAAATGACTATGTATTAACCACACTTTGTTGTGTGGGTTTGATGCTAATTTCTCGCAAAAAAATTATACCACATTTATTCAAATATTCAATGAAAAACACCCTACACATGTTGTACCCTTAAACAGGAGGATAATAAAACGGAAGAATGATGTGTAAGAGAAGTTGCAGCTTTGAAGATGAAGAGATGACAAACACGCAGCTCAACAATGCAAAAACATAATTTCCCCAAACATCCTTCAATCGTGAACACACTAACGCTGCGTCTCAAATCACATACTACTACTTTTTTCTTTTAGTAGGTATGTTTGGGACATACTAAATCCTTTTCTGACTTACTATATAGTGTGGTAGTATGGGTATTGAAACTCAACCATAGGCAAACATTTGTTTATATGTGTGAGAAAACGACATATAGGCTACAGTATAATTTAATAATGTGCAAACTGCATAATACTTCTATTCACACATTAGGTCTACAAGTTTTCTGAAATGATTTTCAGAAATGTAGTAGTGCTGCACTTCATGTCACAGGTAACAATATGTTGCCAAGACACATAAAGGAGTTATTTAATTTGTACTCGAACCAACACAAATCCTTGACTTGAGCAAAAAGCTGTTTGTTCCACAGCAGTGTCATAATCCTTCTGTGCTGCTCGAAGTCCCAAACATAATTTATGATGCCAAGCCATTTCTCCAGTTTGAAACCAGTAAAATCTATTCAAAACAAGCTCCCTTTTACCTTAACTGAACAAATTGAAATAGTACACATTGAGTTTACATTGATTATTAGTAGCTGGTTAAGATCTACAGCCACATTGTAGGACCGTTCCCTTGGGCCTTGAGACCCCCATCTTTCAAAGTCATTCATATGTGGCCTGGTGAATAAGTACAAACACAGGACACACAACTATATTTAAGGTCCTTTATTCTGAGACTCCCATTTAATGTATGAATAATTCATAACATAAGAAATCTTTATTTTCATAAATGTGGGCTATTAGGATTAAAAAAATAAACTGTTAAGCTAATTTGACATAGGCCTACACAAGTTAACCACCCTTTTAGTATATAAGGTCGCCACAAATAAAATGGCAGTGGCCAAAAGCGCAGAACACAACCACAGTAATATAAGAATGCACATCACTTCCACTCATGGCTGTCGAAAATGTATTAATCAATTATTTACATTCAATTGCTTGTACATTGTGCTTGTGTACCCCGCCTCTCGCCCGGTGTCGGCTGGGATAGGCTCCAGCCCCCCCGCGACCCTGCATAGGATAAGCGGTATAGCTAATGGATGGATGGATGGATGCTTGTGAAAACCTGAAGTGAATGCTTAAGTTCAGCAACAGATGCTCACATGGAGCAGGACAAACACCATTTCATAAGTTAAAAATTAAAGAAAAATAAACAAACCTGTCATTATCTTTAAGTCTGACCAATTTAAATACAGAATGTTGACCAAACAAATATCATAAAGCTATATATGAAAATTATATAAATCACTTTTTTCATGTAATATAGCATGGTTTCACAGCACATGTTGAACAACAGTCTGTCCATCCAACATTAAACATGCCAGGAATCTATTTTAAACAACGTCATACATGCCTATCATTTACAATTACTGTTACCAAGATACATTAACAGTTATATCTGACCAAGAAAAAGGATTCCCAATGGAATACACCGCTGTGAGTCTTTGGCTATTTCCTAATTTGCATAATACTACTCACTGACTTGCAAATACCAGCTCTCAAAAAAAGGATTGTGCCATCTACTGGTATTAGAGAATATAACCTCTTGATTTCCCACTCAGCCTACACCTACGCCTACATATTGTTCCATTGTTGTTTTCACATGAGTTGTGCGATTAAACAGCAAATGGCCTTGAGGCAAAAGTTCTACTCAGGAACCCTTAGAGCACTTCGGATTGTCTTCATGCAAAATTGATTTAACACCTAACCATTTCCTCCTACCTTTAAGACTGCTGCTTATCGGACATATTTGCCAATTTGTAACAAATGATGCATACACCAGACGTTGGTCATCAACTAAAAACTTAAGAGGAAACAGAATTGTAGGCAAATTTCAATGCAGAAATGTGTTTCCACCCGAAAAAAGTGAAATATGTGACTATTTAAGATATTCTTTGAAGAGTGATCTCCAGTCTATGAACAAAACAAGAAAGAAGGGAGAAAAGAGGAGACCCCAATGGGGAAAGGAGAAAGAAGGACAACAGGACAGGGAGCGAGAGAGTGTGAACATGTCAGTTTTCTGCAGGGGCTGTCAACATGATTAGACAGAGACAGGGCAAACTTTGGTTCACTGCAGTGCAGCACTGATGAGAGGGGTCCAGTCACCGACATGCGCCCCCCCCCACTCACATCACCCACCATAGAAATCTACCACAGGTAATATTTCTATGCCTTATCATGCTTTTTGTTGTTTACGTCAACCCTTTCTATTGTTTTTATGTGTGAAAGGGAGCCCCTTCTAAGTCATGCTGCTCTACACTCTCTCTCTCTCTTTGTGTGTCTCTCTCTCTGTCTCTCGCTCTCTCTCTCGGTGTACCAGGCAGACTACCCTGCATGTGGCTGTTTGAGGAGCCGCTGTACTGTAATCCTTTTATGAAGACGGAGACCTTGTCCTCGGCTAGCCTACGAGTTGGCCTATGTGAGGCTGGCTGTGGGAAGCTCGGCCATCTAATGAAAGCCAACTTGACATCGTTAGAAGAACGTGGACAGATGGCAAGCATATAGTCGTCCAGGCTGCTACAGAGAGTGGTGGAGGAGGTCTGCGCGTCCTTGCCAGTTCCCCTCAGAAGGTTTGGGGAGGATCGGCATCTCATTGACTAGCAGGAGGTCACTGCGGCAACGGGGGAGTGACAGGAGGAGGAGGGGCAGCTGCTGTCTTTGGCGACCCCTGCACTGAGTTTGAGGTGTGCTGTAAGAAAGGGTTATACATCATATTTGTCAAAGTGGTGCACCTGTGCTCACTGGCAGGGATCAAGGCATTGAGGTGGGCTAAATCTTTTGACTCGGGAAGCTCCCCAAAAGGCGGCTGGCGGTCCCAGTACAAGCCACCTGTTGAAAAGCAGGTGGCAGACCTCCAGTGGAGGATTGTGCATGGGGCAATAGCTACAAACAGTCATGTGGTGCTCATTGATCTTAGTAGCGGGGAGGAGTGTTCTTTCTGCTCAGAGTTTGAAACTATACTATGCAGTGCAGCCAGCTGGGCAGTCTTTGTGTCATGTTTAAGAATATTAGCTATGGGACTTGTGGAGAGTTTCTATATGGAGCTGTTTGTTTATGGGCCCAAGTACAGTGCAAACAAGTCCACGCTACTCATTATCTACTACAGTATTTATGTGGGGTAGGTAAGTTGACCTAAGAGCCAAGAGACCTAGTCTCAAGCAGTTACCCCTGTTTAAATAAATAAAATAATAAATAATAAGTTGGCCATATGGAAAACTAGAATGAACTGTTGGTTAGGGCGGGGGTCAGTGGATCCTGTCCAGGTGATGAGGTGTATGTTGGATGCCATTCTCAGGATCAAATATGACTTTTATAGACTGGTTGGATATTATAGACTGGTGGGGGACCTAAAAACCTTTTCTCAGATCAGAAAGTGCTCATCTTTGTTGCCTACCGTCTCCTCTCCGGAGCACCCCAAAACCTAAAGGGGACTCCTCCATCTATCCATCCCACTTGCACATGGGATAACTGCCTTTTACTGAAGAGTTGCAATGTGTGCTGAACTGACTACCGTGGGGTTTTGTATGTGATGGACTAAATTGTGTGTACACAATGTATTGGATTTTAATGCATTTTTATTTGTTGAAATGTTTTCATTCATTTTTGTTTTTCATTATTATTTAATTTTCCGGGGTGGCACGGTGGCTCGGTGGCTCAGTGGTTAGCACTGCTGCCTCACAGTAAGAAGGTCCTGGTTTGAACCCCGCCAGGCCCGAGGTCCTTTCTGTGTGGAGTTTCCTTATTCTCCCCGCGTTTGCGTGAATTTCCTCCGGGTACTCTAGTTCCTGCCACATGCAGGGAGCGAGAGAGTGTGCGTGCAGGTTGATTGGTGACTCTAAATTGCCTGTAGGTGTGAGTGTGAGTGGTTGTCTGTCCCTATGTGTCAGCCCTGTGATAGACTGGCGACCTGTCCAGGGTGTACCCCGCCTCTCGCATTGTGTCGGCTCCAGCGCCCCCCGCGACCCTACAAAGGATAAGAGGTTTAGCTAATGGATGATTGGATTTAATTTTCTGTTATCTGCCTTGTAATACAGGGCACTGCTGCTAAATAGACTTTGTATAAGTCAGTCAAAAGTTTATAAATAATAATGATAAAACAAAATAAAACATTTGCTTAAGGAGTGCAACTCTTTTTCTTGGTTGCCCAGTGCCTAGTGTTCTTTGTGAGTTTCTACACAAAGGCTTTTTGCAAATAGTTTGTTTGACTAGTTAAGAGAGGCTAACTTGTCTTTGTGAAAAAGCACTGCAGCATCGTGCAATAAAGTGCTTGTTTAAGTTGAAATTCAATGTCTCTATCTGCTTCTCTCTCTCTCTCTCTCTCTCTCTCTCTCTCTCTCTCTCTCTCTCTCTCTCTCTCTCCCTTCAATTTTGCTCCTCTTTTTGTAACCCTCTGTTTCTCTGGCTGTGAGCTTATCGGAGCGACTCAGCTGCTGGTGGACGGTCCACTAAAGGCCCCAGGTCTCCAGTGGAATTACTCTGGCAAACAGGGCTTCACTCACCGGCCCCACCGCATTTACACTGTAAACCCACGACTTCAACTGCTAACTGTTGCCACAACTTTCATGGTGGTAAAAAGCTGCCTGTTTATCTATTAGGCTTGATGATAGCTTATTGGTGGCAAGTGCACACTATGGTCATTATGTTTGTTCTTTAAAATGTAATTTAAAAACCATATTTACCTTGGAAATTCTAATATATGGATAGTTTAACGATTGAATGCAATCTACCCAGCTTGATAGCAACTGGCAGAACGTGTCCATACACAGGTCTAGCGAATCTCACCGATGCCATTTCCCGCCAGACTCCTTCTGAACGAAGGTTTCAGATCGATTCCTCCTCTTGGTCAAATGTCAGTGTCAATACCATGGTCAATAACACATCTCTACGAAAAGTAGCTCAGACCAGACTACCACAGCACCCTTCGGATTGAATAATCAACAATCCAGGGTTACAATAATTCAGGTCTGCGTCAATCTCATATCAGCACTCCACAACTACACTTCAACAGCTATTAATCTGAGCCTTGCCTTTGGTCTTTGGAATTAGATTTGTAGTTGGCTCTTTTGCACAAATCTCTGAAAACCTGAACCTCACCCATCACAAAACAAATTTGTGAACCCCAATAAGAACATATGTTATTGCGTACGCGTAACATTGGCTTACCACCGAGCGGTTTGGTGCCATCTCAAGGGCTTCTAATCGGACATATTTGCCAATGTATAACAAATGATGCATTCACCAGATGTTGGTCATTGACAACACACTTCAAATGAAACAGAGAATTGCAGACATGTATGTTGCATCAGACATGCATGCTTTGATCTAAAGGAAGTTAAATATGAATTTACTCATTATAACCGTTGGTTATAGTCAGTCTACAAACAAAAGGAAAAAGAAGGGACAAGAGACAAGCAACGGAGACACAAGACAGGGTAAGACAGAGAGAGAGAGAGAGAGAGAGAGAGAGAGAGAGAGAGAGAGAGAGAGAGAGAGAGAGAGAGAGAGAGAGAGAGAGAGAGAGTGTGTGAACATGTCAGTATTCTGGAGGGGCTGTCAACATGATTAGACAGAGACAGGCTCAACTCGGTGTCCCTGCAGTGCAGAGGAAAAAATGTACCCATCACCACAGTCCTTGTTTAGTACCTATGGAAACATGGTTGTGGTTATCCAATTCGTTTGGCATCATTTATATTTTCAGTTCAAAATAACAGTCTTATTCACCATGAGACATCATGCAATACTTTTTTGATATTCATAGGATTGTGCCATAGCAGTCCCCGACATTTTCTCTGTTTGAGTCAGGGAAACGTTTTGGCCCTTTTCATCAGAGATAGAAAGAAAAGCCCATTGTTGGCCTTACATATCCGCCTGGCTTATTTGTGCGTTAAAAGACTTTGGGGCTGAAACAGTCAGTGCCTCCTGGCCTCGGCACAGTCTTATCTGTATGCTGTTTGACAGCATCAGTAATGGCATCCCCAGCCTTTGCATTCAGCAGATCCATCCCTGTCTGAGCCGTCCGTCGGCATGATATCAGCCCACTACAAACAGACAGGTGTACAACATCTTTTATACATGGTGTTTTTGTACTTTCAAATACCTCATTTTTCTTGCATTCAGAGAAGGTCTATTTTTATCTTGATCCGAGAGGATCTCGACATTTTCCACCTCGCAAAATTGTTTTAATCTGTAACGAGGTGTACAGTGACGAGGACTTTGCTATTTAGCATTCCAGAGTCTCCCATTAGACCCACTCTGCCTGCTGTCTGTCCAGCTGTCAATGGCACCCCTCTTTCTGAAAACAGCCCTTCAGTATTGGCATTGAGAAGGTATTCATCACACTTCTCTACTGGAGTGGGCCAAGCTAATGGGTGTCCTTTCCTGCACTTGTCCTTGTAGCTTTGCACAGTCAATTAGAGCTCACAGGAGGACTCATTCTGCCATTGTAGTGTCTGCTTCACCAGACAATTCTTTGTGACCATTTTTTATCCATATTTATACAGCATACTCTGAACACATTCCTGACGGCCGGAAAACACAGCTGCAAAAATAGCCTTTTCCGTAACTGCGATCTGTTTGCTGCAACGAGCCCCTGATCAAAGTTTGGAGACCTACGGTATAATGTGTGGCCTCCACATCGTACTGGCGAGGTATGATTAGATCCAGAGCTACCGCTGATCAAACAGCCCTTGCGACGGAATCAGCGTTTTGTGAAACATAGTGTTCACTGTGTCTCAGCTGTGCAAACACAGTTTGGAACATTCCGTCAGGCCCAGGTGCTGCTGGCCAAATTGTCAGATTGCGTGACATGTAATGCTCCCGCAATATCGGAGTGGGATTTCACACGGCAACGGCAGCTCTGATTCCGAGAACATGATCCCACACTGATGGGCACAGTTGTCTCCGTCCCCTGTTTTGACCTTATTCCACTTGTTGCCCCCCGCAGGATGACATTAAATGGTGTGTACTAAATCAAAGTTGGACAGTGTTTATGGTATGTTCTGGTTTAAAAAGATAATCAAATGGAGATGATAGTCTAGCCGCTTGCTCCTGGCATTCAGTGGCTGAGGGTTTAATTTCCAATTATTTTCCTTTTTATAAAAGTCTCTAGTCAGCTAATCCAAAAAAAGGCCACCAAATTGATAGTTACAAAACAGCAGATAAAGAATAATGCCCCAGCTTGCAGCTTTTGTGCGTCTCCAAGAGGAAGCCCATTAAACAGAAAATCGGGAGGTATCGACTGTTGTGCCCAAAGCTGGATACAAAGGGATGTTTAAAAGCTTACTGATTTTACTTGAAGGACCCTAAAATGCAAATTGTCTTGTTTTGTCTAAATTTGGTTATCCATAAAATGCAGGAGGAAAAGCAACAACAAGCCTGCCTTACAGACATGCTTTGTTTGTTTTACAGATGGGGACGGGATGGTGCAAGAGGATGTTTATTCAGCTCAACTCAACAATGAAGAGTTTTGGTCTGTCCAAACAAATATCCAAGTAAGTAGCCTTGTGGAGAGTTCTTCCCCCCGAGTCTGGGACTTTGAATGCCTCACCAGGTGTCACCAGAAATTTGGAGAGAAAAAATCCAATGCCAACCTACTTGGCACTTAGAGCAGCATCAAAGAGCTGCCCTGTTGGATATCCCTTTGACAGACCAGCCTCTTGCACAGGGAGTGTACTGGTAATTCAGCTGGCTCACTTCCTTAGCAACAGGGAATAAGGGATTCCAAAATAAATAAAAAAGCCCAATGTCGAAGTGAGAGCTTGTGAGGGCCAGATATGGTAAGCAGTGTGTGCCTGAGCTCAGCGAGAAACAGTATTAGGTTTGTTGCTTTTGCGTGACACAAACAAATCAAGACAAAACATCTCGGTGACAAATTGCATTACATATTGCACAGTTGAGCTGGCTCACGTCATGTACAAATCCACAGCAGTCAGAGTTGCAGTGCACTATTGGCTTTTAGCACCCTCCCTACCTACCCTCTTTCTGATACTCTTGTCCATTATTTTTTGGAATTTAATTTATAGAACCAAAACAAGATGGGCATTAAAAATGTAATAATCATTCTGTATTTAGCTTTGGCAATGTCAGGTAAACCATTGAGAGACTGAAGCCTAACAAGAGCCTACCAAAGCCAGACATGGAACACACACCTGCCATTAAAAAAGCATTACTTGTTGGTGCTTTAAGTAATATCAGTATGTTTTTTGTATCTTCTGTACCATCGCAGTTGTGACAAAGTGTGGTGTCATAAAAACTTGTTTGATAGCTTCTTTTGTAATCAATGCGTCTGGAAAGATGGCGTTAAAGGGTACCATCATAACAGCCGTCGACAAATATAATATGAGTCATCTCGTACGTGGGCCATTTTCTGGAGAGATGAAATGCTGCGAGAATGTATTTGGCGGAAGCTGTTATTTCACTAAACACAGGCTACACACTGACGCTCAGAGTACTTTTCTCTGAATGGAGAAAATATTAAAGCATTCATCCAATTACCTGTGGCATCTATTTTGTCCAGACAGCAACCAGAGGTTCAGACCAACCACGAAAATGATACCCAGCAAAACCAAAACAGACCATTTTGTCTACTCATTGAAGGGGTTTTGTTTCCTAAATGTCACTCATGTCATGTGTGTATGAAAATGTATGAGGTAGGTCAGCTACCTTGGAAAATTCAAAATATCTAAATGACGCACATTTCATTTCACCGCCGTGTACTTCAGTGGGCAGACCGAGGACATTTGGTTTCCTTTATTTTCCATTTTGAATTGTGATGCAGGTTCCCTTTTTGAGGATGTTCTCCATGTTCTATAGAGTCAGCTTGTCCAGGAGCTCTGTAGATGTGAACTGATTTGGACAGCCGTGCTTCCACTGCTGACAGCTCTCCAGATGTTATTTTCTATGATATATTCTATACGGTCCACGTTTGCGTGTTATTCCACACGCAGGCACATATTCCTTTATATTTGTCGGTGTGTGTAGGCTGTCCTAAGAAGTATGTGTGAGTTGATATTTCTGTGGGCAATGTACATTTGTGTGTTCCTCCTGTTCCTATGTCTTCATCCAAGCAGAAAGTGGAAATACGAAAAAATCTAAAGACCGAAGTTCAAAGGGGGCACTGCGAGTCCGGTGCTTGGCTCAGTGTTCTGTGTTGTACTCCATGTGGACTGCTAAGAACATGCACAATCAGTGGGCATTGTAGGAGAAGTACTGGCTATCGCTCGCATTCATCGTCACAGCTCTGGTTTTTGATTGGCCATTGTTGCGATGCCATACGTGTTGCCCCAATTAGCTCTATTCTCTGCTGTAAATCTACCAATCAGAGAACAACATGGTGCTTTTTACCATATACGGCCGGCAGCGAGATCAGTATACTTTGTTTAGTGAGTATGATCTTAGCCTTTGCTCCTATCAGGGTTGCATTCATTGCCCTTTGTTCGCCTGCCACAGCAGATCTTTCTGCAGCTCTCCTTTTCATCAGCAGGCCTTGGCCTCCAGCTCTGCTGGCGGAAGGGCATGTGTGTGCTGCAGATTGCCTTTAGTGGCTTGTGAGAGATGTCGTTAAGGGTTCTCCCCTCCATCTCTCTCCGCTAGCTCGGGGGCTGACCCTCAGGGTACACAGAAATGATCCGTGGGAACCCAGACAGATGGAGTCTACAAAGTGCTTCAGAGGACAGTAACAATGATGCGGACTTGAAGCCTTGAAGACGGACAGACAGTACTTTGAGTAGTTTTGCACTCAGAGAGAGAGCCCACATATCCTGGATGTAGACTGTTTAGGACAAACATGAATTGTAAACTCTCCAAAGGTTACGCTTGTATGGATTGTCAGTCAAAAGGAACATGTAGAATTTGGCCAGCATTTGATGTGGCGCTCCTCTGTTTGTAAACCTATTTCCGAAGATGGTGTGGTCCGGTTTTTCATACATGACAGGAGTTTTGACCTTGGGTTTGAAGTGAAGCAATGTCACAATCAGTGCTGGCGCTGTGAGGGCTGGAGTCAGTGGGGTTCGTGGATCAGCTCTGATCTCTGATGCTGACACCGCACAGAGCAGCCGGAGGGGTGGGGGGTGGGGGGTGGGGGGTGGATGGGAGGGAGGGACTAGGGCTGTGGAATTAAAGAGGCGCCAGAATGGACATGCAGCTATTTCTGAGGGGGGCTTCAATGAATCACGCCATTAAATGCTATGTAATTATTAGGCTATGATGTTAATTGCGGTAAAGCTTTTAACAAAACAGGAAGTGCTGTCTGGTGTGACCAGATAAAGACATCACTGGCAAAAGTAAACATAAAATAAAAGTACCAAGTCACAATTAACAAGCATTTATTTAAGAACCCTTTAATTTACGACTCCCTTCCCCCTTCGATGCTGCAGAGCTGGTCTTATGGGAGTTGACAGGAACTTTGATCGACTGTATTCTTGTCTATATCCCAAATTGAACTGCTGCTGAGGTCTACGCCCTCAAAGTGTCAATAGCCCAGGGTCTTATTAAACAATCAATTAGTTATAGATCTGTCTTTGATTAGATGGGAATAAAGGGGATGGAAATGAATAAGGAATGATTAAGAAACATGTGAGCCATAGGCATTCATCTGTCACACACGCAGGTATATTTGGTGTTCTGGTTATACTGCATGGCTTCTAAAGTGGAGATGCATTTGCAGCACTGAATATGGAATTATCCCTTAACAGCATTTAAATGTATGAGGTTACAGTATTGATGTTTTATACAGTAAAAGCCTGGACTGACCGTTTTCTCTGAAATGTCTTATGGATTATTACTTGTTCACCGAGTACGTTTTCATTGTACAAAAATACCACTAAAACAGACTTTTTCATATACAGTTTTGATTTATTATTTGGATTAAAACAATTTTGCAAAAGTTTCCAGGTTGTATCTCATTAAATGGGTGCTGCTTTCAATGATTAATATCAGGCATTCACACTATAGATTTGAATCTCAGACAACCTAGAAAAACAGATCGCTGGAACTCCAAGAGGAATGTGCGTTTCACTCAAGCGATGATGCCACAAAAAAGCTACCAAAAAGAAACCGTTCAGTTGACAATATTTTGATTTCTTTAGATCACAAAATTAAATCAGGTATGTCGGCCTATGTTATCGCTCAGCAGAGCGTGCATAAGAGTGCTCCACTCAAGACAAACCTTGTATAAAACTTGACTTAGATAGCTATTGGAAAATGCCATCTGTGTCAGATTGCTGGACTTAATGTGGTTTTAGGCAGCACTCCCTGAGCATCCAATTACATTTACAAGGAGCTTCAGGTCTCCCTCAGTATTTCAGTCTGCGGGCCGACGTGTGGAGAATTAAGACGGTCAGCTAATCAACTCTGGCACATTGATCGCCATACTATTCTAACGAAGCTGAGATTTCCCACCTTGCCATTTAAACGATATAGAATTATGTAGCCTACTCTTTCAGCTATGTGCTTCCCTTGGGAGATACTGTTGACACCGGAGAGAGGAAACAGAGCATGTTCATAAAATAATATTGCCGACCATAAAAAATCTGTTTACCTCTGTAAAATAAATCCAGAGGCATGGCTGCTCAGAGATGCATTCAAGGCTAAACAGCTGTCCCGGAAAAGACTATTATCCAAACAGACTGCAATGTAATGATCCCAGCCCCAGCGTGATTGGTGGCTGATGGGTATTTCAAAAACTAAACTGGCCAGGAATATGCCGTTAAAAGAAAGTTGTGGCGCTGCAGTTACACACCCTCGGGACACAAGACTCCACAAGCTCTTTAATGCGGGGGCCTTGTCATGTTTATGGTATTGGTTTGATTTCTTCAACAGTGCCATTATTAATCACATGCCATGCAGCGCTAGCGGGGTTGAGGAAGGAGCTACACAAGATTACAAATCACACAAATCTGAACAGGACCCGCACGTCTTGTCGATTAGAAAGGTTCATTGTAATAAATAACATACTCCATTCGTGAGTGCGGCCGTAAATTTTAATAACATGAACGTTTTTTTTTTGATAAATCGAAGGGCTAGCTGTTTGCATATCTGAAAGTTGCAGGTTTCTGAAAAAGACAGCGTTTGTACCATTCGTCCATCTTAGTGTTTCACACCCAAACCTGATTTCAGCACAAAGGAAACACGTGGTGTTTTATCTATGATTAAAGTCCTAAATGCAAGGCTGCTTCTAAGTGCATACATTATATACTGGCAACTACAAATATAGTTTGTTGCGCAAAAGATAGGCCTAATGAACAAGTGCTTCGAACTTCGTGAGGTAAAGCACTGTGAATATAATGTAAGTTCTCAGTTGATTGGTTGCTATCTCAAGATTGAAAAAAATCATTAGCAAGAATGTAGAACTAGAAGCAAGAACTACACTAGCACTCTTGGATGGAGTGCATTGTGAATATAATCTTTATTTAACTAGCCTACACCATAAGTTAAAACATTAAGCACTGAATTGCCACAATACATATAAAAAAGACAGATGTGTTAGAAAAAAACATCTCCACACCAAGCCACTACGCAATTACATTGCTAATTCGGAGAAAAATTTTAACTGTCAAAGCCCAACAAGAGTGACCCTGCAAAACATCCTTTGAGAAAAACGTCGGAAAGTTGAATTCAACAGACTACATGTTAATCAGACTTTCATTTTCTTGTGAAAAGATCCTGGAAGAGTTGTCTTTAAATAACATGTGGGTGAAAACTGCGGAAGAAAGTTCTGAAGTAATAATTTCAACACTCCCAACCTCTTCAGAATTTTTAATGAGCAAACTAATGTGGGGCTCCATGGTTACCAGCACAGTTATCATCAGCGTATAAAAAAATGTAATGGTAAATGCATGTGCCGGAATATCAATGTGTTCTGAAAGATACAGGCCTTACCTTTGATAAGCAATCATTCACTTCAGTGGGAAAAATTTATTCACAAAGTGAACCAGAATGTTATTTCAGAAAGACGCCTGTTGAAAGAAAGTTTTATAAAAGACTGGACGTTTTTGTAACTTGTGCAATATACTGCCTTGATTTGAGGTCAGATGGTGTAAAGGGCTGGTAAATTGAAATCTTCTGATACCCAGATCTGTCCCTTTTTCATAACATATTTTGAACTGTATCTCATGAAAAATCTCACATAGCCTATCATTTTTATGGATTTGAGTGAACATACTTAGATGACCAAAGAGGACACCTATGTTTCACGGCATGCCACTGTCCTGCTTTGACAGTCTGCTCATCGGTGATTTATTCTAGCTATTGGTATGCAAGAGAATTTCCTTTTCACATTCAAACAACCCTCAAACAAATTAATGGGCATCTCTTTTTGATGTGGATTGGAGCTCATTTTGATGCTGTAAAGAAGAAAAATTTCAATCTGTGAGAATTAAATTGGCTGTGGAGATGCCCATTCAGGAGGCTAAGTCTTTCAAATGTCTCATCAGGTCCAACGCAATCCGCAAACCAGACAAGACGCTTTTACAATCCGGTGTACAAGATTGCCAGCAGCTTTCAGCTCCATGGAAAAATGGGAAGATTATATCTTTGTTGACAGTTTGAAATTTGTTTAGGCATATGTCTCTTTTTAAACTCTTTTCAAAAGAATTTCTGACATGGAGCCATATTCCTGTAAACATCTTATAAGCGGAATGTGTGTGTGTGTGTGTGTGTGTGTGTGTGTGTGTGTGTGTGTGTGTGTGTGTGTGTGTGTGTGTGTGTGTGTGTGTGTGTGCACGCGTGCTTGTGTGCACATGTAGGTGAATTTGCATGGGTGTTCAATCATTTGTCATTCTTGGTGTAATCTCGTTCATAATTGCATGTCATAGTAGCACATTTACTTCAAAATATAAGTGATTGAAATCCTTTGCCTTTTTCTATGACAGCTAATTTCGCATAATTATATTCCCACTAGTCACCCATCATTTATATCATTGGCTTTTAATTAAACGAAGAGGGACTCATGTACTGAATTACAATTTTTCCTATTCAATAACAAGGGGATAATCAAAATACATTATTTATTTTAAATCAAATTGAATGGATTTAAACACTGGTGTCTTCCTGTGCAATGCAATGCATCGTTTCAGACAAACTGACAGCACATACCACACTACACAGGTCTTTGAATTTTCTTTGTGTTACACCATGGGACACCAGGGATTATATCTCCACACTGGCCTGGGAACGCCTTGGAATCCCCCAGTCAGAGCTGGTTAATGTGGCCCGGGAAAGGGAAGTTTGGGATGCCCTGCTGGAACTGCTACCTCCGCGACCCGACCCCGGACAAAGCGGATGAAGATGATTTGGATGAGGATGATGATGATGATGATGATGTTACACCATGCACCGTATTAAACATGTTGGACTCATTCCTACCACTGATTGTACCACTGGACTTTAATCTGCAAGAAAGCTTTACAGGACTGTTTTGTGTGCTGCATATCTTTTGTGTTCCTCGATTTAGATGAACCTGTATATGCTACAGTACAATAAGGTTTGCTGCTCGACTTCGATCCAAAACCATGGGCACAAGACATGTTGCCATTTCTTTCAATACAGACAGACCACAGCAATGTATTTCAGTGTTTTTAATATTTTCGTTTCAAGATTGCATAAGCACATTTTCCAAGTCCAAGACCAGTGCAAGGGAAAGTTTCAGTCAATGAACCCATTTAATCTGCTCTTCTTTTACTACGGTTTAGCATGGTCCAGTTTCCCTCGTCTCATTGATTCCTGTCACATATCATGAGTTATCAGGTGAGTTGAAGGTCACAGGCTTTCTAACCGAATGTAGCGCGTGTCTCCTAAAGCTTTTTATTTATTTATTTATGGACGGATTTTCCTCCTCCTGCTGCGGCCAGTGTTGACTTGCCCCAAATCAATTACCCATGACAAGCATCTCATGGGCTGAACGCTAGGTGAGTGCTTTTACTCCCAACCTCGGATAAAAACACTATGATATGTAGAAGTCAAACACAAATAGGCAGTAGCTACCCTTACCAGACGGAATATAATTGAATAGTATAACATCCGTATGGTTAAAATAAAATAACATTCCTCTCACTACATTTAGTAAATGTCACAGTTTCAACCATGTTTGCTGGAAGAACTGCATTTTTTATCTAAAAGAATCGGAACACAGGATAATGACATTTGTCATATTAATATATAATTACTTAACATATATAATGGAACAAACTAAATTGCATATCTTCATGGCTTACTATGGCACCAGTATGTTATTAACAGAATTGAAAGAAGTTGGCTGTAATGTTATTGACTTTATGGGACCAGAATTCCACCTAAATTACCATGCATCTGCTTCTCCTTGATCGTGAATGAGTATGTTGAAAAGGTCAACCCGGTGCCAGGGGTGCGGGGGCAGACACGAAGTGGAGAGAAGTCCCCCGGGGAAGATTAAAGTGTATGATAGCTTTTTCACCAGCCATCATGGTGGGCTAACAGGTCTTGGCAATCAGGTCCCCGAGCAGATGAAGGAATATCACAGAGCGCATGTAGGGATGCTCAGAAAGGCCTTGGGCGCCGAGGCTTTAGCAAAGGTGAACGTTAGTGTTCCTTCACTGGTCAATCTTCTCGTGGAGCTACACACAGGCTGATTAGCATTCCTCCACACTGACGTGCCTTGCAGGGAGATGGCGAGGGAGAATATAGAGAGGCAACATCAACAGGAGCCCCCACTGGAGTGTGAATACGACCTTCTCCCGTGTTTTTCCTCTCTGCCTGGATTAATCTCACCAGGGAATGCATGGTCGGTAAACAAACGCAAAACAATTTCCTGTCTAAATTGCCGCAAAGCGTTGTCAAGGAGATACTGTCTGAGCATGATGATGGCACAGATTCCTTTGGATGTGCCCTCAATACATGACTCCACACAATATTGGGTTTGAGATTGCTCTCTCTCTCTCTCTCTCTCTCTCTCTCTCTCTCTCTCTCTCTCTCTCTCTCTCTGTACATGTGTCCTTGACAAGATCACATCCTCCATCAGTTGTGACTGATCTCCATGTTCACCACGTGACATCACTGAGATGAAATGATGTCTGGGCCTCCCAACAACAAAGAGGATGTGGGGGCAGGACAGGCCTTTAATTGGCTTTTTAAACAATCATATTCAAGGTGAGATATCCTCAAAGCTTGGCCCCCGAGTAATCTTATATGTCTGGTTGGCACTAAACCAGCTACCACCCCTCAGATACCCACAGACTCTAAACGGGCACACAGAGGAGATAAACCATTTATGACGGCGCAGCTCCTAAATGCATAGGCACCATAAATGAAGCACACCTGCTACCCTCATTCAGTGTGCATAGTGTGTGGAATGAAAATGCTTTCTTTTTCTGCTTTAAGACATTAATATGGCTCTGTACTGTTGCCCTGCTCACGTAAACCTGAGAGTTTCAGCACCATGTGAAAAAAACATGACTGTAGCAAGTAGCATGACTGCGGTGGGAGAGAAAGCTTTGAGCCTTAGTAGAACCTTGATTCGGCACAAGGTCTTGCTTTAGATATCAAAAGCCATGTGAAGTTTCAAACTGGTCAAGTCAAATTTTGGACCGGATTGTTTCATCGCTCCATGCAAAAATAAAAAAGGATCGTTCTCTGAAAGCAGCTGATGATTTGAGCTGTGTGCTGACGGTGTTGCGCGCCAACGATTCAGCCTCATTCCCATCCCATCAGAACCAATTAGTCTCCTAGCCAAGCCACTCTCAGATCCATTTTATCTCCTGATGCGTAGAGCAACTATCCAGGGACCCAGTCCATAGGTGTGCTTGCATGACTGGGGCTATTCTCTGTGTGGGAACCAGATAACGGTACCGTGTCCGGAGAAGAAAGAGGCCTGTCTCTCTGATGCACCGACGCCTCACAGACACTATCGGAGTAATTTCTCAGCCCTGCACTGAGTGTGAAGCTTCTCTAAACTGGATTTGCAAAGCCGCAGGGGATTCAAAGGAGGGAGGCAATGCAAGAGAAATACGTATCTTGTGCCTTGTTTGCCAAATACTCGTACAATTTGTGTAATTATGCGAGATTGTGGACATGTTCAAACAAAAAAGCTGTTTAGCATAATTGTTTTTCTCTTATCTGTTTACGGCACACTCTTTGATGAAGGTAAAACAAAGCAGAAAGGAAAAAACTAAATTTCTCTCAAGTCTCTCTTCTTTGGGCTGAGTGTTAGTATGGAAGATGGAAGAAATATGCCTCAGCAGCTGAAGGATGCTACTGCACCTCTCTCTGAGACATCCCAAAGGACGGCATCCTGTGGCATTCATAAAACAAATATACTTTATACATAGCATGGTGGAATCGTGTTAGTTTCCAAGGGACACAGAAGAGTTTGTGAGAAAACAGGTCCCTCTTATCAGATCACATTAAGGTCTGTCACTGGAGATCATCCTAAGTACCATCGGTGCTAGCTATCAAATAGTTGGTTTTTGTATTCATCTATGCATTGCTGAATACATTTTGCATGACACTACATAGCCCCTGTACAGTGCAGAACCAGTAGCATCTACCCTTAGTTATACAAATACTATGCTATTGTGCAGTATGTTACCTAATAGTGTGTAAGCTACAGAGTTTAGCGCAGTTGGTCTAAATAAAGGAGGACCCTAGTTAAGCATTTGTCATTTTGACATTCCTGATCCCCTGTACAACTGGATTAGACCTACAGGAAGCAGGAAGTTAACAAGTGAAATTAGTTTGATGGGAGTAGAGGAAACTTCCTCGACTCAGCCTCTGATAACCATGACCAGCGAAGTGGGAATAAGAATGAAACACAGGGAAAATTAATGAGTCTTTCAATTTGTCTGATTGAACTACAATGAATTCCCGCTGCCTGAATAACTCTGATAGTTGAAGATTGTGATAGGCAATTTAAAAGGACTCATTATTTTGATGTAAACCATACGCGGAACCTCTTGTTCTCCATTTCAAATTTAATGAGGTGAGGGCGACGAGACAAGATGCAATCTCTTCCTTTGCCGGTGCTTTGATGAGTTCAAGCAAGGTGACCATATAAAGTACAAAGAGAAATTCATGACACGGTATAATTGGCCTTTATCTTTATTGAGACGTTCATAGCCAGCGTGCTCAGAAACTAGAAACGGATCCCGGTTCAGTGGACTATGGCAGATGGGCCCATGTCCACCAAAAGGTTACACCAACTCAAATGCCAGGTTCTTACGTCCGCCGATATTAGATTGGGTGTACAGACAGCAAAAGCATCAGTGTCACCTGGCTGGTCCATGTCAACACCAGCCCCCTAATGAAAGCCGTGGGCAGGGAAAGGGGTGGTGAGGGGTGGGGCGGGGGGGGGGGGGGGGGGGGGGGGGGGGGGGGGGGGTTGATGGAGTCACTGTCAGTCATATTTGTTGTGGACCATTCTTCCATCTGACTTACGCCTTTATTTTCCACCCTTGCCCCTGAGAAAGGCTTTGGTGTTGCGGAAAATGTCAGACTCTGAGGTAAGTCCCCACATGCATTATGGTGGCATCTGGATTTTGGGCTTTCCGCTAAATGTTTGGATTTCAATTGGCTCATTTCTCCTTGTACTCTTTTGTTGATACAGTTGGTTATGGATCAGTCCTTTTCACAGTTCAACAATGGTTTTTTCAATCCCATCCTAGTGTTTGACAGCTGCATTGTTAGCCTCTCCGGTGTTGTTTACATCAGCAGGGTTGCATGAAGTGGAAGGGGGAGATGATTTTGTAACTCTTTGCTTTCCCAATCGCAGCTTGGCTTTCAGATCAGGCCACAACTGATTGTTTCTCAGATTCTCTGTCACGTTCTGGTTCAGCTTCTGCTTTATTAAATCATCTATATTCATTTTATTCCAAACTCTGATAACAGGAAATAAACATATTTGTGATCTTCCCCGCACAATTAACCCCTTACTGTCATAGTCAGTGAGCAGAATACAGTGACTTGAATACATAAATGAACAATAGGAGTCCAGTAGACATCTTTTCTTCACTGATGTGGAGGGTAACTGCCCTCAGAGGCTCATTGAAGATGGAGGGCGCTGTGACACTAAACTCTGGATCACATGCCACCCACTGGTCTGTGTCATTTCAGCACGACCTCACCCTCATCCTCGCGTTCCATTATCTCACTATAAACCAAGGCATTGGTGGGTTTATATTCGCCGTTTAATCAATGTCTCATTTCTGGCTACCGCTTCGAAAGCAGGGCTCTTTGTCCTTAAAACTCATTGGGTGGGTAATCTAGTGGAATAGTCACGGCACGTGTCGGGTGAAATCTCAGAGCTTACTAAATTCTTCCATTGTGTGGCTAGGTGACAGCGGTTCTCACCTGCTGTGAGAGGTAGTTTGGAGATGTCGGATTGATTTCTATTCTGCGTTTTAAGCATAGAATGTGGACGTGTCGCAGATTGTGTAAAAATGCATTGAAAAGAAATCATTAGTGATGTGCAAAGGAAGTCAGAGAACATCAAAGCGTTCTTTTAAACTGTCAGCACAGGATGAGTCACATAAGTGGCTGGAGGTGCTGCATCTTTGTTACAGGGCAACCAATAGACAAGCCAATAGAAATGTACCTTCAAAAAAAACATTCATTGAAAATACACTTGTTTAAAGATTGCCACCGTTCTATAACTGAGACCGAAGGCAATTGTACGCGGTACATTTTTGCCGGAAAAATAATCCCCTAAAAAACTTTTTTCAACAACTGTAGACTAGAGGCTTAGAGTATGTTAAACCCAATTGCAAGGGGCAGAGGATTTCTTTGAGGCCACCATGTCAAAGAAATAAAACCGTTTGCTACACCTCAATAAAAAAACAACTCTTGACGACCGTTCATCACAAAATTAGCAATGCTTTCTCAAAGAAAAATCTGAATTTTACTGATTACTCACAGCATACATTAGAATATGGCATAAATTGTAACATATCTTTGACTAAAGGTAGAGTCAGAGGATGTACAGAGGATTTAGGGATGAGAGTTATTTTGACAGTAAAAACATGGGACACATTTTAGTTGCTGTGCATTCAAAAAGCGGACAAATGTGCCAAGTCATTTGGGTGATAAAAGTGTGGTGTTTCCCCTTTGTCACCTAAAACAATAATAATAATACAAATGTTTAGTTATTTGCTCACAGTGACAAACAATTGCCAACGCTGGGAGCCCATAAGCTCCAGCTGGACCTGTGCCTGGGGATACCCTTTAGATATCACTCCCAGCTAGCACATCACTGCTTACCCCTCCACACCTTTTTAATGCCTCTGGAACGGCCCTGTGTTTCATTCCTAGCCCGTTCATAGGACACAAACAGCTTTGCTTTCTAATATAGTGACACATGCTTGTTCTGAGTGACAATTTCTTCTCTATGAAAGCCAGAGTAGAGTTTCCCAGCAAATGCGAGTGACTCATGATGAGGCTGATGGATGCCCATGGATAAAAATGATTTGTCAGACAGTGTTTATTTTCCATATAATAATATCAGAAGGAAGATCAGGCCTAAACCGTTGATAAAACAGTTGCTGGTCAGTCCATTAGGTTAATAAGGAGTTAAGTTTCATGGCCACATGAAAGATAGCTGACTTATTGCAGAGGCAAAGGGGTAAAGATTTATACCGGGACCAGGCTCTAAATCCATTCAGGACATTAATTGCTTTGCAGAAAGAAGTGAAAGTGCCATTAAACTATGGAAGGATGCTTCACCAGTGATTAAAAAGGTACTGTTATTGCTGATGAATGCAAATTTCCTCTGCCTAATTTTGTCCATTAGATGTGTAATGAGCTTAACATGTCTCAGCTTCTTCGATGCAATATTCTGTGCTGTGGAAGGCTTATTGACACAACTGTAACAGTTATTGTTTAACTTGTCGCTAAAATCATCAAGTTGATAAATTGTATCACATGTATTCCTTGTTTTAATTATAGATTAAGGCTACGTATCTGCGCTGCTGGCTAACTGACAATCGGATGGATTTCCTATCTTTGCCAACCTATTTTTATTGTCACAATGTAACAGGGTACACTTTTGTATTTTCTTATCAGCAACAGCTTCAGTGTCCCAGTGTACACCACCATCGCCTGTAGTATAGACTCTATACTATAGCAATAAAGACAAAAGGTTGCATCTGCAGAAATCCACTCACACTAATACAGTTGTTTTCATCCAATAGGGCTACTTTCCACCAGAACCTAATATCCAGAGATCCAGTTTTTTTATTTATTTTTTGCAGGAATGATCTAATCCCGGTGAGATTTTCCTGCACAAAGGAGCACAAATTGCCTATCAAACACCGTCTGTTATCTCTTGTATTAGACATCAATGTCATTTATGGCTGACTCATTTCTTGTGCATCAATCAAATACATAAGAAATGTGCAGGAATTTGCTCACATAGGACAGAGAACCCGAGGAGGAGATACAAACATCAGCGGTTTTCTGCCAGAGAAGGGAATCTGATCCACCTGTTTTATATGCAGATGTTTTGCATTATAGAGGTCTTTGCCTTAGGCCCAACAGAAGAAAAAATGCAAACTATTTTTCAGTAATGTAATATTTATGTTGTCAGAGCCCCAGCTTTGACAAGCCAGTGAAGACAGCAGGTTTCAAGCTGCCTGCCTATTTTCCAAATGACACATCATCAGATATGCGGGTGTGGAAGAAAACAGAGCAATAAAATCATAATATGGAAATATATGATTATTTCCACACAGGCATATGTGTGGTTTCTCTTGACAGGTTTGGTGTGACAATCAAGATGACTGGGCAAAGCTAACATTTTAGAAATAAAGACGTATCTCAATAGGCGAGTAAACAGAGAAGCAGCTATTAATAGACAGGAAATCTTCATGAATTCATAAGCTCTCCGCAGTCGCTGCTTCAGAGGTTAAACAGCTTTTTGGCCGTATTGCTAAAATTAAAGCGTTGCGACCAAGAAAAGTAAGATGCAAAGGAAGCCCCTCCCTGTCCTGACGTGCACCCCTTGTTTTTGTGACTCCCCATGGCTTCACGAGGGGACCCACTCTAGAGTCAGTCAATCTGGCCGCACGGCAGGAGTATTTACAGTTCATTAATGAGGCGACAGGGGACGCCGGCTCCTGGACGCGCTGGGGACGCATGAAGGGCGAGCGGGGGAGTGATGGGAGACCAAAGTACACATCAGACAGATGACAGGGGGACAAAGGGGAGGAGGAGGGGTGAGGTTGGGAGGGGAAACTACGCTGCGGAAGAGAGGAATAAAGTGTGGTAGGTCCCCTCCCCCTGTCTTCATGACTTCGGGCTAGACCACAGGAGACAGCTACTTAGCCCGGATAACCGTCGGGAAAGAGGGAGGAGGGCGTTCTGCTACTGACCCAGGGTAATTAACTCACTGCTGCCTAGCAATATCATTTGGATTTCCCGGCTGGAGGTGCTCTAGTGTTGTGTCTAAGGAGTGACCGCACCAAGCCTGCGGTCACTCCTTAGACAGCCTGGAGGTGTAGGACAACATCATTTCAACCCCCCCTGGAGGGGCCCACGCCATCGATTGTTGGCTGTCATCTAGGCCCCACCAAACAAAAGCCTGCCTGTCAGAAGCAGTGCCAGCGCTCATCGATTCAAATATCGCTCCCCCTTTTTATTCCAGCTGAACCAACAGCAGGAGGGATTAAGAGCCCGGTTCTGGTCATTGGAGAAATGGACGGAGACACGCCATCCCTTATTCGAGGTCTCTAATTTGATTTAGCCACTGACAAGCCGGGCGTATTGAGTTGGGTGGGGGAGGGTAATAACAGATTAATAACCCTAATTGACAAGTGGCCAAGGTGGCTGTGCAGGGATTCGGAGCCCTTATGTGTGATGGATGTCATTCATCAGTTGAATAATAGCAAAGGGGCCTTGGCTGGCCGGGCTAACCAGGCGGCTCAAAAGGCCATCTCCTGATGTGCGGTCTGACAATTCGTCATGGTGTTGGGTTGGGTTTCTGTGGGACCATGAGGAGATGGAGCTCCAGACCCCCTAGACATCCATCAGGGGGAAGTGGCCGCGGAGGTTAGGGCTGGATTGTCATCTCTCAGCAGGGGGCCATCAGGTGTGACAGGGGAGGTACCGGCGCAGGCTGGGCTGTCTATCCATCTCAGAATTGCTATTACTCCTGTCAGTGGTGTGTGGGAGGGAAGTGGATACAAACACACACACACACACACACACACACACACACACACAAGCAGCAACTAAGAGGGAAAATAATGTAAACCTTGACACACTTAGGAGTGCACTTGATACATTCAGAAAATCCCTTCTGGATTGGAGTTATGATGAAATGCAATATGTTTGAAGTTAACCTTAACTTTATGCAGCTGTGGGCTGATAGAGATGAAAATGTATTGATGGCTTTTGTGTCTTGACCGGATTAATGATAAAGGTTGAACATTGAAATTATGAACACAGTCAGTATTCTTTAACTTGAGCAAAAAATCAATAGCTAATTCTGCCAAGCACTTGTTAACATAGCCTTCTGGAGCAATGATTTCCTCAGAGAATGTCCTAAATAATTTGAGCTTCACTTTCAAAGTTTTATTCATCAAATAATGAAGAAATTAAGTACATTTCC
This sequence comes from Galaxias olidus, assembly GCA_026901105.3. NCBI lineage: Eukaryota > Metazoa > Chordata > Actinopteri > Galaxiiformes > Galaxiidae > Galaxias > Galaxias olidus. The sequence continues at coordinate 26,875 of JAPMUY010009203.1, forward strand.
TGGCCTGCGAAATTATGGCTCCTTGTGATATTTAATGCACCTTTGTGTTTGTTGTTCTGAACAATCAAAAAGGATTAATGTTTTCCACAGAATTGTTCCTGTTCATCAGGTAACCCCTGGAGCCATGACATCTATATATGATCATCAAAAACATGGCACAAAGACAATTTTAATACAGTAAGAATGAACAAATGAAAGTTTAAAGACAGAGACGTAATCTCAGGTGGGTGAAAGTAGGTTGGATTCATGAATGGAAGATATTCACGATTGTGCTCACATTAACACACACACACTAACAAACACACACACGCATACACACAGAACAGCAGCTGCTAGTGGAACGTACAGTCCCTATGGTAATAAAGAGGTAATCAGCTTCACAATAAACAGCCCCAAAAAAAAAAAGTCAGCCCACTTTGTACGCAGATTGCTCTTCTCCTTCCACGCGGAGAGACATAAGAGAGAGAGAGAAAGGGAGAGAGAGAGAGGGCCAAAACGCGGGGTACTTTGCCTACTTAGGATGCACTAATGCACAGTCAGTCCCACAGGAGTCCTCTGACGGCCGCTGCCTCATCAGCACTTGTTGTCCTGGCTGCCTCATCGCGGCCCATCACAGCCCATTTGTCTGTGGCCCATCCAGCCTCTCCGCCGGTCCCCGGCTCCCGCTCTGTATGCCGCCGCCATCAAGAGGAGCCCCGGCTCTGGGCAAGGTGTCAGCGCTGACGGCCGGAATGAGCCGAGTAATCACCTGGAACCATAAACAGCACGGCCGACAAAAAATAACATTAGCGGTGCCTCAGCAACTATTTCTGCGAGTTGTTTCTGGAACTAATCGAATAAAAAAAACTCCATTGACTCTTGAATCATAGAGGGTTCGGTGCGAAGGGTGAAAGTAATGAGTGGGGTAATGAGCAACATTTGTCCTAAGATTCTAGAGAGGTTAGGCACAGAGAGAATCGATATCAATGCTGGCTGCATTTAAAGTACTAGCCCGGAGACCCTGGAGAAAACGGATTGAATCATTTGATGGGTTTATGGAGGAAATGTCGTTAACAGGAACTTCAGCAATCACTGCGGACCCTTAAGACCACCCAAATCTGTATGTGGCTCCTGTTTCCCCGATTGCCCAGACTCGTGATCACGGCCCCGATTAGATAAATTAATGCAGCTGTCCCAACAACTTGAGGGGATCCCTAATTAACCCGAGCAAACAGGTGCGATGCGGGTCTAACAATGGCGGAAGTAAACTGGGGAAAGGAATGTCGGGGAAGCGTGAAACGAGAGTCGGCGTTGTTAGCCGAGAGACGCTAGGCCGCATGAAAACCCTAACCGCGCACCACAACCAAGTAACTAAACTATCGCTAAAATCCTCGTCACCAGTGTTCCATTGAAGACCGGTCTTTCGCTTCCCGAGTCCAGTGGAAATAACTGATCGGCATCACTATCCCCTGGAAATACGACAGACTACGCCTGGGTATCGTACTGAGGTGTTTCTGGTAGTTCTATTTGGAGGGTGCTGGTAAACAATGGGAGGTAACGGGGTGGAAACAAAGCGATAGACTGAAAGACCTTGGGGGGGGGGAGGGAATCTGTAATCGCAAACCTGAAGTGTACACGAGATAAACTGATTTATCGAGTATTTATGGTTTACATGAGCATTTGAGAACTGTACGGACTGATATTGATTTTGGGGACGTTAATATGATTCATTGAGTGTTGGGGTTCAAAATCCTCTGCGGACACTTTATGGACTAATGCTGATTTTTGGGTATAATATGGGATTATTGTTGAAAATTGGTTAACTGTGTGGGAATTGAAATTATTTCCTTCAGTGGTGTTAATCATGTGACAGGGAACTTGGGAAAATGTACTGTACTGTGTTTGACTGAATAACCACCCTGAACTGTGAATGTTATCGACCAATGATGTTGTGGGGTAAATAATGATTCATGGTGAAGATAGTGTGTAATCTGGGGCCAAGATGCAATCCAGTGCTATCCCAAACTGTGTAAAGAAATATAATTCGAGTACTAGTGACGCTTATCAAAAGTGAGTGGTTATTTTCTAAAAAGGGTCCTATAGCCTCTTAGGGCCCTGTGTAAGGGTGTATATCCCCAGCAAACCTGGCTCCCCATTCTTTAAAAATAAAGGAGATTTAGTTCTCTGGTAGGTTGATACTACCTGGCACCCCAGATAAATGGAGCAAAGGGGAGTGTTGTAATGTACCTAATGTTGTGGCAAATTGCGGGGAATGCCGGCTTCCTTGAGATGTTATCAGGCCGAGCTGTGTCTAGTCAGGGTGTTTGTTATCCCCCCCCACCCGCTCTCTCCATCCCCACCACCCTCCCTCCACCCCAGCCCCCCGGGTCCCACTCGTCTGTTCACGGCGTTGTGCCTCTCCTTTGATGTGAAGCCGTTACCATTGTTTCATCTCATTAGCTTGGCCTCTCCTGCACTGCGTGCCCGGCTCATATCTCATTATCATCGCAGTGCTGCAACACATGGACCGGGACTTTGTGGGCGGCGGGGGTGTTTTGGGAGCTGGGGCTGGTGGTGGTGGTGGTGGTGGTGGTGGGGGGTGAGCGCTGTTATTCCCTGTGTCTCTCCGGCACGCAAATATATGCTTTGTGCACTAATTGTACGATCACGAGACCTAACACGAGGAAGTTCAACTGTGCACTCTGTGGATTTGTTCAGACTAATTTGCGACCCGTGCGAGGCACATACAATCCCCAGGCGTCACGTGTTGCTCCTGTTTTCTCCCCGTCATGGGCTCCGGAGTGCCGTGCCGATCTGTTTGTCAAAGCTGCTGTGATGAGCTGAGCCGCTCTCCGGGGTCCTCTGGGAGACGAGCCCGGGGCGGCTTCAGGAGCCCCAGACAGAGCATCAGCGCAAGCCGGCGCCCCCCACCTCCCTTCCCCTCCGGCGCACCACTGGAGCTCGCTCCCTGCATCACCGCAGCAGGAGTCTAAGCGGGTGCCACGGAGCGGGCCGACCAACGCCTTGTCAGAATAGCAATGACCAGACCGCTCAGGTCCAGTGGCGGAGAGGTGTGTGTCTTCACTTCAACTGGACATGGAGGGGGCAGAGAGGCCAACGATACGCTCCCTCCTTTCTGATGGAAAACCTTTTGGGTGTATCTGCCGGGTTTACCATTTGAGCTTTTTTTTCCTTTCTCCTTTCTGTCTGCTGCTATTTGCGGCGTGTTGTGCATTTGTGTGAGCAGATGAGTCACACAAAGCATGTGCTGCCGGGTGGATGACAGGGGGAGGAGAGCTGATAAACGGGTGTTACTCCTGTACTTGGTGGCGCTGAATGTCAATCGATGGCGTTTAATCATGCCTCGTCCCACCTGGAGCTCTGCTGTCCTCTCCCCCCTCCGTGACTGAGCTCTATCAGTCATCGACTCGTTGCCACGTACCTCACGACTCTCCGAAAACCCCCGCGTGGTACGCAGTGTTTTGGGGCTCAGGCACACAAGCTACATTGTCACAAACTGGCTCTGGGCTCTGTGACAAAGTATGGAAGTCCACACAAGTTTTGGGCAGAAATAAAGAATATGTTTATTGAGCTAAGCAATTCAATTTAATTGAAGGGTAAGTGCGCAAGATCAGTAGTGAATGCAATGGATGAATTAGTGAATATGTAATGGGGGTAGTTGTATAAAGAAACCAAAACAAAGCTTACTGCGCCACGCCAGCCAAACCGGCAATTAGCCGTGGATTTGCATGCACTATAGGTGCAATATAGCAGCGGAAATTGAATACAATTCCTGAAAATTTGGTATTTATTAGGTTACCGTCATGCCCACTGTATAATGAAACTGAATACGAAATGTAATAAGAAGTATGATAAATATGAGAAAGCAATGGAAATAAATTTACACAGAATGTCAAACGTCACCTGTGAAAATTGTGTCTGCAAATCTACACACCGCATTTTAGATTGTTAGGGGATGACTGTGAACTCTCAAGGTCGGGGTCCTGCATGCCACGATTGAGTCTTTTTCAGTCAAACTTAATCGTAGTGTTTTTGTAGCCGGAGGAGATGAAGAAAATCACACGCCGAATCAGGGCGTCATTCCTCCATGCTCTGCCTTTTTCTGAATCTGTCTGTTGCCCTTGCTCTTGCTCTCTCTCTCTCTCTTGCTCTCTCTCTCTCTCTCTCTCTCTCCGTTGTGAACTCTCTTCATTCCATTGAAATTACTTAGCAGTTTGTATTTAGGAGCAGGGCGGAAACGCCGCCCGGCTTCTACACTGTGTTATTGGATGTAATTCGGTTTAATTAGAGATGGAGAACAAATACCAGGCTCGGTGCCCTCGTGCGGAGAGAAACGATTAACCGCCGGTTTTGTTTAAATACTGTCCTGTCAATCACAAACTCCTTTGTCTGGGCTGCTAATCAGCATCTCATTGTTCGGCAAACATGATTTCCCCCCCAAAATAAGACGAAGGATTAGAGATAATGATCTGCACCACACTCATTTGCATCCAATATTTGGAGGGTGAAGTGTGAATTCCGGGGACAAATGGATCAGTGCTTTATCTTCACTAAGATGCCTGAAGAATTCCAAACTGGTTTTAAAACAGTTTTTTTTATTAGGATTCATACATTCTGAGATCAATTTATTTTACAGTCGGTGATTAACCTATGAACAAATGAAACAACCCATAACCTCATTGCTCAAAAATAAAATTTGCATATCATTTATTTTGTATAAGTAAGGTCCATGCAATGGCCTCAAACCAAATGAGGCCTCCACCAATTAGCCACAGAGATTTCCTGTTGGAATATGTACTGTAGCAGGTTGACCCAGTCATTCTTTTTTATACGTGGGTCCCCAAACACACATTTTCTTTCACCACAATGCTTATCTTGGCCAAAACACGTGCATACCTATATACTAAGGTCCACCTATGTGAGATGATGACTGAATCGAAGGCTTAGCTGTACAATGCCCATGACTTAGGAGGCATTCAACCTTTCAGGTGGAGCAATTCCATCATCCTGAGAAATGCAGAGCCCACTGAATATTGGCCTCGAAACAGTTTTTCCTCTCCGACAGCCGTATCCTATTTCTTTATTTCTTTATTGTAAAAACAACACAAGCCATAAACCATATCCGAAGTCTAGCCACCACAGTTCTAAGTTAATCTAAGGCTCCCAGCATGGCGAGGGAAGGCACGCGGTGTTACAAGGATATGAAATAGAGGGAGCGCAAAGACTTGTTTGTTTTGCAGTTAGGGCACGTGTCCCCCCCGTCCCTCGTCCCCCGCGTCCCCCCCGCGTCCCCCCCAACTGAGTCTGTCAAAGGGTTTGTTTGACTCCACAGCCTTCCTGTCGTGTTTGGTCCACTTCCTTTGCCGGCAAACACGTCAAATGAGTTCAAATGGAATGTATCCCGCAGAGACATACTGAAAAGATCTTAAGAGCATGCACACGAGGTGTTTATGGGCGAGGGCCGCCATTTCAAAGCGGCGGAGCGTTAAACATGCTAAATAGGAATGACACACGGGGCACGTTGCTTCCGAGCAATCCTGTCATAATTCTCCAGCTAGGCCAAATCACTTGTGGCCATCCATAACATAATGGCCACTCGCGTTGATCAATTTTCATCCCCACGGAGCGGTTGGGATGAGAGCTGTCAGACTTTATTGAGTGACCAGACACCCTCCCTCCCTCCCTCCCTCCCTCCCCAACCCCCGTCTTCTTCTATCTTCCTCTATGAGGTCATACGCAATAAAGGCACGCACGCTCGCCGGAGAATGAATTCACGCACGCTCGCCGGAGAATGAATTCACGCACGCTCGCCGGAGAATGAATTCACGCACGCTCGCCGGAGAATGAATTCACGCACGCTCGCCGGAGAATGAATTCACGCACGCGGAGAATGAATTCACGCCGGAGAATGAATTCAATCGCCGGAGAATGAATTCACGCACGCTCGCCGGAGAAAGAATTCACGCACGCTTGTTGGAGAATGGATTCCTTGATCTTTACTCTGGATCGTAATGGGAGCTGGGAGGTCTTCATACGACTCCCATGTTCATCCCATAACCATGGGAGCGTACAGGCAATTGTAAGAAGGCTTTAATCTGCCCGGAATTCAGAGGGGGCTGATTCTACCACAGTGGCTTTTAGAGTAGGCAGGGAGTCGGACCTGAAAGGGAATGCTGAAATTGATGCCTTTGTAGGTGAAACACCGCCGTATTGTAGCAGCCGTCTCATTGAAATGGCAGCCGCGCTGCTAGAAGCGCTTCTCAGAGAGGTGACATTTTGTTGAACAGTATTTCATTTGTCATTATCCTCCGCAATCACATTCCATCAAACATCCCCCCCCCATCCCCCTTACAGCTCCCATTCTCTCTGTATCTACAATGGCTGGCCATCGTGCCTCGTTCCATTCTCTCTCTCTCCTCTCTAGGCAGCGCACTCACGTCCCATCGCTCGTCTTCCGTTTTATCCCTGGCTCTGAGGCCCCTCCGCTCCTCTGAAGCTCAGCCTTTGCGTCACCACTATCACTGTGGATTGTATGCGTGCTGGCTCGGCGTTCAAAAATATCTCCCCCGCTCTGTTGTGCTCCTCTCTGCTGCCATTTCCTTCACTTCCCTTCACGACTCAGTTCCGCTGGAAAAACAGATCTCCTCCGCTCAACGAAAAACAAAGACAATGCAGAACCCTCAGACTTTGTTGTGAGATTGCCGAGGAGATGGGTCTAAGGGGGTTTGACTCCATCCAAACGCACCGTATCTGTGGATCACAAAGCACAGGCCACGAAGGGTGTTGGAGCTAAGATACGTAAAGTCAACGGTGCCAGGCGCCTGAGTGTGCTTTTGGTAAACAGTATTCCATGCCTTAGAGGGAAAAGCTCATCGACAGATCAGAAACACAGATAACAGATCAGACGCGGCTGGCGTCGGCCATGATCCAAGCGCCTCTTTGTGTTCTGGGCCCTATCCTAAAGTAGAGGATTTCAAATAGACAATTGCCTTTCTGCTTTTGTTTTCACCTGACCCCCCCCCCCCCCCCCCCCTCCTCTTTCACTCACATCATCAAAAGGATCTCTTTTCTGCTTAATGGCCCATTAGCTGTGCTCCGACTCTCTCTTTCGCTCTCTGTCAAAATCACCCCGGGCTCCTCGTCTTGGCATTTCGCTCCCCCGTTTTGGACAACCAAAGCGAAAAAGGAAGCCTTGTACTTTTTGGAGGGGAGTGGAAAGTCACACTCCACATTCCATATTGTGCATACTTTGGATATAACTCAAAGAAATATGGTATTGATACCTCAAAGTGATGTGTACATGCCATACAAAAACACACACGGCATGAATATCAAACGCTCCATGCTGTAGCCGAAATACATATGTGCATAAAGTACCTACTGTACATGCGTCTGCGTTTACCTTAACCTGATCACAGCATCAGACTGTCATCGCCACCAGAGACACCTTCAGGCATGCTCACGGAGCTCTCACACATACATCACTTCATGATCGGGGGAAAGGTAAATACAATGTCATGTCTCAATGAACAAGAAGGGCCATCGTCCCATGATTATCACCAACGCACACTAGGCATCGTATCAACACGCATTTTGTTGACGATTTTGCATGAATTATGCGCTACGCTGGTGTGTGTGTACATTATAACCTCAACGGGAGTAAAAACCCCAGCCTCCATTTTGTTTACATTTCGGTTGAGTGCCTATTCCCTGTTTCCGTAGTAGCAAGAGATTCCTCTCCAGTAACACCTCCCTCCCTCCCTCCTTCCCTCTCCTCCCTCATCCATGGGGGACTCCATCTTCTGCCCTGGCACAGTTATTTACCCACAGAGTCAACAGAGCCTTCCGTTGCAAATGATTACCTAAAGAGCTCCCTTAAATAGAAACGGCTAATTAGTATTAATCATGTCTACGTGCCCCCCCCCCTCCTCCTTTCCCTTCAGCCAGCGTTCTCCGTCTTCCTCGGCTGACAGCCCCGACATCTGTTCTCTGGCAGGCCGGTCTATGTTTCATGTTATTCATGGGCACAGTTCCCGCTAATGACTCTGCACATGCAATCCGCAGACCAATGCCAGGAGGGAAGGGAGGGCTGTGCGCCATTCACTTACATGTGGCCCAGTCATCTCAGTAGGACTCGAAAACACTCTTGACGTTTCAGTTATTATTACAGAAAAGGCATGTGTTTTACCCACATTTCCTTTGAAATTTTCTCCCCAAACAATCTCTTATTAAAAGGGCATTGTGGATCCTGTGGCGAGGCCACCCCTGCCAGTGCTGTTCGTTTTTCATCAGAGCCCTGAATTAACAGCAAGGCTACCAGGCTAGGCTCCCTCCAGCAATTACAAGTTCACTGGCTTATTGCCGAAGTATGTACACCAGCTAAGGTGAACCTCTGTAAGCCTTTGGCAGGAATTAATTGAGTTGAAAGGTGAAGAAAACTGGAAGAGAGTTTTACGCATCCTCATTTTCTTCTGGCCCCAGATCCATTCACAGGAGATTAATGTTATATGGCGAAGAGGGCGCATGCAAACAAACCCGAGCGTGGGAGGGAACTGAGAAGCACTGTGTTGAAAAGGAAGCAGCGGGTAAACATGTCCTTTGTCATTAAGGGTGAATATTAATCCAGTCTAACATGTAAAGATCCTAGCGCCGATTGATGGAGTGCTCAAATGTCAATCAAATTAGTTTGCTTTCTTTAGGGCGGCTTTATTCCTCGGAGGAATCAAAGCGTAGAGAATATACTTTGGTTTGCTGATTTCCCTGTCAATTTCTTTTTAATTAGACGAAATTCCGCCGCGTGTAATTATCTGTATTTGTTGGTAAGATGGAAATTTTAGTTCAATGAACCGTACAAGGAATAAGAACAGACTTTGAGTAATATGTATATTAGGGAGCATGCAATGATTCCTGAAATCTTAATGAAGCTTATAAAATCCACACTGTTGTGTGATTTAGGATATTCTGTGTGTCACTCTTTCCCTTTCTTTCTCTGTAACTATTAGTGTGTGTGTACCCGTGCCTGTGTGTGTGTGTGTGTGTGTGTGTGTGTGTGTGTGTGTGTGTCTGTTTGTGCTCACCAGGATGCTATGTCCACTTAATGGACTGACAGCTCTTCAAACCTAGGGGACTCTTTCACACTCTCAGCACTTAGAGGAGGCCTGAGACCTGACCTGAGATTTAAGTCTGCTCTCCTCCAACCCCTCCGGTTGCCTTTGAATAGCCTGGATGACAGACTGATTTAGCTGCCTCCAGAACTGCACCTTATCCATTCAGCTAATAAGAACGCCATTAGCTCTGCAGCATCCAGTCATGTAGGAGTTCTCGAATCAAGCCCTCCTGGGACACCCACTCATTATAATAAGCCAGCCGAGCGGCATATTGTTTAAAGGGGGTGCTTTAATCACGCAGTCTGAGCAAATCTTTGTGGTAGTTGTGGGGGTGGCATGGACTCCGGGTAGACCTTTAAGGCTTTATCGCCGAGTAGGTGGGGCCTTCCATTGTGTTTCAGTGCATCAGACAGACTGATGAGGAGAGGCACGGGCTGGGTGCTGAGTGTGCAACAGGAGGCCCAGACAAATATCTGCCCTTCAAAGGGCACTTCAAAGCCGCGCCACCATGGCAGTGTTTATATTCATGAATTATTTTGACACCGGCGGTATAGTGCATTTTTTTTAATAGGTTCAGCTCAGGGAACTTTGTAGAGAGGCATGCTTAAAAACTGCCTTGGGGGGGGGCAGTGCAGTGTTGACACCTTTGAAAGATTTATATGACTTTATTCCAGCGAAGGTTGATAACAAAAGAAGATTAACTTGACAGGGTGAATGTTCAATCAGCGTAGCCTAAGGTTTTTCATTTCTAGTACAGGCTCGGCGTAGCCTGGCTGAGGTGCGATTACAAATAACCCAGGTATTACTCAAACAGAGGCAGAAGATGAAACAAGACTAAAATTGCACCAATCGAGTCATTGTTGATATCCATCAAACGATAACTATATTCCTGATATTCCATTATGTGACTTAATATCACCTTTTCTGAAACAGTGACTGTTATGCCATCATTGGAGCATGTTTTCTTTGAAGTCTATTACCTTTTTGAAATTGTATCCGCTGTTACCGATATGGGCCTTTGTTCAAACTGAAGGCACAATTCTTGCAGCATGAAAGGGATGTGCAGACACCTCTTAGTTCTACGAGAGGAAAGCAACATAGATGGTACACATTAGTGAATGACCTCGTCTGGGAGAAAGCTTTTCTATTTAAAAGGATCTCGGGAAATGTCTTAGTCTCCGACAGGGTTACCCTGTCTGAGCAGACACACTACCATCCTTGTAAAGGTTGTCCTGGCCTGACTATAGGAGATGCACGGAATATGATTTGAAGGCACTCTAAAAGCCCATCATGTTAGTATCCATAGTTCTTGGACGCAGTTTCCTCAGCACCTTGGTAACCAACTCTTATTAAAGTGCACTACCAAGTACACACCATGCGGTGTAGAACAATATGGCCGTACTCTGAGGTGAGCTGTGAGACGGGGGAGGAGACACGAGGCCAGAGGGTGTGGCGTGAGAGAGCGCTGTTTTCCCAGACTGTTTACTGTGTGAGTGAGTGAAGGCTTCAGCTGCAAACCCCGTCCAAAGACAGGACCTTGCTTTGCTATCCATGTACATTTATGGAAATTGACATAACCAGATAAAAACTTTCTTTTTCACACACTAGAAATGACACCTCAGCAGAGCTAGTTCAGGCGGGCAAGTCAGAAAAAAGCAATTATCTACGTCACGCCAATCAACCAGTCACATATGTTCAATATAACGCAGTCTTCTGAAACTGCAGTTCATCCACCACCCTGGCTCCTACAAACGCTCCTGTGCTCACTGCTGCAACACACTGGCTCCTACAACTGCTCCAATGCTCGCTGCTGCATACGCCTGCTTGCTGCTGAACACCCAGTGCCCACTTACTGCAGATATCTGCAGAATCTGCAGATATCTGCTCCCTACCCATAGTTTCACTTAAGTGTTAAATATGCCCTTGCCTGGGGAATTAATTCAGAGCAGAAGACCTTTGATGCCAAGCTTCAACGTATTACCATGTTATTGTAATAAACATTGAAATATATGGTAAGATGTCCTGACTGAAATACGTTGCCTTTGTGACATACAGAAAACAAGATAGCAGATCGATACGGTTGCTTTCCAACGCCTCACAGTCTGTGTTCCCTCACTGCGTGGGCCTTTCGTACCCTAATCAGGAGCCACTATCGACCTGTGCCAATCCATCCAGGTTGTCTCCACACAACACTCAGATCTTATTATCCGCTTAGCTGCATGGCTACTGCCGTTGGGGAGGCCTTGGTCTGACTCAGAGTGGTCCGTGCCCCCCCCCCCCCCCCCCCCCCCCCCCCCCACCACCACCACCACCACCACCAACACACTCCCTGCGGCTGCGGATGGTGGAGTCAACAGGATCCTACTTAATCACGCCAATCAGCGGGGCTGGCTCCTGCCGGGTGCAGGTGGCAGCAGAAGCTGCTGGACGGGCGGCCAGGGGGACAGGTGCTACGGAGGGAGCCAGGGCCTGATGAACAATGCCTGGCTGCGGAGGAGTCGAGGACCGGCTGAGGGCCAGCGGGCGGCTTGACTCTCGATGGCCATTAAGGTGAGCGGGTATGGACGAATATGATAACGTGAGGACTAATGATTGCCTCGCAGGTACAAAGTCATAAAAATGGCCTCCAACTTAGTTTGAAGCAATGATACTCCCGTGGGAAAAAGTTGGAGGTGGAAGAGAGGAAGTGCAAAACAGCTCCAAGCAACTTCTGACAAGGCGTTATGGCAATTAAGCGATGCAGCTCACCAAGTGATAGACAAAAAGTTCAAATGCCACATACGAAACCAGTCCGTGGACTTGTTTGTTCCACCCCTGAAACTACCGCACGTTAAGTCGCAGACTGTTGACGTGCGCTATGAGAATAGATGTCGGGGAGATTATGGACATGGCCCTGAACGACAAATTCAAAGGCCTCGTCCTCTTTACCTGTCGCCCACCTTGTTCCTCCGCAAACATGCACGCTGTCAAACTCGTTGCAGCCGTCGGTAGTATTGCTTTCTCTCTCCACATTTCCCCCGCCTGTGACAGCGTGACAGTCAGCACTCGGAGAAGCGAGACCTCGGCTGTCGATGAGAATAGCCTCCCACCAGATGGGGCCTGTGAGTGAATTACCACCCACTTCCTCCCAGCGCCATCTCCCTCCACACTGGGTGCCAGGCCTCTAATGCGTTTACCAATGTCAAGGAGGGGGAGACATATTGATGAGGGAGACTTAACGCTCTCCTGCCGGCGGTAATGAGGAAGAAGAGCCGGCCGCGCGGTCCCAAATCTACGTGAAGGGCCCAGCCTCCCAGCCTGGAGACGGCTACAGAGAGACTATGTGATTGGAGGGATCAACGGGGATTTGAAAGGGGATCAAAGGTGCAGATGGGCCCACTGTCAGCGGTAGCATGAAGGCATGATAATAAGAGGGTTTTTTCCCTGTTGCAAGTACGTTGAAGCACGTACGATCACACACTCGTGCTCTCGGCGCACACAGGCGGACGCTCGCACATGCGCCAACGGACGCAAACCCCATTTAACAGTATATGCAGACGAACAAATTCCAAACGTTGCTTACAGAACGGGCTACGTGAGAAAACTGCAAGGAGGAAACAAGTTGGCAGGTGCGTGAGCTAATCACAAGTTAAAGAACGCCGCCGTGAGCTGTTTTATTGGGGCTGCTCGGTCTTCCGACAGGGAGAGACGGGCTCATTGCTAACTAATAAAGTCAAGACAAACGATGCATCCCACCCATAAACCTCACCACCGTCAGCCACGTCCATGAACACCACATAACTCATTAAACCGCTTTCATCTCGCGCCAATGAAATACAGGGCCTACGTGTTTTTACAGTCTCACTTGGCGGCAGTACATTGTTGTTGTGCTAGTTCTGATGTCAAGGAAATCACCCAAAGGTTGAATAGCGTGCGTGCAGTGTTGGGTGGCAGATGAGGGGTTTTACTAAGCCGGCGTCTCGGGAGATGCATCGTTTGTCGCTCCTCTCTGGAGGCAGAGCTCCGGTGTTATGTGGTCTGCCCTGTCTGTCTGTCTGTCTGTCTGTCCGTCCGTCCGTCCGTCCGTCCGTCCGTCCGTCCGTCGAACTGTGCTTAGAAATGTCTAAGCAGTGTGATCAGTACACTCTCATACCAAATCCCCTGAGCTGTGTCTGTGATGGTGGCCTAGTGTGTGGTCCAGTCTACTTTTGGTAAAGTCATCACGCCTGATGTTGCTTGGTTCAGTGGAATACCGGCAGACCCCTGAGCTCACGCGACACTCATCTTCTCTATGCCAGTCAGCTTAGCTTTCTTTGAATTGGTCATTTTCAAACGTGACCAATGCTTCCAATCAGATTGTACGTTATGGACAATAGCCGGCACTCGAGACTCTGCCGTGAGCATCCAGCCTCAAGCATTGTAAAAAAACATACGTGAAAAGGAGCCTTCCCATTCCAACTTCTGGGAAAATCTCTCTCCCTCTCTGCTTCTGTTTGTTTCCGCTTCTTCTGCTCCAGAGTGATACATGCTTCAGTGTTCTTTTGGCAGGAAATAGAAAACAAGTGAACACAGAGCAAACGCCGGAAGGCCAAGCGGCTAGGACACTACAGAGGCATCAGCCAGCTGTTACCTCATCTCCCATACGCAAGTCAAATTCAGTCCTTGAGATGTTGCTGTGTACCCCTCCCCACCAAAAACGTCTTTGTTGCCTTCCCTCAGACTAGATTTCACAAATGCCAGCAGGCATGGCAGACTGACAATCATCTCCATGGGAAGACACAAGTACGCCAAGTCTCCTGGCTTCCCTGAGGTGTTCTGCTGAAAAGTCGGTGGCAGAAAAGGTTTCTTTTTTTTGTTGTTATCGCACTACAAAGGGAAGCGCACTGTCCTTGGTCCTGAATGGGGATAAATGATTGCATATGGAGGTACAATGCGTCGTTAGAAAAACAGCCACTTTGCCTGGTGCCCAGGCAGCGCTGCAATTTAATCAGAAAGGGAGAGTAAATATATAAAGGCGTTGTACTGAAGCGCTCATTAAAGATGCTCGCCATACACAGCTTCACCATTGAGAGTAATGACCATCCTTCACAGTGGCGGCCCCTACCGCCCAGTGGACCTTTAAGCCATACATTCTCTTGATGCTTGGGGAGGAAAACAATTGCATCTAATCGTCCCGGGGGAGATATATTCCTGGATTAAGGAATCGTGTGCAAGTGATCAATGGCTGTACCCTGGCTGGAAAAAACAACAGGGTGAATCCAATGCATTCATCATCCAGTCCTAGCGAGGGTGTACAGCTTTCACGCTGCACAAAGACGAGCTTGTACCTTTAGGGAAACTAGCCATGCATTATAATCTTGTCCAATAGTTGCACTTCTCTGTCAGGGCTACATCAACTGTATTTGTTTAACCCTTGAATCATAACTCTACACGGAGCACAAGAGGAGTTGAAGGGCAGCTGCAGCGTGCCAATGGAGGAGGCATGTGAAGCGAGGGGAAAGGCTCCACACAGCCTCGGGTATGAGCAAACACACCGGCCTTCAGAACAATCACTAGAGCTCCACTTGGTCAAACAGCATCACAGGGCACCCGACACACTTTCCCCGCGAGTCTCCTGAACGCCACGGGCTCTTTGACTCTCTGTTTTCACACACGTACACAGCTCACTCTCAAAGCTCTTTAGCTCCGCTGTGGGTTGCATTTGTGCAGCGCATGGTTGAAGGAAGGCGTAGACCTTTGTCTGTGCCTGTGCCGTCGCAGGCCGCCGCTGCGTCCACCTTGTCACCAGGGCCGACCCGTGTGCAAAGAGCAGGAAGTAAATAATTCCTCCCCTCCCTTCTCTTCCTCATTCTGTTGGCTGGCTGTGCTTAATTGAGGATGATTCATCGAATGAGGAGCACCAGTCTTTCTCTCTTCATGCTCACTGGTTCTGGCAGTGGGTAGAGCCGCATTGGAGCCCCCCCCCCCCAACCCCCCCGCCCCCCCTCCTCCTCCGCGGGTCTGCGGAGACAGACTCTTAAAACTCCTGGAGCATCAACAATACACTGGCAACCTATCAACATGTCTCCCCCAGTAGCACCCCGGAGAGCAGGTGGCGGACGGGTGGGTGTCGCGAATGGAACAAATGTGTTTTACAGAGATACCTGCCAGCGGAGAGCAGAGTTTGGTTGCCGTTTCGTTCCTTTTTTTACGCATGGCAAACTTTCTTTCTACGCTGGCTGAGGAAGTGGTGTCGTGCAAACTCTGGATAAGAGGCAGGTGCAGCGGCACGCAATCTGGAGTGCCGCGGTCCGTCTAAATGAAGTCGCAGAGGTTAAGTCCCCCAATCAGGGAGCAGCGATTGAGGCCTCTGGGGAATGTGCAAGGTGGTGATTCCCCCCCGAGATCCAATCAAAGCATCCCCACATTAGATACAAAGTCTACTCTCTAACACAGCCAGGATTCAATCAGGTGGGGCCTTTGTGAGGCGATAGGGAGGCATGTCATGTCAAGGTTAGCCAGAGAGGAAAGAAGAGAGAGAGGCAATTATTCTGACAAGAATGTTCTGTGTGCGTGGGGGGGTGTGCGTGTGTCTGTGGGTGAGCTGGAGAGAGAGAGAGAGAGAGAGATAGAGAGAGAGAGAGCAAGCACGTGTACTTCCCTGGGCGTTTACACACAAGGGGGCTCTCTGATATGTTTGCCTTTTTTAAGGTTGTTGAGCTGAGTGGAACGCATAGGCCATGAATCCTCCCGCTGAGCAGCAGCCAAATTTCTACGGCATGCTGCTATCAAGTAAAGCCCCATCAAAGTTCATTCCACACCTGATTGACCAAAGAGCGCTGCATTTGAAAAAAAAAAGCTAACTTGTTACTTTTTTTTCTCTCTCTCCTCCGCCCGTCTCTTTCAGGCACTCGCCTAAACTGGACAGATTGACGCTCGCCTAATTCCCATTATTCTGTGCATTATCAAACAGCTTTACTGAGACCTCCGGTGAATTTTAATCAAGCAGGCACAGCCAGAGAAAGCACGGGAGCACCACGGCGGAGAGCCTGGTATTGATTTAGAACTTCTGTGGAGTTGCATCGCTGTGGACCGAGGGAGGAAACATCAAGGGCAACCAAATACGCTGCTGGGTTTCCATGACAACAAGTAGAAAAACACTAGGATATGGCCTATTTGTTATAAAGATCTATTTAACAATAAAACAGATGCTTGGGAGAGCACATTTACTGTACTATCAGCGTTGGAATAAAAAACCAAGAATAGTTTTTTTTTGTAGTAGATGAAAGCACAATTACATAATTCGTTTGAAATACCGTGTCAAATCATTAATCATCAAAGCACAGGTCCATTCTCTTTGAAAGAGATAAGCTATTCTTAGGGAAAAACCGCCGCTGGTGTCAATCCATTTCCACTGCCTTTGAGGTAATCAGAGATACCACTCCAAGTTTGTTCATTTGTTGTAATGACTGCTGACATTTTGAACAAGAGCGCCTCAAGGGCATAAGCCAATCAAAAAGAGAAGTTTATGCTAAGACTCAACTAATTAGTTAGGAGACGGGGGCTGGGCATTGAGGTTCTTTTTCGTCTTATCGTTGAGCTGTAAAAGCAGAGGAGGGATCGGAGCAACACAAAAGACATTTCTCACCTCGAGGTAAGCTTCACACTGCAACAATTACTCAGCCTGATGAGGTTCTGGAGGGGCCGGAGGACACAGAGAAAGCCTGCCTCCTCTCCATCGAATGTGTGGGGAAATCAATGCACTGTGCTGCTGGCTGCTGAGTTTTTCATGGCCGCCAGCTGTTTGCTCTCCCACGAGCGTCAGGGACGCATCCCACTGCCAGCCAACCAGCAGCCATGTGGAATGAGACAACCATGCTAATACATTCACCCATATTGACTGGTAAAAACAGAACAAAAACATCAGCGCTGCCATGTTTTTACCCAGAAACGGACAAAAACAGATAATACTGTGAGCGGTGCATGTCCGGACCTTCAAGAATGTAGCCGTGAAGGCACACTCCAACGGCCTTCATCCTTTTCATTCCAGGTACATTCTACAGCCAGTAATCACGCCTGCCATGGATATTTGTGTAGGGGCTCTCTGAGCCAGAGTGGAGGTGTCAGTCAGAGAACCGGGAGATGATTGGTGGGTTGGTCCAAAATGTACTCCAAAAGCAGTTTGCATTCAGATCGGCAGTGCTCCTAATCTAAAGGTGGCCCGGCGTCGGGAAGCGACTCGTCTTACCGTCACTCAGGAGCCGCAGTAAGCCGCCTCGCCACACTTTCAGTTCTGACACTCGGAGTTCTGCCGCCACTCGCAGAGTGGACCCATTAGGATTTAGTTGGCGCGCCGGCACTCAAGCGCCGCATTTGTCTCGGGGCCCCGGCAGCAGTCATCTCGCTGCAAAGGAGTCGTGTACGGCAGATAACGGCGCGAGCGATAGCTAGTCCTCCTACAAGCCTTGACAAGTTCATTTGCGTATAATTACTTACCCCGCTCAGGTATGCTGTCAACATGTATCACCGAGACACCTGCTTTTGCCCAACGCGATTAATTTGTCATATTCCCTCTGCTGGATATTTTCTTTCCCAGTGCTGTAAGTGATCTAATCCTCACCGTGGAGACTCGATGCACCTGCAGAGTGGAGTGTACTTTACAGAGCAGCCCACCTCCTGCTCCTGCTCTGCGAGTGGCTTCTGCACTCTTAGATAACGCCGTTATGAAGGACCCCACGAGAGCGGCCCCTCGCTCCTCTCCCGTACTTGGCACCTGGCACACGGGTTTAGCCCCTGTGGCCGGCCTCTGCTCCACTTAAACTATGGCCCACTCCCGTCTCCATTAAGGGAATCACTTCCTAATGAACCCTCGTCCCAGGGAGGGAAGTGATTAATAGGAGCGTCCGAGCTGGATCGCATTAGCCCAGAACGCTCACCCCATCGCTGTGTCAGGGCCCCGCTCCTGTAAAAGGGCACACACACAGAGGAATACAAAGCGAGGCGAATGCTAGCGTGCTGATATCTAGCCATCCCCTCACAGTAGAGTGTTGACTTGGCAGAGCTTCAGTCCCTGTGACTTTACTTACAGTATCCACAAGGTGAGCTCTGTCCCGTCAGTGGAGAGCATTCATCCGCCACACCTGACAGCGTGTCATACAGCCAAAGTTGATCGGCTACAGTGAGCAACAGTTTGCAATGATGAACAGATGAGCTAATAAGTTATAATCATAACACATGAGCTGTTTTGAGTGACCAGACTGAGGACAGAAGAAGAAGTGAAGGCCTCCGTGAGGTGAAGAAAAACAAAAGTCGTACGCACGCTGAACAGGCAGAAGGCCACCATGGCCCAGGTTGTCGGAGCGATGTTTATGAGACTTGTTGCATCGCTAGCTTTCATTTTGAAAGAATGACTCGAGTAGGTTTGGACAAGGAGGTGAGCTGCAGAAACCCTGTGGCATCGTGGACATGAAACTATTGAAGCGTCGTTTTCTGCATGTATGGTCCCTGTTTGCTGCAAGTCATTAAACTGAATTAATATCGACGACGGAGGTACAGAATGTACAGGATTTACAGTACATTGAGTTAAGATTGATGTGCCCTCTGGCCCTGAGTGTACCTTACACTGCATATGAATAATGACAACAGGAACAACCTGCTATCGTATCGATATATCATCCAGGACATATGCACAATGAACATATTATTATTATTAACAGCCAAACACGACAAATCCATGTAATTAGTGAAGAAACGGATACGATAAATCAATCATAGAAATAACTGAAAAACAAGCCTGTCCAGTTCAGTTCTCCCGTAGTCGAGTGCCATGTATGGTCCCCTGAGGTGGATTAAAAATATTTGTTGCCTCAATGAACACGGCTCCCCTTCAACACCTCTCTAGAACTCTTGTATAGTAAATCGATATGTTCCAGGCCAATGGCCTTCAACAGACAGCACACTGTAAAATGCTGTGAGTTGCTTGAGAATAACACCATGCCAGTGAATGACGAGTTGCAAAAAGGTAAACGATGGACAATGAAACGCCTTATGGGCAAAGACATTGCTGCATTACCAACATTGCTACCGGCTAGTGTGAAGATATCACAGCAAGTAATCACTGACAAAGTTGTTATCGGTGTATGGTTGTTTTAGTAGGTGCATCAACAGCACCTGTATTTGTAAACAGAAGAACGATGCAGCAAGCATAGGTGGGCTCGGGAAGAGCGGCCGCAAGCAGCCTTTGCTCCGGCAAACCCAGGGGAAATATATGAAGAGTGACTCCAAGGGTACTGGATCAAAGAGCAGTCCTCAGTTAAACATTTAGCACCGCATACCGTGCACAATATGAAAGGCAGGAAAGAGTTTTTCATGGTCAACCACACAATGGCCTTGTTCGTATATATATAGATATATATATATATATATATATATATATATATATATATATATATATATATATATATATATATATATATATATATATACTGTATATATATATATATATATATATATATATATATATATATACATACATACTTTATATACAGGGTTCGAGTTATAATCAAAGCTTTGTGGGGGTCTTGTTACTTGCGGAGATAACTAAATAATAGCTTAACCGGTGCACTGTGTGTGTGTGTGTGTGTGTGTGTGTGTGTGTGTGTGTGTGTGTGAGAGAGAGAGAAATAGTTCCAATGCCAACAATTGTTGTTTTTGCAATTTTTCTATAGATGAATAATGCTCAAACAGAGGGGGCAAAAAATACATGCATGCAAAGGCTTAGTAAAAAGTAAAAACCATCCTCTTACTGTTGCACAGACAAAACAGACTAAAGTGGTACGGTAGCTAGTCCACTTTGTACTGTCCATTCAATATTTATCAAGATGCTAGTGGCTTCGGTTTTTCTCACAAATTGCACATTTGTACGCTCACAACACAGACATGGATTTCTCACCACTACCGCACACCATGGTGCCTTGGTGGGGAAATGCTGCCATACTATCATTCACAAGAGAATATATTGCCTCGTTCTTTTGGAAAATATGTTTCATTTAGCCTATTTATCTCGTTAATGTGCATAATACTTAATACATGAGTGAAAAATGCATTATTTGTCACATAATGCATTTTTCACTCATGTAATAAGTATTGTGCACATTAACGAGATAAATTAGCTAAATTAAAAATTAAAGGTTGTGGTTAATGTATTGGCGACCCCCACACATGTATGACTTTACTGCTTTCATGGGAGCTCAGCTCCCACTAGCTCCCACATAACTCGAACCCTGTATATATACAGTGCATCCGGAAAGTCTTCATACCCCTTCACTTTTTCCACATTTTATTATGTTACAGCCTAATTCCAAAATGGATTAAATAAAAATAATTACTCAACATTCTACACACAATACCGCATAATGACGAAGTGAAAAAAGTTTAGAATTCTTTGCAAATGTATTAAAAATAAAAGAATAAAATATCACATGAACATAAGTATTCACACCCTTTACTCAATACTTTGTTGAAGCATCTTTGGCAGCAATTACAGCCTCAAGTCTTCTTAAGTATGATGCTACAAGCTTGCCACACCTATTTTGGGGCAGTTTCTCCAATTCTTCTTTGCAGATCGTCTCAAGCTCCATCAGGTTGGATGGGGAGCGTCGGTGCACAGCCATTTTCAGATCTCTCCAAAGATGTTCAATCGGGTTCAAGTCTGGGCTCTGGCTGGGCCACTCAGGGACATTCACAGACTTGTCCCAAAGCCACTCCTTTGTTATCTTGGCTGTGTGCTTAGGGTTGTTGTCCTGTTGGAAGGTCAACCTTCGCCCCAGTCTGAGGTCCAGAACGCTCTGGAGCAGGTTTTCATCAAGGATCTCTCTGTACATTGCTGCATTCATCTTTCCCTTGATCCTGACTAGTCTCCCAGTTCCTGCCGCTGAAAAACACCTCCACAGCATGATGCTGCCACCACCATGCTTCACTGTAGGGATGGTATTGGCCAGGTGATGAGCAGTGCCTGGTTTCCTCCAGACATGACGCTTGGCATTCAGGCCAAAGAGTTCAATCTTGGTTTCATCAGACCAGAGAATTTTGTTTCTCATGGTCTGAGAGTCCTTTAGGTGCCTTTTGGCAAACTCCATGCGGGCTGTCATGTGCCTTTTACTGAGGAGTGGCTTCCATCTGGTTACTTTACCATAAAGGCCTGATTGGTGGAGTGCAGCAGAGATGGTTGTCCTTCTGGAAGGTTCTCCCATCTCCACAGAGGAACACTAGAGCTCTGTCAGAGTGACCATCGGGTTCTTGGTCACCTCCCTGACCAAGGCCCTTCTCCCCCGATTGCTCAGTTTGGCCGGGCGGCCAGCTCTAGGAAGAGTCCTGGTGGTTCCAAATGTCTTCCATTTGCGAATGATGGAGACCACTGTGCTCGTTGGGACCTTCAATGCTGCAGAAATTGTTTTGTACCCTTCCCCAGATCTGTGCCTCGATACAATCCTGTCTCGGAGTTCTACAGACAATTCCTTGGACTTCATAACTTGGTTTGTGCTATGACATGCACTGTCAACTGTGGGACCTGATATAAACAGGTGTGTGCCTTTCCAAATCATGTCCAATTAATTTAATTTACCACAGGTGGACTCCAATCAAGTTGTAGAAACATCTCAAGGATGATCAGTGGAAACGGGATGCACCTGAGCTCAATTTTGAGTGTCACAGCAAAGGGTGTGAATACTTATGTACATGTGATATTTTATTTTTTTATTTTAAATACATTTGCCAAATATTAAAAAAAAACTTTTTTCACTTGGTCATTATGCGGTATTGTATGTAGAATGTTGAGAATTTTTTTAATTCAGTCCATTTTGGAATTAGGCTGTAACATAATAAAATGTGGAAAACGTGAAGGGGTATGAATACTTTCCGGATGCACTGTATATGCAGTATATGGCCATTGTACCCTTTTACCTCCCTGCTGCCAGTTAAAAAGGAATAACTACAAGATTAACAGGATAGATCCTGTTTTAGCAGTGCACTAAACTATAAGGAATATGTCTGTGACAAAAGGTCAACTGCTAACTATAAAACAGTGACCCATATATACAGCCCAGAATGCTTTGGACATGGATTCATTTTGCATCCTAGCTGTGCGCAAGAACAGCATTCCTGCATTCCTACATTAAAACATAATTTCCAGATTCGCTATTTTGCCACACAAGAGTGTAATGCCGTCACCTTAGGCCTGGACTATACGGTCTGTGTGGGGCTTAACCAGCTGTAACTGTAATGGCATTAAGAGCACATGGTTTGAACAGCCAATAAACATTCAGCGTTGAGAAGCAGCAGGACACTGTTGTCCTTGTTTGATTGTTTTGGAGTGACAGGCACTGTGACGTTTATGGCACGACTCTAGTTTCACTGGGTTGAACTTAACACAGTAGTTTCACTGGGTTGAACTTAACACAGTAGTTTCACTGGGCCCTCAGTGCCCTTTGCAGCCTGTTTCCGCGTACAACAAGCAGTTCAGTTAGTTGGGAGTACTTTGTCCTGATGCTAGTTCATACAGCCTTTGTTCTCCCGAGGCTGATTGGTCACAAATTAGGAGCACTTTTACAGTAATCCGATAGAGCATGTTACTAAGGCTAGGGCAGTGCAGGATTGGGCTAGTCCAGAAAAGGTCATCTGGGTTGTTTTAAAATGACCTCGAACATGACCTGACGCCGAGCTGCCATCTTTAAACTTCATTTGACTCTGCTCAAAACATTCTACTGCAATGTACAACAACAGCAGCGTATAAAAACCACATCACACAAGCCACAGGAGCCCTGCACTGGTGACAACAGCCCCCGTCCCTGACACTCCTTGCTCCCTGGAGAGTTGAAATCTTGCCCTGCTCAGCACTGCTTGCCTCCATTTAGCATTAACATATGGCACGATGGCAGCTGAATGGGAGCCTGCTATGCATGGGGGACACATTTGACAGTCGCACAGCTCCATGGCCTCAGAGGGGGTTTTTCATGTGCTGCTGGCGTGATAGTGATCTGAAAGAAGGCCCCTCCAGAGAACCGGGGGGGGGGGTGCTTGTTTTTCAGGCAAACGGCTCCCTCTCCCCCTCTCCTGGACGGGTCTACAGGTTTTGCAGGCAACACTAGCCTTGTGAAATGTATCCCAGCCTCATGAGTCTAGAGACACAACGCTGTCCATTTAGCAGTGCAGGACATGTTTAGTGGTCCGGGGTGGCGCTGCTTTATGCGACGCTATGAGAAGCCCCCCCCCCGCCATAGAACGAGACACACCCGCCCCCGACACACCTCGAGGATTGTGGTCTCATCAACAGACCGCGGGGAAACACACGTGGCAGGGACCCCTTGACACCCCGTCGGCATGTGCGGGTGGGGAGGGGGAAGGAAAAGGCATGCCAGGAGCACTTAGGAGGTGGAGTGGCTCTCGGGAGGGCGCCCGCCGCTGATTACGGCCACCTCCGGGAGCTGCGTGGGCTCATCAAGGCCGCCCCAGATGTTCCGGGTCTCCCGCTGCGCCGCGACGGGGTTTTAGCAGGGAGCAGACGCCCCGTGCACGGACTCAACCACGGTGACCTTTCACCTACCCGCCTTCGACAGGAGCACGCTTCAAATTGCCACCAGAATGCACACGGACACGCATTAACACACGCACAGGTTCTCGTGGGTCAAATATGTTATATGTAAGGGAGCAGTTTGAATGGTGGGTTGAAGGCTGGAGGCGTTTAATGTGCCACCCGCCTCTGCCTTCTCTAAACACCCAATGCATCTCTGTGTCGTTAGGGTCCTGATGGTCTGACTGGACAGAAAGAGGACGGAGACAGGGAGAGTCCATGGTCATGGGTAATTTCCCGATGGCCTTGAAGACACTTCTCGTTGAGCTCAATAAGGTATTTAGAGTGCCTGTGCCTGTGCCTGTGTGTGTGTGTGTGTGTGTGTGTGTGTGTGTGTGTGTGTGTGTGGGTGTGTGGGTGTGTGTGTGTGTGTCTACCGGTGGGCCTGACGGAGGGTGGCAGGCCATGAAGAGGGGCTGTTAACACAGCTGGATGTGTGACGGAGACGACTGACATTAGCACAGCGTTAATGAACTACAAATGATGATGATGATGACTGTGATTAGGTCCGTGCGCTCTCCTCGGTCCTCCGGGTGATGACAATGAGGTGATACTTTATTCCTGGGAGAACGGGACTGGGAGACAAATGTACCCAAGTGCAATGGCTCTGGGGGTTGCTTAAATTCACGAAAAGTACTCTTGTTTGCTCACGGAGCCTTTCTTGTGGAAGCTTTTGCACACACACACACGCACACACACACACAAGCACGCACGCACACACACGCACGCACATGAAATGTATAAAAAGAAGAAAGGGAATGGATGTAAATTGTGGGCTTTGCTTTTTGGTATTGTCTTTGCATTGAAGAAAGGACCAGGCATATCAAGTGCAATTAAACACAGCTGTGCCTGCAATCTTTTGATTGTGAAATTCAGCAGCAGTTATTCTTCATAACGAAACCGACTCACTGGGACTGCATGCTTGAAGACAACCTAGTGTTCATCCTCGAACTACTCTGGCATCAGTCCACCTATGAGAAGAACTACTTTGTTGCAACTGAATCAATTGCAGAGGGGGGGAAAGGTGCCCTATCAATGTTACCTTTGAGCCGACGCTAACATTAATGATTTCTGACGGCACGCCATCAACATAATGTTCCCTGCCAATAGATTGGCCCCGGGTCATCCTGGGCTTTAGCATATTCACTCAGACACTTAGAGAGAGAGCTTAAGTGTCAAAATAAACACGTCCTTCTCCAAATCCTAAAATTATGGTTTCTCTGGCTCTCTGGAGGAAAAGCTAATCCTGTCTCAATGAGTGTGCGTGTGGACTCCTGCTTTATTGACACTGCTTCTACCTTGACAGTATAGTCTACTTCTCCCTCCTGGATGAAGATTCCTGTTCCTGTCCTCTTTCCACAACGGCTTTACACTGTGCGCTGGGTTAATGACCCGTACGTTCAGGAGGAAGACGCGGGGTAAATCTCTGGCACCCTTGTTTCCGTCTCAGGGGGCGAACCGTCTTTGAAATGGGGGACAAAAAGATTGGGGTTAAGTGTAATGGAACCGGGAATCCAACGGCAGCATCCCATCTGAGCCCAGAATCCCAGCTCGCACATTCATCTTGGAGGCTGTGACAGCCCCCCTGCACAGCACCCTCTTTACTCCTCGCTGCGCGCCACAGTAAATTATTACTGTGCATTACATAATTATAAGTGTCTGTCTGGTCTCTTCGACTTTGTGTGTGCTCGTTCGGTGCAGACAGTGCTGTCAGGGAAGGTTTTATTTTGCACCGGAGGGTGTCATTCCATCCAAGTTAGAAGTGCAAGGGAGATCAAATTTCCAAACTAAGTGGTAGTCAGGCGGATTAGAGACATGGGATATGAAAAGGACAAGGAAGAAACAACAACGTCAGGGAGAAAGCGAGGCGGGGAAGCAGATAGAGATGGATAGAGAGAGAGATGTAGGAATGGGGAACTAGCAAGGGCTACATGGGAGTTATTAAGGATGACACAAAGGCCCAGTTAGTTTCCTTCATGGAAAGCATCAGCACACAAGGAGCACTCCCGGTGGAGGAGCACTGGCTAGCCCAGCCAGTCGCCTCTAATTCCTCAAACACACAGACAGTGATTTCTCACCGACAGGGTTGTGCTGGAGAAGCAGGGAACACACAGACAAAACTTGACATGGCGGTACTAAGGAAGAGTGATAGAAACAGGTTTTCAAATGCGCTCAAGTTCCATCTGAGCGGATAGCATTGATTGACCGACCAAAGCCACTGTGTTCCATAGGTCTAACCTGACTAGAAAGTGCCTCAACTTCTTGACATCTGCCACTAGCAGTCTGTCTCCATTTAGGCATCCAACAAAAAGCTCAATCTCGTGATTGGCTGTTGATTATTTGTGGATCTCAAGTGACGCACTCCCTTGCGCCTTCAAGCAACAGCACTACAAAGAGTCATGGCAGACAGTTTGTTAGTTTGAAAGTATTGTGAGTCTCTCGACAGACTACCTCTGTTTTTGTGTCCTGCTAGTGCCCCCTACTGAACAAAGTGGATATGAGCTTGTCAGCTGAAAGTGCACTAGTCCACATTGCCTTCTCTCCGTAGGACCGCACTGTATATGGAAATGCTATCGCAAATAGGAAGGAAAGAAAACTGTGTGTCAACCCAATCCTGGTTTTTTTGAGACATTCAGACGTTATACCTCTACAAAATACAAAAATAAACAAATATCCACAATCTTCCATATGGTTACAGATTTTATTCCTTCCGAAAAGCTAAAAGCAAAACCTCTTTTTAATATTTTCCGCAATAAGCTTGCTGAAAGTGTACATTCTCTTGGGGCATGAATTGTTGGATGGCCTGAGCTTTAATCAAATGTCACCGCAAAGGCCACCACGTGGCATTTCCAGGGATGTCTATTTAAATGTATTCCACGGATAAAATGATTTCCCTCCACATTTCTCCTCCACTGTGCTTTGTGAGAGAAGTGAGTCAAACATCGTAAGGTCAGATTTGAACTGTGGAAGTTAAATGGGTGTTGCAGGGTCATCAGAACAGTCCTGGATAAGGCCTCCGTTGCTCTCTCGCTGAAATTCACAGTCGAGTCTGGTCGCCCATAGAAAAGTGGCTGGAAAATAGAAACAGACAATGGGAGCTCATCCAAGGCTTGATTTGAAATGCAGTTTTTTTATCTTGATTTGCCTCTTGCCACCTGAGTCAGCGGCAGCTGTCACGGCCTATTTAGTCGCAGACTCAATAGAATCTTCCTGGCATGTAATCTCATTTAAATGGCGTGGGAGGAGAGCGGAATGCCAAAAACGCTCATGGTCAGAGGGCGAAATCAAATTCCTATTTCACATGCAGTACCCGATAGTTTGCCTTACCTCGGTGAAGAAAACCTCAAACCCAAACACACACACACACACACACACACACACACACACACACACACACACACACACACTCACACACACACGTAGATTTATACATGTCTTTATGTTTTATTAGAGTGTAATGGTTTTGAGAACCTAACCTGAAACCCAACATAACCAGATGAACATAAAAATCTATGAAATCAATGGTAGGATTTAGATGTCCAATATGTATTGCATAATCTTGACAAAAAAATATCCAACGTTTCTGTACACAAGCTGTGCACATCTCTGGCTCAGAACGTATCTGGCAAAGTTTGAGAGAGTTTGGCAGGCCCACTCATAGAGGAGGTGGAGGAGATTCAGTCATCCTGATCACTCTTGGAGGACTTCGTTCACAGATGCACTACAGTGGATCCGCCATTGCCTCAGCTGCCTGGCTGCCTCTCTACCATCCCCGGAGCCAGCTCCAGACTCCCAGCTACCACGCCACTCGATGCAAGATGCTGCTACGCGTTTCTACGTTTCTGCTCAGAACTTTGTGTTGACTCTATTGTTGTCTTGTTTGGCTGAAGTGCTGTTTGGCTGTCTTTGTGGAGTGCATATCACTTTGGGGAGGGCTTGGTGACAGGGGCTCAGTTTATTGACCTATTACAGGTCGTGATATAGTATTTCATCCCATTTGCATTCTAATTTCGCACATAGCCCGCGCTTGTTCAACGGGCCTCAGTGAGATGGATGCTCAGGTTCATAATAAACAGGGCACATCATTATGCAAATGAGGGAAATGCTACACCCAGGAGTCGTAAAAACGTAGATGATGTTGCGTGTGGTGGGCGGCAGATTGCTGAAAAATGCCTGGCACAACACCGTTCAGAGCCTTACGCAAATGTCATTATTGTCTGATTAGAAGGCGAGCGAGAACATGGGGGCCGCGGAGCGCGCAGCCGTTGGACTGCGGAGCCGACTGATGGGCTTGGCATGGAAAGTCGGTTAGAGCGCAGTGATGGGGCTCCGTAGCATGGAAGACGTACACGGCTTTTAATAATCAGATTTACTGAGCACAAAGCAGCTCTAATTGGTTTTAAATTTCCGCTAATTGGCATTTATGGAAAGCGGCGCGGCGCGGCATGGGCGAGTGTGTGGGGGGGGGGGGGGGGGGGTGAACGAGGGAGCCAGAGTGAGGAGTTCTGCCGCTCTCTGCACTCGCGGCTGCTCTCGCCCATTCATCACAAACAAAAGACGGAACGGGAGAATCATGCAACCAGTGGAGCATAATGGAGATGCCCGATACAGGGGCCAACTAGAGACATAATAAGATAGAAGACGAGGTTTAAACCAGAAAGCGGACTTACCGCTAACATTCCCCTCTCCAAGGAAAAGCGAGCAAAATTGAGAGGAGCTCTTCCGGAATCCCCTGGGGACAAGGATCTCAACTAAACCGCTGCACTTTGTGTCAGCAGCTTGAGACCTTCCATCCGTCTCTGACATTCTGAGGAGATTCCTTGGCATAGAGTTCGACAGGGAGCAAAGCTTAACTAAGCGACACGAAAAAGTATTTTCTTATCAGGGGACGTGCACTTGCCTACCTGCACTTTGAATACCTCTGTTTTATATTCATGGTTCAAACAAAAAGAAACAAAATAACCTAACCTCAAGTTGATCGATACTTCTCTCTGCCACTTGTATTAAAAGTACACATCATCTCATACTTCACAGGTGGAGTGTACCGCGTAAGTGTTTAAACAAGCGCAGCACGTGCACAGGCTTCCATCCAGGGACTACGTCGCCTTCATAGATCTCCATATAAGCAGCGCTGAGCCAGAAGAGGCCTGAGGCTGGCCTGGTGATGTCGAAGATGAATGGCTGCCAGAGGCTGCCACTGCTTGCTGATGGATGGGAAACAAGTGTGTGAATGCCCTATTGTTTTAAGCTCCTCGCCGCCTCCAACTTCCAGCATTATGAAAGGCTTCGCAGCAATCTCATCAATTTGTCACGCCGTGAAAGTTCAGAGTCAGAAATGAAGCGGGCACAGGGAGAATGGGAATGTGGGGATGATGGAGAGCCAAAGGTGCCACCGAGGAATTCAGCAGGTGCTTTTGTCAGCGTCCATTTGTTTTTGGGCACAAACCTTTTTTTGTCATGCAGAATGGTTCGGTAAAATGGATGTGCATTTATTTATTGCGCCAAAAAATGCAGAGCTCACAAAATGTCCTGATGAGTTTGGGTAATAATTCAGTGGTGATCTGGTTACCTCCGGAGCACTAGCAGAATCAATTTGATTCTCTCAGAGAGTGGACTATTCTGATACTTGTGCAAATGTGTAAATATTGCCGAGTGGATTAGCCAGCCAGTTGGGATTTTTCCCGGGGCTCTTTGCCATGTGACTGAGCCAGGTATACCTGTGTGTGTGTGAGAGAGAGAGAGTCAGTGTGTGTGTGAGAGAGAGAGTCAGTGTGTGTGTGTTTGACACAGAGAGAGAGTCAGTGTGTGTGTTTGACAGAGAGAGAGAGAGTGTGTGTGAGTGTGTGTGTGTGTGTTTGCGCATGTGTGTGTGTGGGTGTGGGTGTGTGTTGGGTGTAGTAGCGTTTTAAGCCGTAAGGGCCATAGATGAACATTGACAGCTACTAATTTACTGTCTATGTCCCTCCTCCCAGGCAGTGGACCCCATCCCAAGAGGAAGGGGCTCCTGAGGCTGTCCTTCATAGATACCCATATAAGATTAAGGGGTCGGTCCTTCTTCCATTTCCTCAGTCCTCTCCGCCCCCGAGCTCTCGCTTGCACAGAGATTTATCAGCTTGGCCAAATCCTGGCTGCTTTATTTCATCTGCAATGACAAATTCATTCTTTCTGAGTTCGTTTCTCGGAGAACCCGCAGGTGCGTTCCTTGAACTGAATGGACATAGTTAAGATTCTGTGTTCATTTGTCTGTTTGGTTCTATTGGAAGAAGAAAGACAGTTCTACCCATGAAAAGAGATTTGGGCCTTCCCTCTTTCTAATATCCCTTTGTCCCCCTTTTTAGTTTGAAAGTAGCCTTCAATTATTCCTTTGAACAATTTGTCTTTTTTGATTTGTCTTATACAATAGAAAGTAAACTGTGTACAAAATGGCATCATGCTTAAGGAGTCAAAACTGAATTTAGTTAATCATATAGTACTAGATAATCTGTCTACTTGGTGAAACGGTCTTATATCACATCTACAATTATTTAACAGAACAGTACACTTAACGTAAAATCAATTGTTTCTCTATTTCATCTCACAAAACCTTACTGCTACCTATCTGCAGGTTTAAAGCATAAAAGGTTTGTATGTGTCAAAGAGACAGCATATGTGTCAGCCTCATTTTGCATGGAAAATATGTTATCTTATTTTCTATTTCTCCTACAGTAAATGCATTTCAGTCTGCATACATCAGCTTTCACTGATTTCATTCCTCACTCCAGATGTCCAGACATATTTATGTAAATAAATCATGTTGCATTCCATCTGCTTAGGTCATTTTCACTGACGTTATAAACATGATATTTGACGTGACTGCAGCTCAAGTAGAAAGTGAGGTTGATAGATCATGTGTTGTCTCTAGTTAGACTAAAGCCCTGGAATTAATGTCAGTGCAAATTATAACCTGGCAAAGTTATTCTTTTAAAATGCAACGACCCCAGCATTTTTCTCCTGACCCTCAAATAATCTCTTTACCACGGCGCAAAGTTCACATGCAAATTCAGTCTGATGGTATTAAACGTAGTTGGATAAAATCCTACCATAATTTGCACAAAATGGCTAGTATCACCCACAGTCAATATAGCTGCCTTGCTTATTATTCTACAGATGGACAATCCCATGCGATTTCTATCAGGCAGTCAACAAACCCTGGAAGACAACGTATGAAGGATTTATAAACCTGTAGTAAAAACCTGTGAGCAACAAGTTCAATCCATAATCTATCAAAAACATTAATGAGACCTATGAGACCTATATATCATACAATCAGTGCATCATTGCTATATACATATGAGGCATCTCATAGGCTCAAGATCAAATCATTCAAATAGTGCTGCTAACCGTAAAGGGTTGCATGATCATCCAGAGTGTATGTTGCCCACATATTAAAGCAGGTTTGAAATGCTGCACTGTGTGCGCGCCAGGCCACTGTAAGAATGGGTACGTGGCACCGAATGACGAGTGGGACGGCTGCAACTCTGCCCATTTTATCTGGAGGTACCCCCACACAGATGTAACTGCAGATGGAAATTAATTCAAACGCCACCCAATGTTCAACAGGCAAGGTTAAAAGATGAAAGTGCACAGAGGGCAGATTATTAAATAAAATGTTGTGCTGCAGTATGAACGCTGTGGTAATTAGAGCCTTAAATGTTTTAAGAGACCGAGACAGCAAAGTGAATGTTGCACAATAGGTCTTCGCTTGACCTTTCTCAATGTTGCCCCAAAACATTTCAGGACAGAAAAGATCTCCATGCAAGCAGGCTAATTATATAGATGGCAGAGGCAGGACTGGATAGCATGTCGGAAGGGTAAAATACTTGATATGCATCGCAGGGTGGTTGTCTAAATGATTATACTACAGAGCCTGGCCACAGTAGGCTGATGTTCCCCTTACTTCTGCTTACATCTGCGGAAAGAAACAGATAGAAAGCGTATTCATTGTTAACAAGGCCAACACATTAAATCCAAACAAAATCAGCGTTTGTTTATTTTGCACAACCATGTTGAGGTGGTTTGGCTAAGGCACCAATTGGAACCTGTTGAAATAGACTTCCTTCAGAGAAAAACAATCAAATAGCTACAAATGCTGCTGGTGTGCAAAATGTAGGAGACCTGCCACTGGGTATCTAGGCAAATGTTCAACATCTGTGATTATAACGCCTGAAAGAGCTGTATTACTATAAAGGGATGAATTTTATAATAAATCATATTCTTTAAAAAACCTTTTCTGTTTTTTTCTTCACTGCGGATTAGGAAGGAGGGCTGTGAACACATAAAAGATGAAAATAATTCCCACACTATCCTGTTCCCTCATGGCAATTCACCGTTACGCTCCTCCAAATGTGACGAGAACTCTAAAATAAGTTATACGTAGGAGTGACTTATTAACAGAGAACATTTTCAGAGGACTCCAATGTAAGCAGAGACTCCCCAGGATGCTAAACTTCTTCACTAATGTGACACAACTACAGCTAAGTGCTGGAACATGCTCTCCATATTAATTATTACCATTCATGCCATTCTACGACTGATTATCTGTAGTGAAAACATCAAGGCACAACCCTCCCAGTCTGAACAAAATAGCCTGCTTCCACCTACAGCCTTTGTTGCGCACAACATCATCTCCATAACATCTCCTTACACTGTTCACACAATCAACTGTTCCCAGGGTCATCTCATTCCTAACACCCACAATCAACCTGTTCCTGACCTTTCATCGACAACTCCCAACTTCACTCTTTCACTCATCCTTGTCCACCACGTACGTATTTGTAATAATGGCATGTAAATTAGTAACATTCCTTAACAGTTGTGCTGGACCAAAGAGAAAAGTCTGGCTCTGAATACTTGGTTGCAATCTCGGGGTCTCTTACCCTGTGCTCCCTTTTTGACCAGGTTGATTCGCTGGGTGGAGTTTTTTAGTCCGCTGGGCAGGGCAGTTTGCTGCTGTCCGCTTCCAGTCAATCGCTGCAACCCACAACATCAATCCCTGGCTTGGAGCCCAGGCATACCTTCACTGAGTAAGACTTGGTTTGCATCCAGAGAAATAATGTGTCTGAAGGTAGGTGTTACAGTGCAGAGTGGACATGTAGAGTCCTATCCACTGGTCAAGGTTCTGAGGTCTAGGCAGTACAATGTCTGTTGTCCAGATAATGAAACCTTTTCCGGTCATTTCAAGTCTTTTCAGGGGACCTTTATCTAAGCTACACCTCCCCAGATCAACCGTTGCCCCTGTTTGGCTCCAGACACAGCTATCTCGGCCATTTCTCCTACCCCCCTCCCACTGACGTATCTGAACTATTACTGACTTGTGTGTCACATAGGAGTTTTCTTTCTTTTGCCCTCTGACTGTGCTTTTGAACCTGAGTGCAACTTCATTGTCCATGCTGCCCCCCATCCTCACTATGGCCAAGTGCTGAACGCGTGTGGCCCAGGCAGTCTAATCCTTTCAGTCCACGGCCCAGTTTTGCCTTCGACACTGCCTCTTTTGGATTCCATTTTAGCCCTGCACCTCTAACCTAACCTGGGTACACTTACATTCCTCCCTGAGCCCGGTAAGGCGGAGTTCCAGACCTGTCCCAGGAGAGCATTAGGGTAACGCTATGATGGTCATGTCGTCTATATGTGCTCTGAGGATTGGAGGGCATAGACCTGACTTTTAACTGCTGACCGGCACCTTCCCATTTTGATCCCCAGATTATCACCTCCATGGCCTTTGTAAATGCCAAGGGTGGGGTTGTGCATTTGGCCACGGTGTCAACTACAGGCCGCTGCAGTGCAGGGGTAAAATGTGACCTTTGTAAAGCAGTGGTTCCCCTATCCCTCATAACTCTTCCTATCTACAGTGTCTCTTGTTAGTTTCTTCCTTATACCCCTGTCCTGTTTGTTGCCGTGCCTACAAACAATTTCATTAAGATGATGTCAGGATAGACTCCCCTAATCCTGCATAATGTTTACTCTAAGAGATACAGAGTAAGGTTGTCTGTCCACGACTAATTTTCTCCCCGTTTCACAAAGGCAAACCTTTCAACTTTCTTTTGAAAAATGTAGTAGAAAAACCAAAACTAGAACTTAAACTTTGTGAAATAAATAACCAAAGCAACATCTCCAACGAGATGGCCCTGCTGGACAATAGTTCAGTAGTAAGGCATTTTTTCACTTACAATACTGTATGTAAAACACATTTATTCATCAGTACCAATGTTGCACCAAAACAGTGTAAGCAGTTCCTTTTCTCAACTTTTACGTTGATGTTGGCAGGGTCGGCAAAGATACAACAAGTACATGAAAAGACCCCGGGTGAAAGGTCCTTTTTATGAACATAATTACATATCTGTTATGTTGTAGACATGAGAAGTTATGCTTCCCAACCTCTGTGCATGTAGCCAATTAGAATGGAATAACTTTAGTGGGTACATTTTGTTTCGAATGTACTTGTTGTTTGATTGTGATGTAACCTTTTGCTTACCTTGCTCAGGGCTTTAGTTTGGTGGACTAACCACTGGCCTAACTAACCCTTAGATTCAGAAATAGCAAACCCCGGCCTATGATACCTTTATCTTTTTAAATGATAGACCCTCAAATGTCAACAGGAACTGGTGACAAAAGCTTAGCCAGGTTGCATGTTAGTTTAGTATATATTATAAACATTTCTAGCTTCTGGGTATTTAGTATTTAAAAAAGGGTCGGAATTATACGCAATGCAAGCAGTAACCATGTCAATATGCACAGGATAGGATGTTATAATATCTATAATGCCATACTCCAAGAGGAGCACTTCAAAAGACAATATTTCAGATGGACTTGGGTTGAGAGCAGATATGTCATTGGGGTTTTCAAGTGGGCACCCTACATCCCAGAAGTTTTGTTAATTTGAGCCCATGACACCTCCAGAAGGCTTAACGGTGAGCAATGACGTCTCAGAGCCACCTCTATATCCCCTCTATATCCGCTCTCGGCATGGCCAGATATTAAGAAAAAAACTAAAAACAAAAAGTTGTTCATTATTCCCTATTACCTATTCCTGCAGGCACTTTCTGCCAACTCTGCAGGGATACTTCCCACCTGAAAAGAAGATAATCTTTCCCTACTCTCTTGCAGGCTTGACAAATTACGCTCTGCAGGAAATCCTTACCTCCTATATCTTTGTCCTGAGATTAAACCACTTTTTATGGTTTATCAACATGATGTTCTTTACTTTTGTGCCCATATGGGATCCTTCCTTTTCAGCCACAGCCACTGGATACTTCTTTCTGCTATATCTGATATAGCTTTTATGGTCTGGCGCAATTCTTGGCCGCAGATCCCTAACTCCTTAAGAATTTTGGTTGTTGATATTGCCACAAATCCACAGCATCCAACTTCCACAGGACACACCTTTGTTCTCCAACCTCGCTGTTCTACCTCAGCTGCTAATTCTCTATAGCGTAGTTTCTTTTTTTCGTATGCCTCGTCTTCTGCTTCTTCCCACGGGACTGTTAGCTCTATAAAATAAACAATTTGCTGTGTGTTGGACAAGAGTAATAAATCTGGTCTTAAATTGGTTGTTGCAATCTCTGATGGGACTCAGTTGTTGGCCGACATCAGCAAGCATTTTCCAATCACATGCTCTCCTCAGCTGCCCTGAGTTTTGTTTTGCTCCATAACTCTTCTTTCCCGGTACTCCCTCCCTAACAAAGTGAATGTGGTGCATGTCGCCCTCCGCTCCAATTGGCAGGGCATTAACTGTTGAGCGCCTATGCTCTGTTACTTCCGCCAAGCATTTTAGTACTTGATTGTGGCGCCAGGTGTATCTTCCTTTGAGTAAGGCTCGTCTTGCACCCGGCCACTATGTGTTTGAGATTAGCCGTCCCACAGGACGTATGATTGATCAAAAACGTATTGAACAGCAGTTAAAGGCCAAATATCTATAGCTGTGACACTACTTATCTGAATATAGAAATAATATTGTGTATAAAGCAAATATTTGGAGTTCCTTCTCGGCCGGCAGCCTATCCCCTAAGGCAGAGAAGTAAAAGGATGCGTTACAACACTGCCTCACAGGTCATGCCCATTTCTCTTTGTACCTACAATAAGGGTTCATTGTTAAATGCACCCCTTTACAGATGGATGCCAACTACTTCACCTCCACATCAATAGCGTATATTCTACAAATGAGTTGGCCAATCACCTAATTACATTGGCTATGTTCACATATATTATAGTTAGTTAGCAAGTGTGTTGGAATAGGAAGAATAATCTGCAGATTGACTCTATTGTACCCACAAGCAAGGGCATTAAAAGGGGACCATCATATCAAACTGAAAATAAATAACACCATGTGTACAGAGAGGGAATTTAAATTTAGTTTTTGTACTGTGTAACTTGTCCAAAACGTGCTACTGTAATTGAATTGAGAGAAAGTCTGAATGCTTCAATACTGAGGTTTAGGGAAAAAAATGAAGAGTTCACTAATTTTGACAATACAAAGATTTAGCCAAAGTGTAGCACCAGAAGCACTTTTTGTAAGGGGTGTCCTAATAGAGTGCAACATTGCCATCTAGCGGTTTAATAGTTGATCACGTGATAAAGCTTTCAGCCCACACCTATATATTTGCCTTATATCCCACCTGTACTTAATACACGGTAAGTCAGTGCACACGTTGTAGCCTGTCATATTGGTGTACAGCGACTTTTTCTAGCAAGACTGATTTTGTTACAATGTGAATGCATAGGTTTACGATGTGTGTGGCATGACCTACTTGCCATGTCATTGCAAAACATTTTTTTATAAATTTCTCGGGCAGAAAGTGATTTCGAATTCTTCGCTGAGATCCAAAACTTCAATGGATCAATTTAAATGGTGACGCTTCAGGGACATCGGTGCGAGACCCAATGAATACAGGTGGTATTTTAGTCGCTCCTTCAGTCCACTAGATGGCGAAGGGCTCCAACATCAGCAAAAACCCCACCCACTGAAGAGTGGCATGGATGTTGAGTCTCAATCAAGCTGGTCTTGTCAGAGAAATTTTACACTATACCCAGTCCTTTACATACAATACTTAACCCAACTTTCAAAAATAAATACTAAGATACAAGACTTTGAGGCTTTCACTTAAAAAATACAGGCACAGTAAAGTTTGATTTTTTTTAATTTATTTGTATTTGTTTTAGTACAACAGTTCATGTCAACTAATAACCATATCTTCCAAAATGCCTAGTATTGCTCTGTTGTTTTCCATGTGTAAACTTTCTAATGCAATTCAAGATGACACCGGTTCAAACCTCAATCTGGCAAAGTTACTTCATGGTCAATGTGCTTTGAGACAATCCTCTACATTTTACAAAGGCAAGTAGCCTGCAGCGGCACAAACATGAGACCTCATTCTCAACAAGCTAGACTAGCAGATGTCGATAGCAAAGCGGCATAAAAACATCCGTGGTTTAGAGAGATGCAACAGATGACAGCCCAGATTAACAAACTATGCTACTTCTTCAGGTGCTTTTTTTTGTTTTGTTTTTGTTTATTTAAGTGCAAAGAACAGGTGCAGCTCACAAGGACACATTTCCAAAGAGCACTATGGGATAGATAAGGTTCAAGATCTAAGCGTAGAAACATGCTTCTTTAAAAAGGAAGAGTACACACTGCTTTTTTAGAAGGTCGGAAGCTGCGAGGACAAGCTACAAGAAAGATTAGACATAACAAGGGAGAAATACCCACATGTTAAACCAGGTCAAGTACACTTGGAGAGGAAGGAATACCCACATGTTAAACCAGGGAAAGTACACTTGGAGAGGGAGAAATATAATTCAAATAAGTGGAGCTTTGTTTCTTCCTATATAAGGTGGGCAGTGAACAACAAAATACTGACCGAACAAAAAATAAAATCAATCTTTGGATACGTAAAAAAACCTGTACAATCCTCTTCGGTCAAGTTTAGTCTTCCGAGGTTCCCTCTTTGGTTTCCTTGTTCTTGCGAACCTCTTCCAGTTTCTTGTCCTTTGAAAAAGAGTAAAACACAGATTTGTTTTAAAAGGCATACATGTTTTAAAAAACACAGACAAGACACCAAATGGCTGTCTACCTTTTCCTTGAATTTTTCATCCATTGCTGCCTTCAGTGCTGTGCGATTCTCTTTGTTGGCCTCCATTTTCTGGTTCAATTTTTCCTCTGCCAGCTTGCTGAAGTTGTTGTTCTCCTCTAGAGCTTTCTGCAGCACCTCCTTTTCATGCTCACGCTTTTCAGCCAAGTGTTTCAAAACTTCAGCTTCATGGTTCTGCAAAGAGCAAGTCAAACCTTACATTTGAAAAATGTCGCTGTTAAAACACGATAGCAATTAATTATGCATGTGCTAGGATTAGTAAAAGGCATTGTCTTCCAGAAAACTTCCAGAAAGCTGGGGCCGTACCTTACGTCTCTCCTCTGCAGCCTCCAGCTTCCTCTGGATCTCCTCCAGTGAGAGTTCCTTCTTCTTGGGAGGGGAGGAGAGGGGGAACTCACTCTTGGCATCAGGTGCAGGGTTAGCCAAGATCACTTCAAAAGCTTGGCCAGAGGCCCGTTTGTCCAGCTCCTTAACCAAAATATCTAGAGGAAGCACAATACTCTCATTAGGACAGCTCTGAAGCTGGACCACATGACGATTACTAGGCCTTGCGCCTGTGAATGTCTTCCTCAATTAAAACCGTGCTACATCTTATGTGTGACAAGTTAAAATGGTGCCTACACACCTCCTGAGGATGCCATCGCTGCAGTACACTGTAAAGTTATCTGAAAAAAGATAAAATTAACATCAATAAGGACATCTGTATTCACCACATTTACATCACTCGGGAATCTGCAAATTTCCTGCAATTTTCTCTTGGGGTTGATGAAACACCATAGTAGATTCAGCACAAAGACTTAGGAGCCAAATACAGGCTTCACTTGCGACATCCATTGGACGTTAAAAAAACTGCATCAACCACCGCCCATGCGTCCTATTTATAAAATAAATAAATAAAATTTAAAAAGGTACTAGCATCCCTAAAATTGGCTAATCACGCATTACTTGCAACTACCATTGCGATTTCATTCAAATAAAGCAGGTCAGCAATGATACACAATAAATTGCCAATTGTTCAAAACACAAGCACCAGTCACTCAAGACAAGAGTCAACGTTAACGCTGTAAATAGCAAGGCTTGTGGTGCATGACAGAAAGCTCATTTCATATTCAACTGTCAAATCGTAACGTAAATATGAAAGTGCACCTGTACTGCGCGCCTTCATTTCAGCAGATAGGGACTAAAAAGCGTCGATCGAAAGGTGGTTTGTCAATACCATCGACGTGAAAAAGTACTACTGCTATCCAATCGTCTAAGCTGTTGATTTACAATCTAACGCAATCAGAACAAATTCAATTTAAACAAAACCAGTGTGCACCAAGTTAGCTAATAATTTAGGTAAAAACCCTAACCCTTTCCGTGCATAAATCAACAAAACACACACAAAAAAAAAAAAAGTTAATTGACAAAACAAAGGCGCTTTTGATTATGTGAAATGAGATGAACAGAAGAAACAAAGACAAGAGTGAGCGCGTGCTCAGCTCCGCCCGTTTCAGACGCCCTGCTGCCTGCAGCGCAGACAATTCTTAACGTCGGTCAATGAACCCTTAACATAAATTAGTCAACTCAGTTAACAACGAAGACATGCCATTGAAAAAAACCCAGCTAATGTTAGCAAAGGTTAGGTGGTAAAACGTGTGGCAATGGCTAACGTTTTCTGATTAAACAATCAGCCACCCATAATTGCAAATGAGATGTCATTGTTTGTTGGGTTGAAAAAGAGATGCTGAAGTAAACCGGCATGATTACAAAGCTTTACTAAATATGTCAGGTCCTTCTAGAGGAAAATAGAACAGTGCCATAACACAATCCATCTTAATGTGTTTTTCTTTACAAGCTAGCTTGCGACCATTACCCACCTTCAAGCGCTTAACGACGTTCTCTCCTGTTAGCCTTTGCCGCGATTTCTGTGTGCCTGAGAATTGATTCGCACATAAAAAGACCAAAATGTATGTCGTCACTACTTTTCTGTGGTTCCATTGGCTCTTCTGAACTTATCTGCAAACTGGTAGTTGTAGTTTCCAGACGTTGTGTAGCCAAGTTCATCCTGTTGGAACCAAAACATCGGTCGAAACCAAACGGTGTACGCTAATCGCGCAGTCTAGTGTGTATCCACCCCCCCCCCCCCCCCCCCCCACACACACACACACACACACAGATATTAGGAGCTAAAGGCTAACCTTTGAATGTAGCCCAGCAGATGAAGGGTTTGCGTCGAACCATGGTTAAGCAGCATATCAAAAACTTTGAATTTGTTACATTTTCTGTGGCCTCAGGTAGTCATAGCTTCATAGTCTTGCTGCAACCGCTTTGATTTGTAATGTTGATACTTTTATTTTATTTTTTTTACAGACAAACCGTGTACCTTCGGTTTGGAATAGATTAGAATAACGGAATGCAAATAGAAGAACAACAAAAAAGACCACGTCATTGTTTTTCAATACTAGGCTATCCATAAAATTGTTGAAACAGTTTTCTATGGTACAGACAATAGATTTTTTTAAATGAATATTGACATCATGAATGCAATGTAACTGGATAGATGTAAGATTATCATTCTTGTATCCAGGCACACCCGGTTGGTCTTGACTTGGATTATTGTTAAAAGTTAGGTTAGCAAATTTAGTATACCCCAAAAAAATCCCTGACAACACTACAAAATACATTATCATCCTTATACCCAAGCCACTAATACATTCTTAAACATCTTGTTAAAAGTGAAAAAAAACAGTTTCCCCAGACAAGATGGCAGTTTGTCGCTTTCTGTCTTTTCCTGCCAAGTTCAAATAAAGTTTAGGAAAAATGTATAGCAGGTTAATGTTCAAGCCTAACCACTATCCCATAAATCAAATCATGCATGCGTTAACATTAAACCTTTACACAGTGATACCAGGCAGAAGGTGGTTGTGCTTTGTGGAGGATTTTGGTAAAACAACTGTGCAGATTGTTTCATTCCACACTATTTTTAGCTTGGCATTATTTGATGAAGAGAAAGAACGATCCAAGGTAAAAAGTGAACTTGTTTTTGTTCAGGCTGAATGATATGAGATCTATATTTGAAACCTTCTCAAGTTTATTTTTATACCCCCTTTGTAGTTGTCATGTGGGTCTCATTTATGGTTTAGCTCACAATAAAAAAAAAGATGATTGTGGATTTTTTCTGTCTGCACGCTTACTGCGTGCAACTAAATCAAAGAAGTCAGGGGTTATTGATTGTTGAACTGCTGCAGACAGCGTTTGAGAATGGACTTCAACACATGCTGTGAACATGTGAACCACAACCTCCTTGGTTTATTTGCTTTTTTACAGCATAGGACAACTGTTTAACATGATTGCATGCATAGCTGCTTCCTTTTTTTCAGGGGGAGAGGTTTGGTAAGTGTCCGCCCTGTTGGAAAGGAGCAGATGGTGCTGACTGACTGGCAGCATTGACTGGACCGACCGCTACTCCTGAACAGGACAAAGACAGGCTGATAAGATGAGTGAGATGGGCAGGGCACTGAGAGGGAGGGGTGTCTGCAGTGTTCACACCAAAAGCAGTTGCCAATAAGTGCAGATGTGTGGCAGTGGGGTTTGAGTAAAGCTCTGTGGGTGTTTGTGTGTGTGTTTGTGTTAGTATGCAATGAAGATTACCTTCTCTGTTTGTCTCATCCACATCCAATCCCTCATAGCAAAGATTTGCGCGGTCAAGAGTTGACACTGGATTAAAGCCGTCGCTGATATTTTGATGTCATTTTCCCTTTGAACCAAAACAGCTACATTGCCTCTTTCCTCCAAAAATAGCTCCTTCATAGGGATGATTAATAGGAGGATTATTCAAATACAATAATGTTTGTACAGAATTAAATAGTTACAATAATGACACATGTTAGATTTATATAAACATACATACTTTGTTAATGAATTTAAGACTCTCAGTAATTTGTAATTGTAATTTGTCCATTCTAGTGACAATCCTGGAAGGAAAATTCTTGTCAAACTCTAGATTTGATGGAGGACGCTGTGTGATGAACAACATGGGGACGAGTGGTAGCATGGGTCGAGACTCAGGAGGCTGCCATTGTTCTCTGGATCTCCTGCAGAGGGCTGCCACTGAGACTGACTACTCCCTGCTGTAACATAACCTTGGTATATGTACGCACAGACACACACATTTTCATGTTTGATGGAGGAAGTTTCCTCTTTTCAGAGGCACTCAGCCATGGACCAATGCACTGAAGCTGGAGCTAGAAGCATGACCTATTTTCATTGGTGCTCCAGCCCTCCACACAAGCACAGCATGGACCACTTTATCTCTCGTCCCCTCGGAGGCACGGGGATCAATAGTGAGCACCCAGTGAGTGTGCTAGTTGCTAGTATTCTACTTTTTGGTGTTTGTAGCTGTAGTGGCTGAAGGATGTTTGAATAACGAGTGAGGTAGCAATCCCCGGGATTTAATCCCACAGGAGTCAGAATTGTGCGCTTGTGATTTGTGGACCAAGAAGGAATTGAGGCATTTCGACACAGTTCAACGTTTGTAGAAATGGCCTTTTGTCACAGTCATAAGTGCCGATTGCATGTCACTCTATATCAGTGAGTTGTGAGTGTGGTTGTCTCGGGAACAGATCTGGTTAGCGGCTCTGTTTCACTGACAAACAGCAGGGTTTGTGAATGTTGCATGTAAGACGATGGGGTGCCCACAATCGGGACGACAGAATGTATTTGGAGTGTAAATACAGTCTACACTTTTACGTAAGCGATCTTACATAATAACCGACTCAGCTGCTCTCTTCTCCCTGGGAGGCTTCAGGCTGCTTAGAGGAGGCTTCAGCCTCCCCACCCCCACCCCATCTACTCTCAACCACTGTGTGCAAGTGTGTGTGTGTATGCTTGCATGCGTTCAAAACAAAGAAATGAATCGCGTGTTGCCTTTGATTTATACAGTATAGCACTCTGAACTGCTCATTCTTATATTACTATGTACGAATACAGTTTAAATTGCGTTGGTCTTTTTTTTATTCCCAAACTAGGTCAGATGAAAACGTTCAACATCAAATACCTAGACTATAGCACAATGAAAACCAACGGTGTTGGGAAAAGCGTTATGTTTGGTTGTCCACAGTTTGGTAATCAAGGTTTTTGTGTGTGACCCGTTTTCATGCTGGCATTGACAGCGGAGAAATTAAAATATGTTGACTGGATGGAGAAAACAAAAGGATGGAGCGCTCAGAGAATTTGGTGGATTATCACCATCGTTTCTCTCATTACTTTCAAGGAGGTCCAGTCGTGTGAAGAACACAAACTGTCTCCTCGCCGCTAACCCCCCTCCCTCTCTTTTCTTCTAATCAAGCTCTGTCCCTCTCTTATCACCGGCTGCCCTGTGTCTGACCGGGGCCAGGCGCCAGGGCATCCGTCTGTCCTCCCTCCCATTAGCGGATCCTCTCTGTAGGACACTCCCGAGCTGACCCCCCTCCTGTCCCTCTGCTTTAGGTCCGATGCTGGGGCCACTGGCTGCAGCCACAGACCCTACATAATGAACTTGCTCCCATGTGGCTGCCAGCGGACAGGCTACACACTCTTACCCGGCTGAGACAGACCGGCGTATCTTTATGTTACCCTGATAACTCATCTTAGAGCTTTGTTAGTTTCAATGGAAGGCAGCTATTAATGCCATTCATGGACTGTGTGACTGGAATGCCAACTATCTTGCGAGTTAACTAACATACTGTATATGCAGACTATTGCGATGAATCATTAAATAGTAGTTGATTGCTTAAATTAGTGTATGAATAATGCATGTTAAATGAAATCACTAATGCTGTTTTTTATGGTTTTCTGTTCTCCATCCATTAAGGATATGTTGTGAGTCTATTCATTTAGACATCCCTTTTTGAAACTTGCTGCAATTGAACACACAAAAAGCAATGGTTTGGCTTTGGTGCTGTTTCACAGCCTAGTTATGGGCTGGTCCCAAGCACAGCCCAGCAAAACTAGAGCCTGGTCCACTTGGGAGTGCTTGTTTTTCGGCATGTTAAAAGTGCTCTGTGCCTTGCAGTCATCTGGGCGCAGGGGGATGTTTGAAAGGAGGGGAGGAGGAAAGGGTGGAGGGAGAGCAGAAGTGAGGCTGGAGTTGGTGGAGTATAGAGAGAGAGAGAGAGAGAGAGAGAGAGAGAGAGAGAG
Source organism: Galaxias olidus (assembly GCA_026901105.3). Taxonomy (NCBI): domain Eukaryota; kingdom Metazoa; phylum Chordata; class Actinopteri; order Galaxiiformes; family Galaxiidae; genus Galaxias; species Galaxias olidus. The sequence continues at coordinate 70,848 of JAPMUY010009203.1, forward strand.
AGAGAGAGAGAGAGAGAGAGAGACAAAAGGGGGAGAGTGGTACAGTAGGCTGTGCATAGAAAAGCAGCCACTGAATGGTAGGGGGTAGGGTGGGCTCTGCGACTGCTGCTGCTGCTGCTGCTGAATCAGGCCTTGTTACCTTCAGAGGCGTACCTCTGGGACCATGATGTCAGCCCTGAGACCAGGGAGAGAGGGGGGTGACCAACAAAGGACCGAGGAGGAGGAGGAGGAGGAGGAGGGGGTTAAGGGGTGGTGGGTTACCACAGGGACATTGACAAGGAAGAAAGAGATGATACACAGATGGCTGCTAAATGCTGGAGGCAAACAACCACAGAATGCCTTGTTGGTCTTATTGATGATGGTGATGTATGGCAGACGTATTTCCATTTATCCTGACTACATCGTATTTTGACAACACTCTATACATCAACATCTTGGGGGAGTTATGATGCCTTTTTTTGGGCCGGGTTGTAGAGAACATGAATATCCACCTCCATATCTGTGCCAACACAGTATTATTAATCATAATCCCAAATCTGGAAGATTATTATTACACCACAAACATCCCTGTTGACGAATAGAGGAATAATCCCTACCTTGCAGAGTGGCATGGCTTGCTTTTCAGGATCTTTTTCTTTGCTATATGTCTGTATGTTTATACGCATTTGAATAAGCTGGTAGGCAGCAGGTGTTTTCTACAGTACCTTGCCAGAAGCATAAATGGGCATGGCAGTTCCAATCAAAATGTCAGATCCAACTAAATAAGCATTAACACTTTAATTTATTGACTTCAAAGATAAATTGTTTAGATCAAATGACGGACACAGTTGAGCGGTTTTGCTAAGATTGTCGTGAATATTGTGGCGGTGATTACACTCGCCTGTAGAAAAGTCAGAGCAGTAAGGCACATGGAATTAGGCCAAGAAAAGGTCTTCTAGCCCAGGGCCACTATTAAAGCTAACCAATTCCTTTTGTGGGAAAATATAAATCTCACTTGATATCTTGGAACTGAAAAGCATGTATTTAATACAATCTTAACTATTTCCTAAGATGTTAACGTGTCTTCAAACTATTTCCCCCAAGTGTACCACAAGTAGCTCTAAGTAGTCACTCATCATGTTGAGATAGTTGTTGTTTTTTAAATATACACATCTCATTTTGAAACAACACACTTTCATTAGAACTAGGCCAGATTCATATCTAATTTGGACGAGAGCTCCAGCAATAGGTAAAGGGACAGGTTAGTCACGCCGTGATTCCATCTTTGTATACCACGCTGACCAAGTAGCCACGAAAGCTCTGTGAGAAATGGCTCAAGCCCATAAACAAGGTAAAGCGTGTATTTATTTCCCGAGGTTGTGAGTGAGATGATGTGATGCCATGCTGAGCTCACTGGCGGTGAGCTGACAAAGGGAGGAGGGTGGGAAGATGGGCCGTTCCGGCATAGGATGCAAGTGCCAGCCTTAAAGTGCCAGTCCCCGCCCCATCGACCATTGGATGATGTCACTTGTCTGCAACCTCGGCTCTGTGTGTGGACGAGTGGAGCGCTTGTAGCCATCCACCCATGGACAAAGGATGAAGTCACTGCCAAGCTTGGCTGTGCTGTGAGGGAAGAGGGGGGGAGAGGAAAAAAGGCACAAAACTGGCAGATATTTCTGCCATGTCTGGTTGATAAGATATATTTCCCCAGTTAAGGCTTATGTTAATCACCGGCTCAAGCAACACGTTTCACACAATCATTTCCCATTAGGTGTGATAACGGATGTGATCCGTTCCAACCCCCCCGCTGTTAGGGTAGTGGTATCTCCCGTGCGTTTGGGAACGGGGATTAGGCTAATGTCAGGAGGAGGGTATGGTCACACTTGGAGTGTTCCGATGGTGTCGAACAGTCTGATTATGTAACCGGCGAGGGACGCTATGAGAAGGCCACTTGGAAAGGTCAGGCCAGCGGCTGTCATTGTGGGGGACAGTCAACGACCTAATGCTGTGACGCCACTGCACTTTGCCTGCTCCTATCGGTGTGCTCTGCTATGGCATGAACCCACGCCCTGTGCTCTGCGCTCCAGGTGAACATAGATCGGTCTAACATAACAAATGCGCCTCACATCCATTCCCACCGATGAATAAGTCATTGTGCTACAAAATGTAAACACGGAAAAGCTTCCTCCTTCCCCGTCCGTGTGATTGTGTCTCTCTCCTTCCCCGCCCTGTCTACTTCCTTCTCTCACATGTAATCGTCCCTCTCTCTTTCTCTCCCCGTCTCCCCCTCCTCCGAAGTGGCTCATCCCTCTCCTCGCCCTCCTACTCTGGTCTCCTCCGCGGGGCCGTGCTGGGGAACGGCACGTTGACTTCCACGTGAGGGCTGCTCCACCGCCACTCTCAGCTGCCTGCCTGCCTGCCTGTCTGACCAGCTGGCTAGCTGGCTGGCATACACTCCCTGCCCAGCCAAGCCACGTCTCCATGGCCCCAGTTCCGGTCCTATCAGTGACTCTGCGCTCTCTGTGGTGGCCCCATCTATCTCTGTCTCTCCCTGCGCTCTATGGTTAACTGGATCATACTCTGGATGCATACCCCACGGCTGTGGCCTGGTCAGGAGGGGGTTGGATGGGGTAGGATCAGCCGTCTGGTCAGGGCCCGGGTGCTGCTCATCGACTTAGCTTCGATTGGTAATGGAAAGCTTGGCTTTAATCTGTCTCTAATATAATCTAATGCAGCCACGGGCAGCATATCAGTTTCAACCACTCTTGTTGGACCATTTCCATTTGAACATCCCAGGCAGGAAAAGAGTGTCTTGACAGGTGGCACCTGACATGTTGGGCTGGTTTGAGCATGTCTGATGTACACCTATTGATAGACCTGCTTGGCCTACGAAAATCCTGTCGTAACAATCGGGAATTGTGCATCTGTTCTACACACACATTCATTGTTTGTCTGTGCTACTCTGTTTGGTTTACTTTTGCAAATCTGAACCCCCGATCTCCGACATCGCCCACTGCGGGCTGACAAATGACATGGGGTTCTCTGTGTCATCTGGGGCATCACTTCTCAATGTGTCTCTCCCACTTGGAAGGAGCATGACTGTACACAATGTTTTGGGTGGAGGAGATAAGAGGTGATGGTGGTTGTGGTGGTGATGGCGGTGGGGGTGGGTGGGTGCTTCTCCTGAGGATTGGTTACCTTAGCAACAAGTTACGTAGCAACAGCCTAGGCAAGCAACCTAACTTGGAAGATGTGGAAGGATTGGATGCTAGAGACAGGAGGATGTGGAGGAGGAGAAAGAGGATGAGGAGGAGGAGGAGGAGGTATTCAGCTCAGTGCTGGAGTTCTCAAAGCAACACAACAAAAGGAGGCTATTTCCTCCATACACAGGGGTCCCATTGGTACATGAAATGCATCAGTGATTGAAGGACAACCAACATGCATGTTTTAAACACCGTGAACAAGGATTTGATTCCCTGAATGCCAGCCAGTGATGACTTTGTCTGCCGTAGGAACTCCTGGGGATTACATAGTCCGACTAACTGGTTAGGGCGGTGTCGCTGCGGAGTCCGTGCCTGCTCTCATCAATGCGGTGCCATGCTGAGACCCAGACAGACCCCCTGATTGTACAGCACTGTGCTTTCCACACCAGACAGATGCACCGCCCTTTCATCACACTAACCCTGACGGATAGACATACAGGACAATTTGAGCAAAGCATTAACCCTTCGGGATTCTGTGACAATTAATAGTCACTTTGTGAAAGGAGCATGGGTTGCCACACTGGGTGTGTCCCTGCCTCACCAGACCGTCGCTCATTTGAAAATGGTTAGCCTAGGTATTGATAAAAGGTTTAATTTGTTTAACACGATGCAAGTTGATCTATGACCGAATGATGTTGATCTATGACCGAACCATTCTCTAGGATATCGACGTTGTTAAACCTCCGTTCCAGACAGATTTTCTTTGTGTCTAGACAAACAAAGAGATTGTCACAGCCGCACCACCCTGTGTTGCAGCATGATAAATGAGAATGTGTCTCCATCTGGTGTTACATGAGAGGATGGACTGCTATGAGTCACCAGGGAATGTTCTTGAAGGTCTGTCGTAAAGCTATTGTCGCTACAGTCATTATTATTCTCACTGTTGCCATTCATTCAATTCCTCCAACCTGTGAAGTGTCACAATATTTATATTAATGAATCACTTCATTTGATTCGAAGGGGATTAATAGCACATATTGAGAAAACTAACTTTCTATACAGACGATAAATTAATTATTGTTTTATAAGTGAGGTTGACACATGAACCCCATTCAGGGAAATTTGTTAACTATTCAGTGTGTGCATTCGATGTCACGTACACTAAGGGCAAAACACAAGGCCCCAGGAAAATCAGCAATTTAATAGTTCACGGAGATCAAAACATCACACTTATTTATCTATAAAGCTTGTGATTTTTATTGGGGCAATCTTGCTGAACACCTGCATAACTAAACGTAATAAATCCCACATTCCAGTTAGAGACAAGTTCAAATAGAACGCAATAGAAAACACCTCAGACTTTCCACTTGAAGTTTTGACTTTGTTTACCTTGAGATAGAACATGAATATTATGAACAGTTCCCAGTCATAGTCAGCACAGTATATCACATTTAGAGAAGATGGACAGTCCTCTTCTTTGCATTTGTGAAGCATAACCATACACGTACACAAACAGAGACAATAACACTATATAGTCACTCCCTAAGTGTGTAAGTATAGCAGTGTACAATACTAAAATATGTACATTAGTGGTATATGCGTGCACAAGTTCAATATATGGCTGTCATTGTGTGTCCTCAGCAATGTGTTTGGGTTCATGGTCCTGTCATCGGGGCTAGTCTGTCAGAAGCCCAGAGCTCTGCTCGAGTGTTGATGAGCGTGAACAGATTTGTCTCCCTCACACAGGCTGTGGGGAGGCAGAAGGCAGGCATGCGGCATCCATGTTTGCTCACGAAACAAGTATGTGGTGTCGCTCGATGCTCGATCCAATGCCCAGTCAGCAGACATATGCTGCTCACCAGCTAGTTAATGGAACAGTCTTGCTGCAGCGATGGCTGACGTTAGGTGAACAAAAACGTCGTTTTAAGGTGGAGTAACTGCTTCAGTGGTCAAAGAGGAGTGCAATGGCATCCCCTTCCAACAGATAACACACAAAACTTATTCACAAGTGTCAATAGCCCAGTAATATTTTGACAGTACTTCCCAGAGAGATAAGGCAATGCTCACTCCCTGAGGTGAACCACTACTAGGCACAATGTCAGAGGAGATGTCGACGGAAAAGAAGCAGCGTTTCTGACACCGTCTCAAGCAGCTACGGTTAACAAGAGGATTCTTCGCGTTTTAATCAGGGAGTGTTTGAAGTGGTTAGTAGTGAGACTTCCTATTAGGAATGTTTTGAGATAATACGAGCCATTGTACACCATTTCCTCAACTCTTTGATCACATTCATAAACATTAAATTATCTCACCTCGTAGCCCCAGTCTCAAACTTCTGTTTAAGGAACATGACCTTAACGTGTAAAGACATACACACTATGCTGCAGTCAATCAAACATTGTAGAAATGTTTCAGATAAATCAGTGTGACACACACAAAGAGCCAAACCCTTTGGCTAAACCTCATTAGTTCCTTTCCTCTAACACACACAGATAGTATTTTTCCCATATGAATTATGTAGCTTGTTGCCAAATACACTGGCTCTTTAAAATCGGTGACATATACTATAAAATAGAGATCCACAGTAATTGCAAGTAAATTTTAAATATTACAATTGTAAGATCGCCTTTGCCCATTTCCAAAGAACTTTTACGACTGAATCATACAACAATTGTACAGTATATAACCTGTGAGCGAGTCCATTTGAGCCTCATGGACCGCGCCCATTCTGCCCTACCCTCACACACACACACACACACACTCCTTCACAACCACGTCCCAGTCATTTAAGGCTGTGGCGAGTCACTTCCAGGCTTCCAGCTCCGGTCTCTCAGTGTCTGCTGCCTAACAGGTCCCTCTCGACAGCTTAGCTGCAGGGCAAACACAGTGACTCCCCAGCAGAGATCCACCGTTCCCTACATCACGCTGTGTTCCTCTCTTCCTTCTCTGGCTATCTCGGCAGGCCTCCTGGGAGGTCAGCACAGGTAGGGAGCCTTACGATCCATCCTTCCCGTCGGAACAATCTGGTGGGGCTGGGGCCTCCTCCGAGGTGGGGGACTGGGCCGCTCCCGGCCCATCTGAGCACACACACACACACACACACACACACACAAAAGGACATATCTCTGTGTATCAAAAGCAACAAGATGAAATAAAGAAAGCGTAATCCCTTTATCGAGTTGGCTCAGTTGGCTAGCTGAGTTGTCAAGGTTGCTACCTTTGAGGGAGAGCTCGGCCAGTTTGAGTGGCAGGTCAGTGGGGTTGACCCCAGCAGGGGAACCCAGGATGTCGGGCAGGGCATTCCTTCTCCCTGACCGGCCCGAGGAAGCGAAGTCCAACACAGGCTCCACGACTTCCGTCATCTTTGGACCCTCTGCAGCCTGAGAGAGAGGGAGGAAGAGAGGGAGAGGGGGGAGGGAGAGAGATTGAGTGAGAGTGTGTGAGTGAGTGAGTGAGTGAGTGAGTGAGTGAGAGATAAGTATGAAAGAAAGATAAACAAACGCTGTATTTCTACTTTCTTTCCACTGGAGGGAGTGGTTTAATCAAAAAGATGACTATTACAATTAGATAATGTGTGTGGTGGCTAAAAAATCTTCTTAACTAAAGCTTTGGACTTACGTAAATCACCCTAGAACCCTTACCCCATCTTGGTGTTATTTTGACATTTTAGGTGAATTTTTTCCCCAACTGCTCTGTCAAACTGGGCGTTATCAAGCAAACACCTCAAATCCGTTGACGGGTTTCACCTGGAGTAGTAACAAAACCTGTATTGTTGTACTAGCGGAGTGCTTCTGTCTGGTTGTGTGACCAGTATGGGCCTGTAAGCTGTAGGCAGCACTGGTGACAGGCTGAATTACATCCCCTGTCACACACACTGTGAACGCGAACACACACACACACACACACACACACACACACACACACACACACACACACACACACACACTCTCTATTTGAACAAACACACACACATTTTCTATCTGAGACAGACAGACATACAATACACAGGCGCGCACACCCTCACATACTGAGCTACTGTTGCCATGGCAACGAGTGAAAAGCACCTCTGGCGGGCAAAACTGAACGAGTCCAAGCCTTTCTCTCACTTTCTCTCTTCCTCCTCGATCTCCCTCCTTGTTCCACAGACTGTCTTTAAATAGACCACCTTAGCCTCTTGTTTTGCCTGCAGAGTCCCTTTTCCAATACCCACACCCACCCACACACACACACACACACACACCCACACACTCCAGACACACCAGGCACAGGACAGGGGCCACATCTTGGCCATCTGTTAGCCCTGAGCAAAACTGCAGGTCAACCCTGGGGTTCCTCTTCCTGCCTACAAGCACCAAGTAGGTTTACATGAGAGGTTCTGGGTCTGGCACAAGCCTTAGCGGGTATCAGGCTTATACACTCCATTGTGCTGCTGATAACCTCGGCCAGTGGGGGAGCTGATGAGCGTCTCCCGCGCAAACACAACCGTCCGGCGGCGTTTTGTGCATGGACCGACCGCTGTGTGCACCAAGGCTGTGCACTCAAGCTGGTCCTCTCCAGTCAATGATTGCGCCTCTGCATCTCCCGGCTCTCCCTTTCTCCTGGCGTACCCATTTCTAAATCACCTCCACTTGTCGACCCCCTGCTCTCCCCCAGCTGTTGCTCTTGCCTCTGTGTCCCCGTCTTAACCCTTTGTTTATGGATTTCTTTAAAACCATTTAACACATATGAAGCGAAGCCTCAGGCAGAGCTAGTTCAGGCGGGCAGCTCAGAAAAAAGTATCAATTATCTACATCACGCAATCAACCACGCATATGCTCGCTCATTGGTTTAACGCGGTCTTCTTAAACCACAGTTTCATTCACCACAATGGCTCCTACAATTGCGCTAATGCACTGTAGCATACA
>JAPMUY010009204.1:0-17500 GCA_026901105.3 Galaxias olidus
GTCACAGTTTCCCCCCCATGACCCGCAGGCGTAGGGAGGCGACCCTCTCGTCCACTGGGGTGAACTCCAACATAGAGGCACTTAGCCGGGGACTTGTGAGTATCCCCACACCAGCCTTGTGCCTCTCACCCTGGGGAACTCCGGAGAAGAATAGAGTCCAACCCCTATCCAGGAGTGAGGTTCCAGAGCCGAGGCTGTGCGTAGAGGTACGCCCCACCAGATCCAGCTGGTAGCGCTCTACCTCCCACACAAGCTCCGGCTCCTTCCCTCCCAGAGAGGTGACGTTCCATGTCCCCAGACCCAGCCTCTGCCACCCGGGTCCGATCCGTCTAAAACCTCTGCCTTCCCTGCCTCCTTTCTGGCAGCGCACCCGACCCCTTCTCTCGGAGAAGGAGAGATGTTGGTGTTGTCCACGTTGCTTTTTCGGGCTATGCCCGGCCGGGCTCCGTGGCAAGCCCGGCCACCAGGCGCTCGCTGACGGGTCCTCCTCCTGGGCCTGGCTCCAGAAGGGGACCCCAGGCTTCCTCCGGGCCGGGTATTATCCTCTCTTATAGTTCTATCCATTAGGGTTTTTGAACCATTCTTTGTCCGGCCCCTCGCCCGAGACCAATTTGCCATGGGAGACCCTACCAGGAACACAAGGTTCCGGACAACACAGCCCCCAGGTTCATAGGGACACACAAACCTCTCCACCACGATAAGGTGATGGTTCCCGGAGAGGTATCTCCTGATGACGTAGGTAAAATTTAAACGAAATAGAGGGAAAAATGGTGATTGAAGGACAAAAACCAAAGTATGAGAATGCGCCAGCAGAACATTGTGGATTCAGCTTTCAATAGAATAGCACGGGATCAAAGATGGTCAAAAAGAAAAATGACTTCATGTAAGCATTGCATTGCATGGCACGGCACAATTGCCATATGCTAGTGGAACAACTTCAGACACCATAGTGCCTTTACGCCGACATCACCCGGACACAGCCCTGGCCGGCAAGAAGAAAGTAACGGAGTTAGGAGGGGAAAAACAGCAAGTTCTCCCCGCTGCCGTCCAGAAAACTATCAGCGCCAGCTTAGAAAGACACAAAGAAATAATCAAAGCTTTGGGGGTTTTCATAGCCAAAGATTTGCAGCCCTACTCCGTAGATGGTGACTCAGGATATCGGCATTCAATTACAAAGCTTGAGCCGCGGTATAGCACTTTAGTAACAGTCATTCCCGAGCTCTATGAAACAATACGTGGGGAAATTGAAAACGAACTGTCCAAAACACCCTGTCGCTACAACCACAGATGGTTGGACCTCCAGGGCAACTCAAAGTTTACTATCTTTCCATAATTGTAATTGTAATTTCCTATTTTATCTTTCTTCTTTTCAACTGTGCCTTTTAATCTGTTCTATAGCTTTTTTTTAGGTCAATTTTAATAGATTCCCAAACGTTCTTTTCGGCGGCTGTTGACCACTCTAGGTTTTTGGTCTTTTGGTTTTTGATCTTCTGCTTGAATATTTTTTTGGGCTGATTGGGCTCTACCACCTTATCCTCTTGTCTTTTGGTGCTTGTCTGGGCCTCAGTGCTGGAGTTGTTGATGTCCTGCAGACTTTGTTTTTTTTCCACCCGCTGGCCTTCATTCGACTTGATTGACCTGTACTTCTGAAGTCAATGTGGTGCACCCGCCACTCTTCTTAAACACCCTTTTTTACTTTGGTGTATACTCAGGCCCCTTACAGTTGTTAACTTCTCGCAGCCACAAGGGTAGATCTTGTGACATTTACGTGTGATAATGAAAAGCATATCATTTTGTTGCTACTAGCTATTTTATGAAAATAAATGAAGACCATGGCGGAGATGAGTTTGCCTTTTTGAGGGTATATATCAAATTGCACTGTTGTATATCAAACGTGAGTTATTTAAACAGGTGGCATTCTGAGTCACTTGGAAGGGCCCGTTCTCTGCCCAACTAATTTTTTAAGGGCCCTATGAACGGCCCACAGTGCAACCACACTGCCTGCACTGTATATTTACGCCCCTGTATTGATATGAAATATCTTACTGCTCAAACTGTCTGGTAACAATACATTTTACATTTGTGTTTTCCAACAGTGTCTCAAACATAGCTTGGTGTGTGCAACAATATCCTCCTTGGACAAGTGTGTCCAGTGTGTGGGACCTGTATCCGCCTTCAAGTGGCTTGGCTACACATGCAGAGGTAAGATAGGTGAATTGACAGTGTGTTGCAAGTGGCAGCAGGTGGATATGTTCTGTGTTATGCTTAACCGCTCTATAAATACCAATGCAATTACCTGGCACACAGCATAGGCTACTATATCAACTATTCATAGTTTAATGAAGTTGCCATTATTAAACTGCGGACAGATATCACACTTTATCGGGGAAAGATTGATTGCAGTGTGTGATATGTGTCATATAATTCAGATCACAGAAATATGTTTAATTTTGCCTCATTGCCACTGACCAGATCCGTGAGGGTGTCATGCTTTAGGTTATTATCAATCCGCCTTGTTTCCCACTTGGATGTGCCAACTTTCACATCAATAAGTGTCTCCTAAGCAGTGAATTCTTTTAATGTTTTTGTGTATTTTGTGATCAGTACAGTGCTAAAATGTATGTATTCAAAATGTGTTACAGTTTGCTCAGGTGTCTGGCATAAATCCTGCCTCAGTCAAATTATGAATGATAACATCCCAGACCTGTCCCAGGTGAGTATCTTTTTAGTTTTTTTTTCAACTCTATAAAATACTGCCTAAAACTGTCCATTACCATGTCAGATAATTTGCTTTCTCTCAGGAGCAACAGTCAGATCTGGATAGCATACCAGATGATGATGATGATGATGATGATCAGCACATGTCTGACGATGAATACGTACCTGACTCCGAGTCGGATGATTACGATCATGATGATTTTGATGCAGATGCAAGCGTTCTAGTGATACCTAATAGGAGAGCATCTTCTGGGTCAGATACAAGCATCCCAGTTCTGCCCAGCACATCAAAAGTTTGGCCATCTCTTGAAGATGACAAGGTTCCCAATGCTGCTGAAAATTCTATCAAAGGGTCATCAAAAGAAAAGCCAGAGGGAGACAAACAGTCACCATATCTGAGTAATAAAAATTACTGTTACATTTGTGGTAAGCCACAATCCAAAATTTCTCGCCACTTGCGAATACACAAGACAGATGCGGAAATAGTACATGCCTTTTCTCTGCCTGAGCACTCCAAAGAGCGTAAAATATTACTGGAAAAAATTAGGAACAAGGGAAATTTTAAACATAACAGTGCGGTTTTACAGAGTGGAACAGGATCACTTAAAGTAAAGAGAAGACCAAAATCTAAAGAACTGGCAGGGAAATATATTCACTGTATGTATTGTCAAGGCATGTACATTCGTAAGGAGCTTTGGAGACATGTACGCAGATGCCCCTGTAAGCCAGGAAATGAAGATGTGATTCAAGAACCTGGGAGAACCAAAGTACTGGGTTTGGCTGTAGCTTTGCAGTCTGCACACTGTCAGCAAATCTCAAGTGGAGTGTGGAAACTCCTAAGTGTGATGAAACAGGATGAGATCGCCTCAGTTGTGCGAAATGACATTTCTATTATTCAGTTTGCACAGTCACTTCACAACAAACACGGACAAGACCCTACTAAGTATGAATACATGCGACAGAAGCTCCGTGAAGTGGGACGTTTGTTGTTATGTTTACGGAAGGAGTTTTCTGTACATAATCTGGAGGAGGCTGTTAAACCCTCCAACTTCCAGAGAGTTGTGCAAGCAGTGAAGAAAGTTTCAGGATTTGATGAAGACAAACACGCATACCAAACCCCAAGTCTTGCTCTGAAACTGGGACATACACTCCGGAAAATCTGTAATATCATTCATTGTAGGGCCCTCATGGCTGAAGATGAAGAACTGATAAAATCCACAGACACATTTAAGAAGTTGCACGCTTCCAAGTGGTCTGAGTTGGTGTCTCACAGTGCCCTGAACACACTGAGTGATGCTAAGTACAACAAGCCATCAACATTACCCTTCACTGAAGATGTTCAGAAACTTCACCAGTACCTTGAGGAATCTGCTAAAAGTGCCTTTTGCAGCCTGAAAGAGGAGGCAAACAGCCAGAACTATGGTCAACTTGCAAAAGTTACACTTTCACAAATCATTGTTTTCAATCGCAGACGTGCAGGGGAGGTTTCAAAGATGCGCCTGAAAGGTTTTGAAGAAAGAGATAACACAAAGCTACATGAAGACGTTGCCGTGGGATTATCAAAGACTGAACAGAGGCTCTGCAACTATTTCAGCCGAATTGAGATTATGGGGAAAAGGGGCAGAAAAGTTGCAGTCTTACTTACGCCAAGCATGGTTGATTCTCTGTCACTACTGGTCAGTAGAAGAACAGAATGTGACGTTTGTGCCACAAATGTCTTCCTGTTTGCGAGACCCAAATCAATGAGCCCCTACCGAGGACAGGATTGTTTGCGTATTCATGCAAGCCAGTGTGGAGCAAAGCACCCAGAGCATCTCAGATCGACACAACTCAGGAAACATGTCGCCACACTCTCACAAGTCCTGAATTTAAAAAACAACGAACTTGACCAAGTTGCAGACTTTTTAGGTCATGACATTCGTGTGCACCGTGACTTCTACCGGTTACCTGTTCCCACAACACAATTGGCCAAGATTTCCAAGCTGCTGATATCCATGGAGAAAGGACATATTTCCACCATTCAGGGGAAGTCACTGGATGAGATTGAAATTGAAGGTTTGTATTAAAACTAGCAGTTCTAGGTGTTATATGAGTGAGTTAATATTTAGAAAGAATAAGAAAGCAGACATATTGACTTGCCATAGACCAGTGGACCACGAAACTTTCTTAGCTAAGGCTGGGAAACAATGCTACGTTCCAGTTGTTTGAGTTTTATTAATACAATCTATACATATGATATTTACCAATTCCCAGATGAAATTGCGTTGAGTGACAATGAGGCTCAGGACAGTGGGAGCCAATCTGATAACAGTGACGCTGTGACTTCTGTGCCAGAGTGTGAAACTAGGGATGCTGTGGATGCTGCATTAAACTTGACAATCACAGAGCAGGTCCATAACAATGAAGATTTTGGTAGGTTACCTCACCTCAATGTTTTTTCTGTAATTAAAGTGCATTTTTGACAGTGAAAGAAATGTACTTATTCAAAAAAGACTTAACCAAATCAAATTGTGTTTCGTAGGATCAGTGTCATCCACAGTAGATGAGACTGCCCCTCCCTCTAAAGGTAAGGCAAGTTAGATGGGATTTGAAACAAGGTGTAGAAGAAATGAAAGGCAATGTAAAAAGTTCAATAAGATTTTTGAAGAATTACTAATCGTCAGTAACGTTAAATCTATGACCATTTCTGTTTGCCAGTTCAACAAAGCTGGACCATCTAAGGTTATGTTTATGAATTGCAATCCAACCACGTTGGACATAGTGTTTATGAATTACAATCCAACCACATTGGACATAGTGTTTATGAATTGCAATCTGACCACGTTGGACATAGTGTTTGTAGTTGTTCAGATTGGTCACATTGAGAAGTGAGGTTGACAGGAGGTGTGATATCCCCTAAATACGTCCAAATTATCACTTTGTGTTGCAGGAAAGGTTAAGCCAGCTTGCAACATATTTCCCTGCCAAATTCTGAATCCTTAAATACATGCCAGTATTCTCTCGCGCTTTCTCTCTCTCTGTCGCTTTACTCTCTGAAATTCAAAAGGCTTGAATTAACTTGAATCAACTACACCATTTCCATGAATTTCCTTGTATAAATTGTGGCAATTTTAACATACATTTTGGAAAATGTCTCTCCCTCCCTACTTTGCATGTCTTTCAGAAAATGATGCTGGTCAAGAACATGGGTCCAGAAGAGTGCCAAAGAAAGCATGGTCTAAGGCGGAGGTTGCTGCTGTATTGAGGCATTTCAGAGCTCACATATGCAAAGGACTACTGGCCACCAAAAACGAGTGCTATCACTGCAAGTTGGCAGAAGGTCCTGTGTTGGCACAAAGAACAGTGCAAAATATTAGGGACTTTGTTAGAAACCGAGGACTAGCTGCAAAGAGGCAGTCACAGAAACAAAATACTTAAGCCCACAGTTGTTGCATGTTTGGTTTTGTTTCGTTTTCTTTTTTGTTGTGATGCTATTGCTTTCATATTTTAGAATGGACTATGTTTGGAACATGGTTACTTATAAGTTTGAGACAGATTTTATCAGGAAAGCTTGTGGTTTATAAAAAAAGTTACTTGTTGTGTGGCAGGTTTCTATGTGGCTGTATGTCAGTGTGACCACCTAAGAGAATGGTGATGTTTCTGCTTTATACAAATCCAGTTGTAAGTGACATAATTTGATTGTCTATACATATGAGATATTTTCACACAGGCCAAATATATTTGAAGGTCCAATCCAACAGCAACGGGTGCTTTACTGTACTGTAAGTACAATAAATTCTTTCAGAACCTGAAGAATTTATTTTTGCACAGCAGAAAGAACAGTGCTGAATATTAGGGACTTAGAAACCCAGGACAAGCTGCAAAGAGGCAGTCACAGAAACAAAAGACTTAAGCCCACAGTTGTTTCGTTTTTTGTTTTTATTTCTGTTGTGATGCTGATGCTTTCATATTTTAGAATAAACTATGTTTGGAACATGGTTACTTTTAAGTTTGATAAGACCGATTTTAGCAGGAAAGCATGTGGTTTATGGAAAAGGTTCTCGTGTGTCAGAAACCGAGACCTAGCTTCAAGGAGGCAGTCAAGGTAACAAGCGTTGAGCCCACAGTTGTTAGGTTTTTATCTTATTTGTCTGGTGGTTATGTGGATGCTCTAAAAGTTGACGGTCATTTTCCAAGCAGGATATAATGTGGTTTAAGAAAATATAGGTTGTCACAACGCCTAAGAGAATGGTGAGTTTTAAGTGACATTAAATCCAGTGCAAATCCAGTTTTAAGTGACATTATTTGATGGGCAGTGTGAAAATAAGTAATGTGTAAACAAAGCATATTTGAAGGTTCAATTCAAAGACACACAGTAACACAAAACTGTTGGCCTATAGCAAAAAAGCATTTAATTGTTATGCTCAGCACTCTGTAAGCGGACCTTTTTTTACACACTTGTTTTCACACACTTATATTCACACATTTGTTAATATGGTCCTTTGCTTTAGTTTAATGTGCGTGTGGAAACAGTAGTGTACTATTTTTGATATTAAATCTACTGTCCCATTAATGCTTTGTGCTGTCAGGTTCTTGTGTATTTATGGTAATTAGGAGAAATTTCAAAAGTGATGTCATTGTCCCTTTAAAGACCTAACAGTGTTTGTTTTGACCTTGTAAATCACATATTTGTCAAAAAAGAAATGTCTGTTTAAACCACAATAGTGCAAGGGTGGTGTGTATGGAGTTCTATAGGTTGTATCTTAAATCTAAAGTGAGCTGAATTTTTTTCAGATTTTTTGGAGTGTTGTAATCCATCACTCATAGCTGTAGGACCTCTGGAAACAGTAGTCCATCTAAACCACCACCGGGCCTGTTTGGGGAAAAAGTCTGGCTATTGCTTATAAACCCGTATGGCGTGCACACACACACAGCGACTCCATAACCCCCCCCACACACACACACACAAGCACACCACACACTCACACAAACACACACATACACACACACACACACACGCTGGCTTCTTCCCCACCCCCACCAAAACTTCGGCATTCCAGTTTACTATGGCGGATTTGTAAATGATGAACAACGCGGCGGGCGTTAATGCCGGGAGGGTTAGCGAGCCCCGTGTAAGCCCCCCTCACACCTACAGCCTTACACTTCCTCCAACACCATTACTATCGATTGAGCGTGGCCGGGGCCCGGAGAGCCCTTTTAGCGAAGGCATGCTGCGGCCCCGCGAGTCAAGGACGCGACGGACAGAGAAGCACGCGCGTGCACCGCCGCGCTGGGAGAATGAAGCAGGAGGGAGGGGGACTGTGGAGCGTCGCTGAGCGCATTTCTGTTTGGCCGGCGCCGTCCCATTGTTCACGGCTAAAGGGGCGGCTGCTCTAAAACGTGACCTCACGTGTGTCTGTGGGGTCTGAGTGGACGCATGGAGCTAACATAAGACCATATTCACTTACTGGAATTGGCATTTAAAAGCATTGAAACATAAAAGCATGTATACAGTAGACACACACACACACACACACACACACACACCAGAGATGGGGACTCGAGTCTGGCGACTTGACTCGAGTCGCACTTAAGTCGCACACACCGTGACTTGAGACTTGACTTGAGACTCGTCCTCAATGACTTGAGACTCGACTCGGCTTTGCGACTCGTGAACAATCTTTTTTATTATTATGTTATTTTGCGCATTAACATTAAGGAAATGTTTGACGAGCTGAATGTCATTCCCTATGGGGTCACGCCCATAATTCCCTGCCTTAATTATCATGCGTAATTAACTTACGCGTCTGGTTTGCGCAGCCACAGAGAATGGAAGCGGCTGCAAATATGGCAAGCACACCTGTTGTGCCATTTGTAATAACATTTGGCTATACAAACTATACCCACTTTCCAAACAGACGAAGCGCTACCTGCAATGTATGTGGTGTACAAATAAGGGATGCTGGATCGACCACATCAAATTTTATCAGGCACCTGAAAACGCACCCAAATAGGTCAGTCACTTAGTGCAATGTGAAAGTTTACGTTAGCGCCTATGTGGACGGTTAGCAAACATGTTTAGCCAGGCATCAGCTAACGTTAGCTTGCAACTAGCTTTGTAGCTTTTAGGGATGTTAACTTGATTAGACATTGACGTTCTTTAGTCTACATCTTTTAAGCCACACTCTATAGGCCCTCTCTGAACAAAAGATTTATATAGCCTGCAGCCCTGCAAGACAATAGCAAGCAAATATTCTTAGAGAAAAGCATGTTTTTGATGGGTTTGATTGTGTTGTTTAATTGTGAAAATCAGCTAACTTTTATCCCTAAAGGAAATCTTTGTTTTGCTTATATCCAATGATATTCTAACAGTTTTACTTTCAAACAAGGAATATTCTTTTTTTTCTATACTGTAGCTGTATGTTCAAGGCAAAATACAGTTATTAACTGTAGGAAAAATAATTAGTGTGTTTTTTCATATAGCTTTGCAATAGCCTGTTTAAAGTGATCATATACCAAACAACTAATCAATGCTGACAGTACATGCTAATAGAAAAGGAGTGATGATAATACAGTACATGCTGTTAATTCCAACCTTAGATATAGCTATGCAGTGTTCTAAGCCGACTGGGTGGCATGCAGCAGATGATAGAACGCTCATTACAACCATAAGAGACTTGAGACTTGACTTGGACTTGTGAACAAAGACTTGAGACTTGACTTGGACTCGAGCTCAAAGACTTGAGACTTGACTTGGACTCGAGCTCAAAGACTTGAGACTTGACTTGGACTTGGAAAAAATGACTTGTGAGCATCTCTGACACACACACATACATTACATAAACACACTTACACATTCCCCAAAAAACGGTGTGCAAAACACTTCAGACGATGAATACATTGCACATACTAAATTTGTAAGGTGACTACAGCCAGTATAGAGAGTGTTTTTGGGGGGGGGGTTTGTTGCTCTTGTTTGTTTTTTGTCCAATCAAACAAGCCTCCTTGGCACTACCCAGCCGCCTTGCCCCCCCCCCCCCCCCCCCATCATTGTTGTACTCCCAGCTTGTCGCTGCAGCTCGCTACAACACACAAACAGATGGGACTTTTCCAGCCTTGTTGGGTAAATAACTCCACAATACAGATGCCTCACAGTGCCCCCCCCCCACTCTCTCTCTCTCTCTCTCCCTCTCTCTCTCTCTCCTCGGCGAGGCCAGGACCAGTGAGCACAGTGAGGGCTCCTCGGCAGACAGATGTGCTCAGGGTGTAAATGGGAGGGAACGGAGAGGGGTTTCATTTGTTTTGCGTGAGCGCACAAAGTGTCTATGTCTCTCCGCGTTGGTGTGTCTTTTTCTTCTTCTCCTTCTCCATCCTGTGAGTGACGTGTCTATTTTGCGGGCGGGAGACATTAGGCTAACGGCAGGCCCAGATAATCATTGGAAGAGTGATGATGATAATAAGCATTTCTGGAGCCCATTACTGGCCCCATGGTGATGCTTGTTTACTGTTATTACTCAGTGTGATACCCCCGCGCTACACATGTCGATTATTAATGCCAGCGTGTGCATGCAAAACCTCTTCCTATCTGTGTGCAAGAGTGAGTGGTTTTTTGTTTTTTCGTAGAGTGTGTGTGTGTGTGTTATAGTGTGTGTGTTTGTGTGTGTGTGTGTGTGTGTTATAGTTTGTGTGTTTGTGTGTGTGTGTGTGTTATAGTGTGTGTGTGTGTGTGTGTGTGTGTGTCTGCCCTCCTCCTCCACACACGTGTCTCTGCCTCTGCTCGGTGTCCAGTTGGAGCTGTCTCTCATCCATCAACCTGTCGCCTCCCCGGCCCGCCGTATCACTTACCCTCTTCCTCTCCGCATCCCTCTCATCCTCTGCTTTTATCCCGCTCTGCCCTTCTCCCTCCCGCCGCGCCCCTCGTCCCTATCCCTCCCCTTCCTAGAGCCACTGTAACCTCCCCGAAAGGCCTAGTCGCGCACCCCCGTCTGCCGACCTCGCACCGGGCTGCCCCCCCCCCCCCCTGTGCCTCCAGGGGCCCCGGGCTGCAGAATTAGCTGAGATCAGGGTAATTGTAGCCCCCCCTGATCAATGCTCATTTGCTCCTCGACCGCCTCTCTCTCTCTCTCTCTCCCCCCTCAGCCAAACTGCAGCCGGCCATGCATCATTCATAAGGGCAGGAAAGAGCACCTCAGCAACTCTGTCCCGGTGGCTGCTCACCCCTCCGTGGCCCTGAGGCTGACCTCGTGCGTGCGCTTTGTGGGGCTCTGCGGCTCCGCGGTACTGGGCCGCGGCGCTCCGTTTTGCTCCGGCGGCCGACGGTGGAGGCGGTGTCGAACGTGTGCTCCGACCGGAGAGTGACGGGAGCGTTGTCGGTGCGTCTCAAAATGGTGGACAGAAAGGGGAAAGCTCTCTCCCGCTTTCATTATGAAGATTAGAACCGCTCCCTCAGTTATAATCACAGCAGCCTGAGGCCATGCAAAGCCGAGGTTACAGATTCATCTCTCATTAGCACTCTGCTACCATGTGCCGGGAATCCCAATCTTCCCCCGTAAATCTGTGGTTTTTTGTCCATCTTTCAGCCAAGACCAACACATGAAGACACTCAGCAGGCAGGCAGGCAGGCAGGCAGGCAGTCAGGTAGGCAGGCAGGCAGGCAGGCAGGGAAGCAGGCAGCCAGGCAGGGAAGCAGGCAGGCAGGCAGGCAGGCAGGGAAGCAGGCAGGCAGGCAGGCAGCAGGCAGGGAAGCAGGCAGGCAGGCAGGCAGGCAGGCAGGCAGGCAGGCAGGCAGGCAGGCGGGCGGCTAGGTGTTTGGTCAGTGTCTTCCTCCACCCAGCCAGGCAGTAGAGACAGACGTGTGTTTAAACGTTCCCGCTGTTCCGTTGTTTGGCCCGGCCGGTCAGTCTTCTCATTAGCCGGCCAGCCTGGTGGAGGAGGTAGCAGCAGAAGGCATTATTATGGCCGGAACATCAGTGGAAGATTCCTCGGAATGCAGCGCCGCCATCGGGGTAACGAGACGGGAAGGCCGGAGGGCCCGGCAGGCGTCTTTTGTGCCCACGCCGTAATAGAGCCCTGTTGCTTCTCCGCCTGTCGGATGCAAAAGTCGGAAAACTGGGCTTCTTTGTTTGTGTGTGTGTGTGTGTGTGTGTGTGTGTGTGTGTGTGTGTGTGTGTGGAACCCGCAAGAAAGGCGTGGTGCCGTTGGAGCGAAAATTCTGAAAGTCAATGCTCAAATTCACTGGTCCAAATTCACAGCATACACACGCGCACACACACACACACACACACACACACACACACACACACACATACAAACATCTCCAAATCGATTTTAAGAAAGCGATTTACAACAGTAACAACCAAAGGAATCTGAAAGATGCAATCTGTGACTAACTGCCTATTGGCCCCCTCTTTCTCCCTCCTTCTCCCTCCTCCCTCCATTCTGTCCGACTCTGTCTCTCCTTTGATCACTAGCCCTTCTTTTCTAGACACCCCCCCCCCCTACTCGGTCCCCCGCTCTCTCTTCCCTTCCCCTCACCCGGTCTCATCTCACCCTTTGATCAGCATCGCGGGCTCGTACCGCGAATGAACCCTGCCTCCTCCTCCTCCTCCTCCTCCGTTCTCTCTTTCATGCGTCTTGAAAGTCGGCCCTTTTCCATTCCCCTCTCTTCTCCGATCCTCCGTCGCGCCGTCCATCCATCCCTCCGTTCCTTCTCACCGTCGTCTCCTCCGTGCGAGACGATTCGCCGTCAGTCTGGTATCCTCCACGTGGACGCAGTCCTCCGCTCGGTCACCGGCCGCGACGGGCGAGATGAAAAGGCGTGGCGTGGAAGACGCCGCTCCCATTGGCCTCGCAAGTCCTCAAACAGTGTGTGCTTTCCACTCCTCTGACCGGTGCCTTGTCGGAGGGAGACTCGGCAGACAGTGTGGAGACACAGAGCGCAGGCCCTGGGTCAGAGCAGCACTTATTTGAAGACTCCATCACTGGGGGAAGGCTGACCGGAGGGCGATGAAGAAAGGAAAAACAGGCGAGAGCAAAGATGAACGGATAGAATATGGTGAGGCCCCGGTATCTAACGCCCGTGCCCCCGTCCTCCCTTATCCTTGGCGAGGAGGGTGGTAGCCATGGTAACAAGGAGATAAGGAGGGGAGGGCAAGAGGGAGATAGATACAAAAAGAAGAAGAAGAAAGAAGTCACTGGAAAGTCAAAAGAATAGCAAGAGAAGCAGAGAGAAAGAGCAAAATGGGCATTAAATATGCCAGAGATAGTTGAGTTCTACAAGGGTTCAGCAGACTGACAGACAGGCCAACAGCAGGCAGACAGACAGGCAGGCAGACAAACAGGCCAACAGCAGGAAGACAGACAGGCAGGCAGACAGACAGGCCAACAGCAGGAAGACAGACAGGCAGGCAGACAAACAGGCCAACAGCAGGAAGACAGACAGACAAGCAGGGTGATAGGTAGACAGAATGATATCCAGACAGCTAGGCGTCCAGGAAAACGCACTGATAGAGAAGCAGACATTTGGGCAGAAGGACAGACAATCACACTCACACAAACACACTGAAGGACACACAGACAGACAGACAGACAGACAGACAGACAGACAGACAGACAGGCAGGCAGGCAGGCAGGCAGGCAGGCAGGCAGGCAGGCAGGCAGGAAGACAGACAGACAGACTAGAGATAATCAGTCCATGGAGGACTGACACAGTAAACAACGGGTCCTTCCTGTCGAGCAGCGACAGCTGCCCCTACGGGGAGAGAGGCTTTTCCAGCCTCCGGTCTGGTGGGGAGCCGCTTCACGGACGCTGCGCTCTGCTCGGTCACCACAGCACACACTACCCTCACCACGTAGCTACTGCCCCCAGTTATTGTTTGACTGGAGGGCTCCGTGTTTACCTCTGCTGCAGCTCTTGTGTTTTAATACCTGCATGCTGTAACTCCTTCCCTTACCTCTTGGTGTGCTTGCACTGTCCTAATGCTCTGTGGTTATATGTCGTCGTCCCCGTCCTCTACACACACACACACACACACTCTTTTTGTCACACACACACACAGACACTCTCTAACCAATCCAGCACTGACTTGTCGGATCCTTATATCCGAGAGTTCTCCTGAGAGGGGGAAACAGCGTTGCGGTGTGCTGCCTGCCTGCCTTTCCGTCTCAATGTCACAACCAAAACCTGCTGCCCGTTGCACTCCGCCACTGATGAGGAAGTGCAGAGTTTAGTCTCGTCGAGAACCGTGACGTGCCACTGTTTGGTGATAGCTTTCTGCACAACAAATGTAATGCGTTGTATCAGGCAAACGAGCGACGAGCTCATTGTAGTGCACATGGAACTCAGCAGCGTGCTGATCACACTCATTCACTTCCTGATGCATCGAAACACTTTCATTTAATCGACAATAGGAAATGCATTCATGTGTCTCATTACTGGAGCTCACAACTTATCCCCGAGCCATTGTGCAGATCTGTCTATTCTGAAACTAGTTGTTTACTGCAACAGATCACATACACTGTACCTTTAATGGCACTGCTTTGACAACTTAAGGCAGAGTAGCTAATCTTGCTCCCACTCTCCAAGTTTCCTTGAGGAACGAGCGCTGAGGGTTTTGGGAAGGCAGCAGGCTGAAACACCTGGCTGGCAGCACACGGAGAAGACAATCTGTTTACGAAGCGTCAGAACAACCCCGCCCTGCCTTGGCTCAACGGAGAAGCGGCGGGCAAATCCTTTGGTGGCACGTGGGTTTTTGAGAACAGAAAAGAGGAAACTTTCGAGAACAAGACGGTTCCCTGGGGGGGGTTCAGGGCGTCGGCTGTGAGCAGGGGCGGCCCTAACAAGGCCCGGTCTGTTCAGGATGCCTGCGTTTCAGGTGAGCTCTCATTAGGGCCGAGGAGACAACCGTCTGAGGCCATCATTAGCGCGTGTCTGCAGCCCAAACCGTAGACCCTCGCTCGGAGGAGACAAAGTCCAGTCCGTGGGGGAGATCTAAGGGCTAACGCAAGCTGTGGCTAGCTAGGGGGATTGGACTGTGAACTTGTTGGAGTCTTAAGTCTTCAGCTCCCCAGGCACTTCGCTTGCTTGTTGTTGTTGCTCTGACGCTTGAATGCGTTTGTGCTTCTTGTGCGGAGAGATTGCGTTGTTGTTCGTTTCGTGGGTGGTCCGCATACGAAGGCGTCATTCGGAAACACAAACAATGCTTCGCTAACAGATACAGATTTGTATGTATGTAGTTATAAAAATATGATTCATCATTGATATATTACTATTTGTATTTTATTATTCATTTACACATGCCCCTCAGTTGGCTGCCACCCATTGTTTGGGCCTCATATGATGCACTGTATAGTTGAACTGAGAGGAAAGTTGATAAAAAAGGAGCTACGTGGCTACCATTGCGCTACAACATCATTGTTAAATCTGCTCTGAGATCAGGACAATTTAAACAATTCTAAAATGTGCACGCAACTTTGGTTGTAAAGTTAAATTCAAGTGTAAAGTTATAATCACACAATTATTTCCATACAGTTTGATTGACAATGTAGTTCTTTAACCTGCCTGATAAACTGGCAGTGTGTGTGTGTGTGTGTGTGTGTGTGTGTGTGTGTGTGTGTGTGTGTGTGTGTGTGTGTGTGTCCTTAGAGATGGATGCCTGGCTGGATAAAGGACAGAGGAAGACCTTTATGTTCAGAATGGCCTAATGAGTCACAGAGGAGCATACACACAAGCTCACACACACACACACACACACACACACACACACACACACACACACACACACACACACACACCTCCGCAGACAGGCATAAACACGTAAAGACACACCACTTTCTACACCACCTGCACAAACCCAGATGCTTGAAGGCCTGTCAAACTACTAATTTTCTGTCAGTTCTCCACTGAGTTCCGAACTCGCTTCCTCAAAAGTTTTAATCCTTTCTCTCTCTCTCTCTCTCTCTCTCTCTCGCTGTCTCCCTCTCTTCTTTCCTCTCTGTCCTGATAGAGCATGACTTCAGTTTTGTCTTTTAATTGGACTTAACAGGCTGCCGGCAAGATAGTGTACGTGTGAATTTTGTGTGCGTTTGTGTGTGCGCGTGTGCTATTTTGATTGTGACTGTGTGTGTGTGTGTGTGTGTGTGTGTGTGTGTGAGTGTATGTTATTTTGTTTGTGTCTGAGTCATAGTCTGTGTGTGTGTGTGTGTGTGAGAGAGAGAGAGAGTGTGTGTCTGCATGCCGCAGCTACCTGAGTGTCTTGGCAGAGAGATGGAGCACAGCCCCCCCCCCCCTCCGCGGTCGTCTGTTGGGACAGACCTGTCACGGGCTGAGTCCCACGCTGGTGTTATTTGATCATCACCTCGGGGGAAGCCTCGCGTCACCACGGGGATGTAGCCAGTGAGCAGCCGCGCTGTGGACCGTCCACGCCGTCACCGTCAAACCCTGCTCACCGCAGCCCGGACGCCATGAACACTTCACCACGGGCATGATGGTGCACTTTTAAAAAAAAACAACCTTTCCCGAGTCTTTGTGGTAGACGCTGTGGTGAGCCAGGCAGTGTGAGGGAATATCACTGTGGTGTACGGGGAGGGGGGGTGGGGGTGGGGGCCGTGTCAGTGAACATCACGACAACGTACAAGGGGAGGAGAGGGGAGGAGAGGCGGAGGCTGTGTCTGTGAATATCATGGACGTGTACGCAGGGCGGCGCGGGGAGGAGGGGGAGGCTGTATCAGTGGATATCTCGGAGGTGTACGATTGGAGGAGAGGGGAGGAGGGGGAGGCTGTGTCTGTGAATATCTCGGAGGTGTACGGGGGAGGAAAGGGGAGGAGAGGGAGGTTGTGTCTGTGAATATCACATTGGTGTACGGGGGAGAGGGGGAGGCTGTGACAGGTTTCTGAGAGGATGAACGCGCCCACGTAACGTGAGCTCTCTCTATCACGCTGACACATCTGTCCTGTTGTCAAACACACGCAAGTGCGCAGGCACACGAGCACGCGCGAGCGCACACACACACACAGACACACACACGCACAGCTGGCTTTCAAAGTCTCGCAGAAGGAATAGTCAGTAAGTCAGTCGTCAACGGCAACGTTCCTGGAAGAACGCTATCCCCCAACAATATTGGGTTTTTCTTCGTCTGCCAGTGCCTCGTCTCTCAAAGTGTGACGACACCCAATGGAACCGCGCTACGACGACAGACCGAGTCGCCCTGGCTGTGAAAGCCGAGCCCCAAAGGTCCGCTGTGTAAAGTGTGAGGAGGAGCGCGGCTCTCCGTGCGGCGGGGCGGGAAACGTTCCCACCACTCCGTCGTCACCGCCGATGTCAGTGATGAACTCGGCTGAGAATCACTTTGGAACAAAGGGAAATAGTCGGAGCCTCTCTCGCTCTCTCGTTTGCTCTCTCTCTGTCTCTTTGTCTCCCTCTTTATCTCGCTAGCTTTCTCTCTCTCTCTCTCTTTCTCTCAATCTTTCTCTCTCTCTCTCTTTCTCCCCCCCCCTCTTTCTCTCTGTTTCTCTCTCTCTCTTTCTCTCATCTCCATACCTCTCGTGCCTGTAGCGGATGATTACCTTTCCGCTCACCCCTCTCTCTTTGTCTGTCTCTCCCTCTTTCATTTTCTGTCTCTCCATCTTTATGTGTAGTTGTCGGCTGCTAAGCTCTCGGGGAGATGTATTGCTTCAGGCAGTACAACGGTAAACGCTCCCCTCTCTATCCATCCCACTCTCTCTCTCCGTCTCTATTTCCCTCTTTCCTTCCCTCAATCCCTCTATTTCCTGATGTGAACAGGCGATAAGAGGAGGGGTGGCACC
>JAPMUY010009204.1:22500-81030 GCA_026901105.3 Galaxias olidus
CAGACACCCTCAGCTCTCCCAAATGTCATGAATGTCACAGGCATATCTCTAGCCCACTATTACAGTAAAGCATGAGCTAATGCCAGGCGATAGCAAGGACCGGGCTTAATAACATGACATGCTGGTTAAATAAGGCTCCATTAGGAGTATGAGAAAGATCAAAGTGAAGCTATTCTAACACAGACTGTGCTTTATGTTCCTGCGCAAGAGAACAAACTAAACACGGCCCCCAGAGTAAAAGTCTTATGCAATATGTCTGGGCAACTGTAATTTAATGTTTTGGTAATGAAGTAGCATTGCAAAACGCAGCAGCTGCATAAATGTACCATGCCACATTTAAACGTGGCATATCTAGCTTCAGACGAATGAAGTTGTCCGTGCGGTGGTAAAACAAACCAGTTTTGAGTTCCCAATCTCGTCTCCGTCAGCAAAGCCAAGGCCTTGGTTACTGTAGTGCAACCTTAGTATCTGGCAGAATCTGAGACTTATTCCAATGATAGGTCTAATGTTGGGGGGGGGGGCAGCTCATACTTTGCCTGTTCACCAGGGTCGTCTATTGGACCATGTTTGTTCTGTTACAGGAGCTCTCCCAGCAGACAGTGTGTGTGTGTGTGTGTGTGTGTGTGTGTGTGTGTGTGTGTGTGTGTGTGTGTGTGTGTGTAGCTGGGTTTAGGTAGCCTATGAATATAACACTTGTTCTCCCCGTGAACACAGCTGGAATCATAAAACACACTCGAGAGTCTTTTCCATGTTTCTTTAGGCTGAGTCAGATTTGGACGACTATCACTAAACTTGGCCTATCTCTGTACTGTAGTATCAGTGAAAGTTGTGTTTAAACCTGATCAGCCATGGCTTTATATGTGTTTATAATGGTCTGGACAAGGTTACAGTACACAACGTGAATTTCATAAATACATGTGGATGGTACTGTAAGAAATACACCGTGTTGACTGTCATCCACGGTGAAAGTGCCACATCTAATTGACGGTCGCTGTGCTGGCGAGCCGTGCCTCAGCCCCGATGCACCTTCCTCGTTCTCGAGTTGGGACACGGGGCCACCCTTTGACCACACTGCTGGAATGACTTGGCTTCGCGTTCTGCCGACTCGAGCGAGAAAATCCGGCGAAAGTAGCGACGCGATAATATCTCCCTCGGTCACACCGACTCTTGGCGGGTGCAGCATAACACAGTGCGTCGGATTCCGACTCACTTCTGCAGTGGGTCTGGGAGCACAGCGTACTGTCAGCCCAGCACTAAGTGGGCCACACCGTCTGGGCTATGTGCTCTCTATCGCACAGAGGCATCCTTATTGGCAGAGGGCCGCCGAGCAATATAAGAAGCACTAGTTCGGTGCTCTGTGTGTGTGTGTGTGTGTGTGTGTGTGTGTGTGTGTGTGTGTGTGTGTGTGCTTGTGTGTGTGCGTTCATAGGTGTGTCTGAGTGGTTCCTGAGTCCTCGGTAAAGACTAGAGAAGGGGGGGCAGGGGGAGGAGGACTGGACAGCATGTCTGCTGCTTCTAATGACATCCACCTGTAAGTATGTCAGAAGGCACTCCGGGCCTATCGATCAGAAGCGGAGGCGGGGAGTCGGGCAGCACAGGCCAGGCTGTCCAGAGAATGGGTAAGTAGACGGATGGGCCCTCCTGACATGCTACAGACCAGTAAAGCATGCAGATAAGGTGAGAGAAAAAGGATTCTCTGCAGAACCCCCCCCAAATCCAGCCCACTGAGAGCTATGGTAGACAGTGTTGAAATACGAAGGAGGAGAAGCCGTTCCAGCCGGTTTGGTTTGATAGTGTGGAGCTGTGGTACAAGGTACGACCAGAAACAGCGTGAACTGTTCCAGATTTGTAATGCGTTTGTGTCAATACAAATCAATAACAAACCACTTTTTAACCTTTCACCCTTCAGAAAGTGAATGCATATATGACTTGATTTTTTTTCTCAAATAGAAAAAAATAAACGAACCCCTGCATATTGTACCTGAACACGTTATGTTAAACAGTAGCAGGAGTCCAGGTCGCTGACGTGACACAAGTTATTGCCTGTGGCTCCTATTGTAATGTGGTCTCAAGGTTACCAGGGTATCAGTGGAGCGCTGCAAAACAGGTGAAGAGACCCCCTGTAGGTAGTGTTAATCAAACTATTAGTGCCAGCCTCTGGGATCCACCATCTCCATGGTGTTGGAGGTGAAAGCCCTGGACCGCCTTTTTGGCTCGCCTGTCACACTCCAGATAGCTATCGTGATTTAATTAAGCAGGCAAACGGTCTCTAACGCTTCTCTCGGGAACAGCACAACGTTGTGCTAACCTCTGACGGTGTCCAAATGGTATGAACAGCTTATTTATTTCTTCATAAACTTCTGCCTCTTTGTTTCTATATTCACAGTGCGGTTCAATGCCTTTGAATTATTTTTTTGTCTACCATTGCTATTTATTTTTCTGTATTTGTGATATGTCTGAGTGGAGACAGAAAAACATTGATTTTGAGTTGACGGGCGAAAACTTCAAAGACTTCTACATAAAGTTTCTCAATAGCAGGAATTATTCTCAATTTACTTCAAAAGGAATATAAATGCAGATGCATTTATGTTTAGCAATGCTGAAACTAATGTACACGTGATGAAATACCAAAGGTTGGCCTACCTATAAAGAAATGCAGACACCCCTGCCACACACAGGGCTGCACCTTTTGATTCATAAAAGGTCCATCTGTATGGGAGATTAGACAACGTGATTCACAGCCTGCTTTATCTCATTCACATTATCGAGCGTCCCTTTCAACAAAAGACAGAGCGACTGTAGTAGAATTGATTGGATGTCAACTAGCGAAATAATAGCTTTGCTCCCTCCACATTTTGCACGGAAAATACAGATTTTCTCTCTGCCAGTGAGACGGATGCAGCAAGGAGGGCAGCACTGTGATCAATGAACTGTCTTTGAAGAAAATGAATTCAGTGGAGATGTTGCATTGATTCAAGGCTGAATGATGCATAAGCGTGTTTGACAGTGGCATTTGAAAATGCGTCTGGTGAATCTGATGCCACTACATATTCTTGAAATGGGAAGTTTTGAAGTATCAGAAATTGGTAGATTACCTTTGAAGATCTGGTGAAAATGCAGCATGACTATATACCATTTAGCTGGCGGCATGAGCGTTTTTTTTGTAACAATATCAATATAAAAGAAAAAAGAGGCCTGGCAGTTAGATTTGAGCCCGTAGTCAGGCAGGCTGTTTAAGGCTGCCAAACTCAACATTCAGGCCGCAGTTCTTTTTATCCCCCCACCATGTCCTGCAGTCAAACAATGCTACATTCATTCTGCTCAATAACACACAGCCACAGAGTTAACAAGGCAAGAGGGCGATACAAATTCAAATTGCATTGATGTTATAAGTGGCGAAACCTTGGAGCCAACAGCTGCCAGAGAGAGCTGAGAGAATGATGCCTGCTCCTCCAGCCTTACGCTGAGACAGAATGTATAAAAAGATCCCGTAATGACCCCAGAGATGGGAAATGTCCCCCCTGTACGTCAGCCTCTGCCTAAATGCGAGATGGAGGCCTCTCTATTAACTGAAAGTATGATTATGCATTCGTAATGGCGCTTCAAAACTTTGTCATCCACCATCGGGACAATTCTCCCATCGAGCAGCCAGCAATACAGAATATGTTCTACCCCCTCAGAGGCAATATAAATATTGAGGAGTCCGGTCCACTGAAACGACAGCTTTCATCAAAGCAGAAAAAAGCACTAATGCTCTGTTCCAAACGGTGCGTTTGTCAAGAACGGCACCAGCTTCGGGGGCAATTTAGTCCAATCAGAGCAGCTCTAATGGCTAGGGCTCACTCGAGAGCTCTTTGTTTGTTTCCGTTTGGCTGTCTCTATCTCTCAGGCTTCCTGAGCAAACGTTGTCCCTTTGCCTCGTGTCTGTTGGCTTTACGGTGGCGCGCTGACTGGTGCCAGTTATTTTGGGGGCGTGTAAAATGTATGTAGTGCTTGAGACCCAAGTGGAGCGATGGCCGCCTGGTGCTGACAGCCGGAGCAGCTAGAGGGCTCTCAGCAGTGTCCCTTTGAAACCGCAGAGGGACAGAGTAGCTGAGACCAAACCATGTTTTTTTTTGTTTTTTTGGGTGTTTTGTCTAGGCATAATGTATCACCGTGCACACCGCCCCAGCATACTTTTGGTTCCAACACATATTTATTTCCTTATGCTGCATTATGGGTATATCTGTCTAGTTTCCGGATGCACGACGGACAAACTGCAGCCACTATGTCCTGTGTGCGGTTTCTTTTCAGTCTCTATTGGCACGCAAAGCTCCAGTCGGTTGCGATGCTGCGTAAACCACGTGGCATTTTGCAGGCTAACAGCCGTGAACTTTAGCCAGACTTGCATGTCTAAAGGCCTCTATCTATCTGATGAATCACTGTATTGACGTGACGAGGTGCACAAACCTGTTTGTCCTGTGGTTGGCTGTTTTGTCATCTGTGCGCTCAAGGATGACAGAGGCACTGAGAAGCCTATAATGATTTGGAGAGGCCTGAGTGGGGCTCTGGAACAGGCAGGGTTGAGATCAAACGAGGTCCCACACTGTGAGCGGTCCCGCACCAGCCTTTTCAAGCCTTCAGACGCAATATTGAAATAATTAGCTTCCCGTTGTTGCGTGAGAAGTGGAGGTGGAATCTGTTTAGCATGTTTTCACGGACTCTCCCAAAATAACCTTACCGTGTGTTTGTCGCACCGTTGACTGGCGTCGTTGTGATTAGCACAGACTGATCATAAACAACGTGACTCTGGCTACTCTGGGTCCTGAAATGGTATGATTACAGTATGGTACACTGTATACAGTATGACAGGAGCCAACATGGTTCCAATTGACTTTGAGGGCTGCACACTACCAACTGACAGAAACCAGAATTATAGAATAAAGCACAAGGGTCATATACAAGAATACAATTATATTGTATTTTTTATAATATATATATAATTAATGTTAGACCGCCCATTTCCTCTCATATGTGAATGAATATTTTCATCATCTCCATAGGTTTGCACACGTTATTCCCCAATATTCTTCTGCATTATGTTAAGACTGCAGTGAAAGAAAATAAATAGCATTATTATAAGAGTTAAAGATGACTCCACTAAGGACATTCGGAAAAAAATAAGGGTTGTATGATGAAAGCATAAAGTATGCACTTCTTTAGCAAGTACCAATTAACAACATGTCTGCTCATTACCACCAGTGTTGCCAGATTGGGCAGTTTTCTGCCCAATTTGCCAACTTTTGTTCACATTAGGCTAGAAAAAATTGCATTGGGTGGGTATACCTTATGGTTGGTATATGGCTGGTTCCAATTGTCAATGGTTATTCAGTTTTCTGGTTATATACATTTTGGGCTGGTTTTTGATGGATTGGGTGGTTTTTAGACTGTGGTTGGGCTAAACATTGTCAATCCGGCATGGCAACTCTGATTACTGCATTGCCATTCAAACACGTGACGGAAATATCCACACACCCAGCCTCCTGGCTCGCACACGATATAATGACAAATGATTGCAATTCAATCTCAGGTGCGAAAGTCTTGTCTTACTAGAATCTAATTATACAAATTAGATTTTATGATGTCGGTGATACTGAACTTATCTGACACTCTGGGCCTGTTTGGGCAGCGAGTTATCACCAGACCACTTTTCTGACTTCATTGAAGAACACAGGTGGTTGTCATTTTAGACAACGCACACTGGAAGAGCTCCTTAGCAGACCCGTGCTGCGCGGCCTGCTTCGTTAAACACCCGCTGTCAGAGTGTGTGACTGCTCAGCCGAAATCTATCACTGCGTCTGATGCAGAGGCAGAATTACCGCAAGCTGTTTTAGGACTGACAAACCGATGACCAGCCTGTCAAACTAAGCTGCAAAGCTTCCGGAGACACTGAAGTGTTTGTTTTTCCTGTGTCTATGCGTGCGCCCTCTTAAACAGCGTTTCTCCAGAGAGGCTTTTCAGCAGTGTCCCGAATAACAGAGGGGAGGAGCCAATGTTCACCTACTTCACGGGTAAGAGAACCATGGCAGGGACTTGACAACCACCTGAAAGACCTGAAAATTGTAAGGGTAACGGGAGATAAGAGAAGAGAGACAGCAGAGAGAGAGAGAGAGAGAGAGAGAGAGAGAGAGAGAGAGAGAGAGAGAGAAAGAGAGAGAGAGAGGGAGAGATGGGGAAAGGGAGGGGGCTCTTCAAACGGGGCTGGGTGACAGCGCCGTACATCAGGTTGAGCCGTGGCAGAGGCTTAGACAAACACCCCCCTCCCATTGACACTGACGGGGCGTGCGGGAGGCGGCGGGCGCTCAGCACGCACAGTGGGCAGCAGGTATGACACAGCGTCAGACAGACGACGGCCAGGAGAGGGGCTGTCACGCTGGCAAAGCTCCTCCAGCTAATTGGGGGATCATCTTTAACGCAGGGCATTTTTGGGAACGTTTCCTTAGTGTGATCCACATGTCACATAGCAGCGGGGGAGACACTGTGAACCATGCAGGTCACTCTTAAAGTATAGCATGTGAAAGATGTACGAAAATCAAAGCCAGACAATGAAAAGAGTCGAGTGATTTAAGGAGAGCACGTGCTATGTCATGTTTGCACTGGGCTCTGAAGCTGGCCTTCCGCGAGTAGGCTGTTTGAAACTGTTATCACGCCTGCAGCCAGTGTGTGTGTGTGTGTGTGTGTGTGTGTGTGTGTGTGTGTGTGTGTGTGTGAGAGAGAGAGAGAGAGAAAGAGTGTGTTCATAACTATATCAGACATGCTCTGTTTTCATAGAGTCGAGGAGCTCGATGCACATCACGCTTCGTATCAGCCTGAAGTATGTGAGGTACAGCAACTGAACCCTACACCAATTATATCTCCAAACAAAGTTGGACAGAGTAATTGGCTACAGCAACAGTATGAGTTTCCCCCCTGCTCTCTCAAATAATGGTTTCTTTCCAAGTACCTGCTCTAACGAGCTGTAATTGAATTACCATGTTTCCAGGACACCCTGAACTTAACCCGGGGCTCACCTCCAAACTTTAATTGTTAATTAAAGAAATAGACTAATGGATGTTCACAAGTGGGCTCACGTTTTTTTTTTAAAAGCCACAACTTTGCCAAGCACAGGGTGAATCCATCACAGTTGTCTCTTGCGAAACCAGATAAAGTGAGCTGTTGACGAGAATGCAGTGGAAGAAAATCTCATTCCTTCCTTCAAACCAACTGAAGCGTTTCGATATTAGAAGATTTCAAGTCTGCCAATCAAATGTCCTCCTAGAGAAAGAGATTACTGTGTTTAGAGACTGCGGTGCCGCTGGCTGCTACCCAAACGTCGGCCGAATGGAATCTAGATTAAATTAAACCATAAAGAAACGATCAATCCACAATAACAAGAAAATAATCTTGCGTTCGGATACCGCAGGGGATTTAAAAACTACAAATTGCTGTCTCCAGCCCCGTGGAAGAAGTTGAAAAACGTTGTCCAGACTTTCTCATTCCGATGTCTCGCTTATACCCATGAGAGCTGACTCCATCGGTTCTGGTCCACTCAGCAGATTCCGTCCTATTTTCCCATCGATTTCCCCCAGCGAACACCCTCCATTCTCAGCGGCTGAACAGGAGAAAATGAAAAGTCCACAGCGTAACATAGGAAGGCCCACCTTTCACCGTGAAAGGAGCCAGGGAAACACGGCCGACGAATTAGGCTCGCTCTTTATTGTGTTTCCAACACACCATGAGTCAATTAAGTGCAATTATGTAATGCCAGAGAGGCCGATCGTCAATGTACAGACACACCTTGACCGTGGGAGAGGCCATTCAGCTCATATCAC
This sequence comes from Galaxias olidus, assembly GCA_026901105.3. Classification (NCBI taxonomy): domain Eukaryota; kingdom Metazoa; phylum Chordata; class Actinopteri; order Galaxiiformes; family Galaxiidae; genus Galaxias; species Galaxias olidus. The sequence continues at coordinate 30,351 of JAPMUY010009204.1, forward strand.
AACAGCGCTCCATCATCTTTTATTGTATTTTAAACAGGATGCGATTATGCATATATGCACTTGAATATCCTTCTTTTAAAGTGCTATGGAAAAGGTCAATGTTATTTCACCCATAAATCATTTGTCGCTACATCATTCCATTTCCTCCTTCCGCTGTACCAAAGCTATTGAATCATTTCCCAAACTCGATGAGAATCATATCCCCTCAATTTTGTGGCCGGATAATAAGTTAAACAGTCGTGTTGGAGTAGTTAGATCTGGGATTTTATTAAAGCTTATGAAATCATGCCTTAGGAGCAGAAACGTAACTGATAATTTGCGCTGCACAAACGTGCCAAGTTAAAATTGCAGCAACACATTCACTGCAGCAAACTGAAGTCAGTGATGCCAATTTATGACGGAGCTTGTTTCAGGCTATGTCCACCTAGGATATATTAGGGGCAGCAGTAAGGTTGTCTGTGGGGTGCAAATGTACATCAGGTAAGAGGAGGGTACCAAAATAGCAAAGCACCCCAAGGACCCCACTTAGGTGTTAAAAACGTGAACTCAAAGAGCAGAGAGAGAGAAAAATGTGTCGTCATACTCAAATGATCATGCACAGGGAAACTTTGTGGGAGTCCTGGTATTTGGCCCTCAGGCAAAACAGTAATTGGTGTTTTGGTAAAGGGATTGAATGGATAATGTAGTGTTGTTCACACAGTCTAGATCCCTAGTTACAACAAGGAAAACATCATAATGTTATGGAAGAACTGATTAAATTGGTCAGTTAAAAGTGGTTGGTTTCTCATCAAGGCCATCCTTTGAAACACGACGGTTCCCACACGGTGGGGAAAACAATGCAACAAAGAGTTTTTTATTCATCTTTAGAAACTGCTTTCACGATGGTATTAGTTCATCAAAGTTCTACGCCATTGAAAAGTGTTTCCTCTTTGTGCTCCGCGAGGGAGTGTTATCTTTGCACCCACACCATCTCTGACTGTCTGTGCCATTGTGCTGGTCTGCACCCATGCATTCTTCCACCCTGACCCATTGATGTGGCATGTCATAGGAACAATGCAGTTTGTTCAGAGGTTTGCAACCTTGGTGGATCTCGCTGACACGTAGCATGCTCAAACCGGAGTCACGGACCTAATCATTTCCTCTATCGACATGCATCAACGTTTGCGGTTTTACTAGTCAGAGGTCCAGAGCCCTTTTTATTAGATATGTACTGTATGACGTGGTGCTTTTAGATTGTTGGATTGTTGGTTTTAGCTTCTAAAATGTATGTGGCTAAACAAGATATTACACCAAAACCCCACAATAATGGAAAATATGACACTGTTCCCAAACATATTCACAATCAAACTTACAGGCAAAATAATGTGATATGCAAATTCATTTAAAAATAAATAAATAAATAAATATTGATTTGATGCAGGTTCATATTCTCAGGTCAAAGTTAAGAATCTATGCATTTTTTTTAAGTGAATCAGAGATGCCCGTTGCGCATGGATTTTGATGAAGTCTGTTTGTGTAGCGTGCACATGCACATCACGTGTGTATATAGTGTGCTTGCAGAGAATCCTCTGTGTATTCACACTTACATATCATTGTGTTGTTGAATAGAAGGTGGGTAAGAATGTATCGAGCTGCATGTCTTTCCTATCTAAGTTTCTCGTCTGCTCAATCCGTCCCAGTAACTCCCTAGCACTGCAAGTAAATACTGCATGATATTCCATTGATTTTAATATTACTGAGTGACAAAGCATTTGTGTGTTAGTGCTTGTGTACTGTGTGTGTGTGTGTGTGTGTGTGTGTGTGTGTGTGTGTGTGTGTGTGTGTGTGCTTGCTTGCTTGGGTTTGCGTGTGTTTGTGTTCCCTGCCAGGAACATGCCCTTGCTTGCCCCATATGGTTGCTCAGAGTGAAAACATGGTACCAACAGGACTGTCATCTTGCTCCAAACTAAATGTTTAAAATGTGTAGCTCGCTCCCCGTAGCTTTAGTTTTTGTTCTTTCTCTGACTGAAAGGATTTAGAGTCTGTGCCATCTGCCAGTTTGCTGTCTTGATGTATGCTGTGTCCTCTGGGAATGCACACTCTCTGCTCTCCTGCCAATTCAAATGAACTTGTTCCTATATACCTTAATAGGAGCGAACAGGAAACTAGAATGGAATAAAGTAGGCACATATAGAGGAACACACCAACGCAAGAATAGTTTGGAAGAGCAGGACAAGGGCCTTGACAAATCCTACTACTGGAAATTCATAGGGTACTTTTAACATGGCTTGTCAAAGGTCCATACAACACCCACTCAAGCATGGGTGAAACCCTGAACATTCAGGGTTTAACCATTCAGAGTTAACTTGTGTACAGAGAGTAGTCCTCTCATGTGGAGTCCCTGCCTCCAGAAAAACAGCTACAGGTGCAAACTGGGATAGTGTTCCTGTTGCATCCACACACACACTCCTTCTGTTCTTAGCACCAACAACCACAACGAATTGATGAGAGCACTTAACGCCGAAGTGATTGAAGACATTATCGTTCGTCTCGGCCTTACGAGGGGAGGGGGTGGGGGGGGGCAGGACTTCCCTTAGGGCCTGGGAGGGAAATGCTGGAGTCACATTACGGGGGGGTAGGGGGTGGGACGCTGTTTAACCGGCCCCACCCACCTCAGGGCTTTAACGGCGGAGGGGGGGGGGGGGGGGGGGGGGGGCGGCAAAGACAAGTCACACACACGTCTGAGATGATGGAGGAGGCCATAAAGCAACCTGCCCATTAGTTTGAGAGAGAGAGAGGGGTTTCTATTAGTGGGCCCTGACGGAGGGGTTTCAGTCTGTCATCGCCAAGGCCCATCAGATACCAGGCCCAACAAATGGCCGAGGAAACAGTGTGTGTGTGGGGGGGGCTGGTGTTGTCACCAAAACACACAAAGGGGGGGGGGGGGTTGAATTTGTTATCAGACGTGCCTCGTCCGTCTTCTTTTGTGACGTAGAGAGGAGTAGGGGGAAGGTGGGACGTGCCCTTATGAGGTGGAGCTTCACCTTTAGTGTTTGTGGGTGAGATTCTCCCTCCCCCCTCTCTTCATTCTCTCCCCTCTCTCTCCGGTGATTCGTCATTCTCTCGTCACGGTAACTTCGTGGACTCCCAGGACCGTAATGACCAAGGAACACACATGCACACACACACACACACACACGCACACGCATGCACACACACACACACACGTACAGCTCCAAGTGCGAGGTAGACACTTTTGAGGACCCGGTCTCTCCCCGGTCACTCCCTTTACCTCCCTCCCCCCTAACTCCTCAATCCCACAGTTAGCCCCTGAGGACTCTCATTCCCTCTTGTCTCACAAATAATCAGAGCAGATCCATCTCTCCGCTCACTCCATTGCTCTCCTCCTTGCCTTCTCCTCCATCCACTTACTCTGCCCCCCTTTAGTTCAACACTGGCTTGCCCACTATGAAAAGTTTCTCTATTATTATGTGTCGGGCTAGCTTGGCCATTTCTGCCACTGTTTAATGGGTTGTGATTTACTGTTGGTTCAATCCATCAATAACGACTTACAAGGCCATTCCCCAGTTAACAGTTAACACAGTTACCACAGTTACCATAGTTAACACAGTTAATACAGTTAACACAGTTAACACAGTTAACCCAGTTAACACAGTTAACACAGTTAACCCAGTTAACCCAGTTAACACGGTTAACACGGTTAGCACGGTTAACACGGTTAACACGGTTAACACGGTTAGCACAGTTAACACAGTTAACACAGTTAGCACAGTTAACCCAGTTAACACAGTTAACACAGTTAACACAGTTAGCACAGTTAACACAGTTAACACAGTTAACACAGTTAACACAGTTAACCCAGTTAACACAGTTAACACAGTTAACACAGTTAGCACAGTTAGCACAGTTAACACAGTTAACACAGTTAACACGCTCGATCCTTCTTTCCTTTCACTGTTTGCCGAGCTCTTCATGTGGGATAACATTTACCAAAGCCAAACATAGCTTTACCTTTTCGCACGGCGTGAGGGGGCAAAGCAGCGTCCATTTTGCTCGTTCGCTTTCTTCGTAGCCCCCGACCACGTAATGGCCGCCGTGGTCACGGGGCCCCTCGGCCCTGTTGTGTGTGATGCATGGTTCCTAGGGGTGCCGCGTGGAAAGCGAGAGAGCGAGCGAGCACGGAAGGCTGAACGCTTGGTCGCCCTGGGTAAATAGGCAGCACCGCCTCCGGGCTCCGGGCTCCCCGGCAACGACTTCTGTATTGCGGGCGCGCTCAATTTATGGCAAAACAAAAGAGAGGGTATTATCATGTATCATGTCCCTCCAGGTAGCTACGGGGCTATAATGAATAGCACGAGGGGGGGGGGGGGGTAGCGGGGAGATTTCTGCGTCGTGTACTTGCAGGGGGAATGGCTTCATCATTCAAAGCCCCGTGCAGGGGCTGAGCGAGATGAATAATTCGGTCGGTGTTATAAATCACCGTGCTCCTGGTAACTTGCGCGCCCATTCCACAGGTCCGGTTTGTTTTCCTCCGTAATTGACTACGTGGAATGGCCGCTCCCAAATCGCTGTGTTTTTCTACCTATGTTGGGAACGACATCAACAAGATGGCTATACGGGGAGAAATGAAATCACGTTAACATTAACATATTGCCCGAAGGCGCATTTAATACGTTTTGCTTATATTGCGATCCGTTATATTGACCCCTTCCTCTCCCACTCCCTTGTGAAAAACTTTATCCTTCTTTCCCAAAGCAGCCTCTGGCCTGGCTGATGCTCATGAAAAAAAATGAAAAAAAAAACCTTGGAGCCAAAAAAAACCCTGCCATGTCATAAAAGAATTGGACTTCCGGCTCTCCAGACGGTTCCCAATTATTGTTTCCCTTGGAGATGACTGAAGTAGACAGGAGTGGAAGGCCGTCTGGTGGAAAGCAGGGATCTTTACACCTCTGGAGAACAAAGATTCTCATCTGCTGGAGCCTTTGGCCATTTCCTTTCCCCCCTTGGCTCCCTGGCCGTGAGGACAAACTGGAGCGTGAATCATTGTCTTAATATCAGCCTCTTTTTCTCTTCATTGCTCTCTTCTCTGTCTTGTTTGTGATATTTGTCTGTCTGGCACTACTAGTGTCTGTCAGATACGCCTGCTTCGATTCAGTTTAAACGTATGATAATTTGTTATTACTCTATGGCGAAATATGGATCTATGCTCCCTCTCTCTAACATCTAATCTCCGTCCGTCCGTCCGTCCGTCCATCTGTCTGTCTGTCTGTGTAAATTCTCAATGTGCCAGTTTTTCCACCTTTCTATTTATTTTTGACATTCATTGTGCTGTTCTCTTGGTCTATTGTTCACACTCCAGTCCCCCTCTCTCCCAGTAATGGTTAAATCTAGTAGAGTGCAGTTGATTGTGGCTGTAGGGGCCTCTGTATCAAGTCTGCTGATGCAGGCCGATTGACTAGCTGGCTAAATAGAAAAAGATAAAGGGCCTGTGTGATTGTGTGTGTGTTTTGTTTTTACTGTGTGTGTGTTAGTGTGAATTGTATTGTATTGTATGTGTGTGTGTGTGTGTGCGTGTGTGTTAGTGTGTATTGTGTTGCCGTGTGTATGTGTGCGTCTTGCCATTAGACTTCACACAGTACACAACACAGCAGTGAGGCAAGAGCCCAAGTCAGCGTCTTTTCCACCACATTAGGTGGCGAGGAGGCGACAGAGAGAGGGACGTGATAGAAGGAGCGACAGAAAAGAGACAGCGAAAGAAAAGGTGGAGGGATAGAGAGAGGAATAGGTCACATTTCACCGAGGGAGAGGATGGACGAAAAAAAAGAAATAAACGAAGTGAAGAACGTGAAAAAAAGAAGAAACAGGGAGCGGACTAAGAAGAGTTCTAAGAATAACCTGTCCTCCCTCTGCGGCCCACCCTCGACGTCCCCCTCTTTCATGTGGCTGTGTAATGTTGTCGGGAGGTTGCCGCCGGGCGAGGCCACCCTGTCATGTCTCTGGCTGCTGGCGGGTGGCTGGGTCAGTGACTCACCGGGTCCATCCGGAACGCACCCTGCCCTGACCCTGGAACAGTGGCTAAGCACTGCCCGAGCTGAGCCGTGGAGTTATCCCCCAATAATCACTTGTCCTATTTTCTATCTCTTTTATCACTCACTTTCACTACTCCCCCCCCCCCCCCATCTATCTCTCTATCTCGCCCGCTCTCTCCGTCTCTTCTCCGCTCTAATCTGTCTCATAATTTTTCCTCTCTCTACCCCTTCTCTCTTTCTCTCTCTCTCTCTCTCTCTCCCCCCTTCTCTCTCTATTATTCCCACTCTCTCTTTCCTGGTCACTGCTTCGCTTACATTAGCATGCTAATGCTTGCGTTATGCTACGAGCGCCGACCCAGTTGACCCCATGTACGATCCACTTCCTTTCCCCACACATTGAGCCGCTGGCCGGGGAGAGGGACACCTCCCCTCCCCTTTGCCAGAGGACCCATACGCTTTACAAGAGGAGGACACCACGCTAACATGGGCCTTTCGTTTTGTTCTTCCGAGTTAGTAAACCAGTTCACCAGTACACGTGCAAGAAAGGTAGACGAAAACGCCCATGTGCATCACCACCCGTTGCCATAGTGATAAATATATCAGTATAAATATAAACCCGACTCTGTATGTCATAGTGTCATATTTCAAGAGCTGCTACATGCTAGCCCTGCTATTGATTTCAGCGAGCGCCCACTCTTCTAGACAGATAGGGCTTGGCCTTCCTGTGTCCTTGTGGGAAGGTCTGTTACAGCACGCCCTCCTCCGTCTGGGAGTCTTTCTGCCATGACTCACAGAGCTCAGACCCATCTGTATCATAACTCCTGAAATGTTTATTTCCATAGACGAAATAGCGCCAGGAAATCCCCTCTAGCACCTCGGTCAGGTTATTCGCAGCCCTTGCCGGGCCGATACGTCGTCCCAACCTTCAAAACATGCGCTCCCCCCCGAAGCAGTTACAGTTAGTGCTGGCGCTAATGGCTGTTATCAGTCATGAGGTCCTCTATCAGGTAAGTCAGGAGTCATACAGAGGTTGTCGCTAGTGTGGGAATGTGTTTCCTAGCTTGTGTGTGTCTGTCTGTCTGTCTGTGTGTGTGTGTGTGTGTGTGTGTGTGTGTGTGTGTGTGTGTGTGTGTGTGTGTGTGTCAAGTACAGCATGCTCACACACACACACACACACACACACAGACACACACACAAGCACAAACACAGACACACCGCACAGTCGCTCGCACACACAAACTCTCCTGACTTGATCCTCAGATCAAGATATGATTTCCCGCTGAAAGGCTCCTCTTGTTCCAAGACCTTTTCCCATACAATGGAGTACATATGGTGCTGTGACTTCATTTGAATGCGGAAATTAAGCGCCGTAATGAAGTCTTCCTGTATTGGATTACCCTGAGATCCCCAACCTCTAGCAGTTATTTCTGTCTCTATCGCTCTGCTTCCTCTGCCGGTCTCTGTCCCTGCCTCTCTTTCTCTCCTCCCCTCTCCACTCCACAATCGTCTGAATTGTAAATCAATTTGTTTTGAGTTTGTGATAGTACGTACGCACAGCACTGCAAAAAAAATAAATAAATGTCAGGGAGAACTAAAGAGAGGAGAGGAGAGGAGGAAAGGAGAGGAGAGGAGAGGAGAGAAGGCAAAAGAGGAGAGGAGAGGAGGGAGGGAGGGAGGTGCAGGGGTTCAAACGGAGGTTACCGTAACGACGTGTGTTCGCTTCTGTTGAGATCAAGATCACGGTGAATCACGTGCTAGAGCCCGTAGGTTATCCAGGGTTAGGCAGAGAGGCCGAGCCAGGGGCGAGTGCAGGAGGCAGTCAGAGAGAGAGCAGCACGCTCTCCATGGGTACATAAATCTGTCAGGCTGACTAAAGCACTGAGGAAATGGGGCAGAAGTGCTTCTCCCTCCATCACGGTGGACTCTGCCCTCCGTGAGAAATACTTACTTTTCCCCTCCCGCGCAACGACGGGGAAAATACTGGAAACTAGAGCGTTGCCAAAATAGTTTTTAGGTGACCCCCTTTTTTTTTGTCCCGGTCTATCAAATGGAACTTTTATGCATTTAGACTAACTCAATTGTAGGGAGTAGGGGTACGCAGCCGGTCCTTGAGAGGGGAAAAAAGCTTCTGTCTTACACACACCGGTGATGCAAACGCAAGCTAGTTCACTTCAGCCTCGCCCAGCGGAGAGATCGTTGAAGATGGATGGTCACGTTTTCCGACCCGGTGGTAAACATCTGCCGATGTCCCCAGTCGTGACACACACCATCTGGCCTTTGCGCCTCCTGGCAGCCCCCGAAATGGCGGTTTCCAAAACAGATCGACGAATGCACTCTAACAAACACACACACACACACAAACACACGCACACACACACACACACACACACACACACACACAACATCCATATGTGTTTCTAAGGTAAAAAGTTGCTGCAAGGCATAACTCCCTTTTGTGCAGGTGCCAGCGGCAGCCTGATAAACGTGTCGAACTGACACAAAGTGAGCTCTTCAATAATATAAGGTTACCGAGTGCACATGGCAACTTAAGCTACCTTTCTGTGGTCCGGGGGCCCGGGGGCCCACGTACAGGCAGGGCCCAGACACAGAGCCAGTCACAGATCTGCAGAGCGAGGACAAAGGGCCGTTCTCTTCCTGAAACCAGAGTCCAGGAGAAAGCATCTGGCAACGTGGTCACCGGGCAAGGGACTGAGCCCATCTCCAAAGTGAAAAATGCCAATAATGTGACCCCTTGGTTCTCTTGGCAGGAAGGAGCAAACCTGATCCACTCTGTTACCCCCGATGCCTACCTCTCTTTCTCTTTATCTCTCTCTCTCTCTCTATCTCTCTCTCTCTTTCTCTCTCTCTCTCTCTCTCTCTCTCTCTCTCTCTATATATATATATATATACAGTATCTATATTATCTTTATTTCTCTCTCCGTCTCTGTCTCTCTCTCTTTCTCGATTCCTACATCTCTCTCTCTCAGCTCCGTCTCTTGCTCTCTGCCCTCTCTTCCCTTCTCTTTATTTCTTCATCACCCACTGTCCGTGGCTGGCTGTGTAAGGAGGGCTGAAAGGGGATAGGCCGGGTGTGTGCCCGTGTCAGACGTGTCTGGAGGGCTCGCCTCTCCGTCAAGGTGTCGAACAAAGAGTGGCTTGGCGGAGGAACTGTAGTACAAGCTGTAAGTCTGTCCTCCTCGTCTCCCTGCACACACACCGGCCCGTCAACCCCGCCCTCACAGCCCTGACAAAGCACTCTGTTTTCTCTCTCTCCTTCTCATTCCCTCCCTCTCTCTCTGTCTCTATCTCTCTCTCTCTCTCTTTCCCCCTCTCTGGCAACGAGAGCCGAACCGCCCCAACACAAAGCAATAAGGTGACACCGTCGCCTCCCAGCAAATTGCTTTCTTGTGTACCCCCCCCCCGCCCCCAACACACCCACCCCCCGCCCCCCCCCCCCCCCCCTACCCCACCCCCCAGAAGGCCTGAGTACCCAGGGGACGAGGGAGGCTGTATGGGAGGAGCCGCGGCGTGCAGGGGAAACACAAGTATATCTCCTTGTGGACACAATCTCATCATCTTTTGTGCCGCTGTCAGGCAGATGGTGTTGCTTCTTTCCGCAGCCCCTCGGAAGAGGCCATACATCATTCCATTACTCGTCTCCACTGTTCCACAATAACATCCGGCGGGGTATTAGTTGTACTGTGCACCACAGTGCATTTCATCAGGGATATAAGCCCACTGCGCATCACTGACCGTCTTCCCCGTTAAACTATCCCTCTAACCTCCCCTCCTAAACACCCCCCCCCCCCACACACACACACACAAGCACACACATGCACACAAACAGCAGGAGATGTGTGCAACTTTCATTTAATCAAAATTAACTATGTTCTTCTCTGTGTATTGTTTGTATTTAATACTGTGTGCTGTAATTGGTGGGAATTGGCTTCATATTGTTGAACGTTCAAAAAGTACTTTATTTTTGTACCAATATAACAAAAAGATGAATGTTCCGAAGCCGAATTCTGGATATGTGGATGGCTGTGCGTGTGTGTGTGTGTGTGTGTGTGTGTGTGTGTGTGTGTATGTGTGTGTTTCATGTGTTTCTGGGAACGCGTGCTTGCAGTCATGTTCCTACAAGTACACACGTGTGTGTTTCCGAATGTTTTTTGTGCGGTATCTATGCAAGGCCCTTTTCCCACACCGATATTGTCTTTGAACAGGCTTCGTCACACCGGTGACTGAGTCATCCTTACAGTGACTGATTCCTGCTGCCTGATAACACAAAGGACTTACACTGAGACATCAACACTGCACGAGGTGTCCATGTCATGACTGTTTAGAAAGCCCCGTCTGCACAGCTGCTCCACTGTAGCATCTTTCAACAGTGCCCTCAACGGGCGTGGGGGCAGCAACGGCCACGCCACGGCTAACTTCCTGCACCTGACTGTTGACGCATCCGTTTAAGTTCCAGACAGATTTTTTTCGACTGGCATGCTATGTTTAGTCATAAACTGTCATCGCCGGTCTTTGCAGGCAAAAGCAAAAGTTTTTTTTTGTGTTTTTTTTAAAGGTATTGTTTTGAATATGGCTGCTGCTCAAAATTGTTGTTTCTTTCCACCGAGTGTTCACCTGCAGCCAACAAATGCTAATGATGAAATGTAACTGAAAACCTGTTTGTTGTGAAATCATATTGAAATAATTTATCATGGTATTTATAACATGGTGTCATAAATCAATAAAAATACATAATAATCTCACTGATCCCATGATATGACCATTGTCACTGACCTCCACTGAGGACCTCCACCACACTGCAACTGTTACGGACACACAAAGGTCAAAGGTGAGCAGACCCGCTTGAACCCTGGGGCCGGCACACTGACCCTGGCCTGGCAGGTTGTAGTGGTTTGTCCCGGTGCACAGTCTGAACCTTGACCAAAATAGCCCCCCGGGTCAGCAGGTCAAATGGCCATGTGTGGCTGACGGCTCCCAGTTGGTCAAGGCATGTGATGGGGCTTTTCTGTTGCATTAGCATTATGTGCTTTAGGTGCTGGAATGGAAATGCCTAATAAAATAATTACTCAAAACAGGATGCTGCTGCCAAGTGTCCCAATTTGTGTGTGTGTGTGTGTGTGTGTGTGTGTGTGTGTTGGGGGGGGGGGGGGGGGGGTGTACGCCGAAGCAGAAGCCAAGCTCATATAACAGAACAGATGGACGTTTGAATAAAGAAGGGAAATGCACTTGTTCACTCTCTGTTTTGCTACCACTCCATCTTTCTCCCTATCTCTCCTTCTCTCTCTCTCTCTCTCTCTCTCTCTCTCTCTCTCTCTCTCTCTCTCTCTCTCTCTCTCTCTCTCTCTCTCTCTCTCTCTCTCTCTCTCTCTCTCTCTCTCTCTCTCTCTCTCTCTCTCTCTCTCTCTCTCTCTCTCTCTCTCGGTGACTCTCTCTCCATCAAGTCTTGAGCTGACTTTGCGTTCGGGGGCCCTTTGTCTGGACTGGCAGCAGAACAGATTCAATCATGTCTGAGGGTCAAGGAGTTCAAAAGACCCGACTCTTTTTCTTCTCCTACAGAGACTGGTAAGACTGCATACAGCGAGGAGAGAAAGGTGCGGCCCGGCTAGAGGAAATGATCCTGAAGGTAAACAGCACCTTCTTTTTTTCATTTGCAGTGGAAGCTCCCCCGTGGACGGACGCTCACGCACGGAAACCGTCTCGCGCACACAGTCACTCCCCCACGGCCGTCTTGGTCGTATGACTTACATCCCTCCCCTGGCTACAAAGCTACCCCTCCACCTAACCCGGGAGCACTAGCTCCCACCTTCACTGCTTTCTGAAGTTGAGTAACTCAGGAGAACAAAGCTGGAGGAGGGGCTGTCTGGGGTGGGGTGGGAGTGGGGCTGGGTCAGAGAAACGGTGCACAGTGTTCCTAGCGGACAACCAAATCCCGCTTAAGCAACAGGGTCGGCTGGATTATCGGAGAGTGTGCCGGGAGGACCGGGGAGATTAACATTCCTGAGGGATTTTTAACACTCTGGGGGCGACAAATTTGCAACTCTGTTCCCCCCTCGTGTTTCTCCCAGGCATCGGTGCGCTAAGCCACGGCCCCAGTTTGGGTGAGGTCAGCCGGAAAGAGGGAGGAAAACCCCTTCTTCCCAGAGGGCCGTCGGGATCAAGTCGACAGAGCAGTGGGGAGCAGGAGAGGGCTGGCGTGTTGTTTCCCGTCCCACTTTTCCCAGTGGTTGAAAAGGGGGCCTATATGTGGTGGTCCCTGCCATTGTTTTGGATACAATGAATTAGAATGGAACAAATAAAAATACATTTGAATGTGAATCTATGTGCCTTAGCGCAATTTCCCAGGTTATAAAGAGTCAGCTGTATTAGCTAACCACCACTCACATACTAGATGTTCTATTCGTAGTCAAACCAAGATGGATCATCCGATTGGTAGCTGTAAAAAACAAGGACCATGGATCTTATCGTAGCACACATTAGAAGTGCGACACCGCTACCATTGCCACATTAGCCGGTTAGCATGGCTAACTGTAACCGGTCAGCCATTTAACTGGTGCTGTATGGTCTCTGTTGGTCTCTCACGGCTAATCTGTTAGCAGCCCGTCTGTGAGTCAGACCAGGGCATGCAGTGGGAGGCCAGACACTTGTGTGTCATCAGGTACTCACCGGAAACAGGCTTTGTAATGCAGCGGCATGTAAGGCTGATACAGACAGACAGACACAGACATATACAGACACACACCCACACACACATTTTATATGCCGCCCCCCCCCCCCCCCCCATACGCTCACTAACTCATTCACTCAGGGTTTCACTCACAAATTCACCCAAACACAAATTCGCTGCCTCGCTCACTCACTCACTCACTCACTCACTCACCCACTCACTCACTCACTCACTCACTCACTCACTCACTCACTCACTCACTCACTCACTCCTTCCCTCTCACCCTCTTCGTCCACGTCTTTTTAACGAGGCCCACTGGTGGTGCTCCCCTCACAGTCTTGTGCTGCACCAGTGTCTGGGTGGTGAGCACGGAGGTGGCGGGACTGCACGAGGGGGATCCTCTTGCTCTAATGCTGGGGGGTGTGTACAGCATGTTGCAGCCTCCAGGGTGCTAACAGCGGGGGGTATTGTGTAACCCGCCACTGAGAGGGTTGAGAGAGCCAGCGTCTGGTTTCCCTTGGATCCGGCCTCTTCCGTCTCCTCGGTCTCCAAAGTGCCCGCTGACAGAGGGAGAAAGGCCCTCTTGTTTAGGGTCACGTAGCTGGAATGAGATGGTCCCACGCCATGCTGAAAGGAATCAAATCAATCTACTTTGTTCTGATGACAAACGTGACAAACTTTCCCGGGCACGGGATACTGACAGACTTAGTTTGCCCTTGAAGTTTTATCTTAAAATTATAATCCCTTATAGTATTATATCTAGATACAGTGTCATATACCCTGTGTAATTGTGTTAGATCAACATATAGACACATGACATTTAAAAACAATAGAAATGAAAATACCTGTAAAATATGTATTTTTTTAAACACGTAATACAATTTCACAACTGCTTCTCCTGTTATGTATGACCTTTCTTTCTCGTAGGACAACACTGTACACTTTCAACAGCGTGGGTCCATTAGAAAGTGCCTGGGCTGCCTGTGTTCTCTGATGCATTTTTTCACCTCACTAGGTAAACAGAGGGTAAGGGAACGACCCAAAGCGCCGTACAAAAAAGTCCTCTGAGGTTGGAATGAAAGAGTTTGAGTACACAAATAGGCTAAAGGGAACCTGTGGACCACTCCCTCAGTTAGTCTCTTAAGCCTGGCATTCTGAAGGCCAAATGGGAGGGTAAATAGGCTTTCCAACACACAAACACACCTGTCCAAACAAAGACTGCATGCAGACACTGCGCGGACACATTTGTTTTATTGATGTAAAGGTTTGAAAGCAATTACAGTTCAAGGTTATCCTCATCCCCATATTAACTCTCCATATTCAGTTTGGCACTTTGTAAATTAACTCTTAGTTCATGTAAATCAAACATGAAGTGAGTCTAAGTCTCCATTTATATGTTCATGCTTTTCATGTCCAGCTTGTAGAGACAGAGGCAAATCTCGACAACAAGAAATAAGTCACAATTTCGTCACGTTATCTGTTTATCCTCATTCATCGTGTGCCGCCACAAGTGACTGCATCTGCCTGTACAGCCCGTTATCTGCTTTGTGAATTTCAAATCAATATCAAGGACACCTATTCTATGTTTTTTTGTCAGAAGGTTAGCTGGGCATTTACTCTGCAAATGCTCCTGCGCTTCGGCTGATGCTCCTCAGCCAACTACCTGAGAAATGAAAAAGGGAATGGAAAAAAAGAATCTTTTGAAATGAAATGAAAAAGACGTCTCTTTTATTACACGGCAGCAATGATTACGAATAGAAGCAAATGGAATTACAGCCTGGATTCTTTTTTTCTTTTCATCACAAAAATGAAGTGATCAGATTCACTAATAAATAAGAGCAGAATGTAGATATTATCTTTCACTGAGATAGCATTTCTTTGGCAAAGGGCAGAATGCAATTTTGCAAAACGGGAAACTAATTATGTGACACAGGGCGTTGGCTTGAGGTTGTCTGTTCTTGATTGAGTCATTAATAACGGTAGCGCTCCTGTCATTATGGCCACGCCAACAGCGTTATTAATTCATCCTCCGTATTTTCTATCCATTCATCACAGGACCTGGAGGAAGATAAACAGTTGTTGCTGGGACTCAGGTGGAGGACAAGAGAGTGGGCGCGTTGGTGGATGATCGATCAGGAGTGAGGTCCAACCACAGGCCAGTCAGTAGTATGTGAGTATCAGCACTGGTCTTATTAAAATTCCTTTTTTTGTTTTTACTCACTGCACAAGCCACTGCACACTCATTATTCATAGAAGGGCTGACTTTGCTGTTTGCACTTGTGAAAATCAATGTAATCTGGTGTTGGAATGTGAATATGGTAGATTTGTGCAGGTGTATAGCTGCGTAATCATCACAACTGTCTGCGTAATGCTCTCCATTATTCCATTCCTTCCGTCAGTAATATTTTGTCAATGGAATCTATTTTCTGCCATCTAAATTACCATACTTGTGTTAGATGGGCTTTTTTTATGCCCTTAAATGACTTTTGTGGGCTATTTTCTTCTTCATGGGAGTACCATTTTGTCCAGTGGTTTATAACCCAAAATGATTGCATCGTGCAGGTGAGATATTTAAAACTTAACAGCCTTTTTCAAAATGTCAGATGCTGCCAGACAGGGCACTCTGCTGTTTTGACTGCCTTGTCAGAGCACAACTGTAAATGAATGTCGGAACATAAAACAAAGGTTAAATATGAGATGAGGTTGTAAGAGAGAACATGGCTGAGAGGCCCTTAGGGGTCGAGTACCTGGAACCACCCCGGTCCAGCCATATCACAGTGGGGCCATATGTTTTTTTGTTTGTCTTTTATGGAACAGATTTACTGTGAGACGCAAGGTTATTACTTTGCTCGTGCAATTCAGGGATTGGAAAATCACGAGATTGTATCTGAGGCATAAGCATGCAGTCATGCCACATTCCGTGTATGTTTATTCAGAGTTTGCACTCAAGTGTGTGATAAGTCAGTAATTGTTTTGGGCTTTGGGATATATTTCTTCTACTTGGTGGTTTCATTTACAATATTACCACTAATGATTAACATTTGGTTATCGCTGTTTTGGCTTGTTGTTACAATTATAATTATGCAATAGCGAGAGTTTAGTGCCAGTCATTTTTGTGTGGGTGACTGCAATTTAGGTGGTTTAACTGTGGTATCATTTTCAAAGGTGTTTTGTTGACAATGACTGTTGGACTGTAAATAATTATCCTGTCCCATCAAGTGAACAGTCAAACATAGAAAACAGCCTATGAATACGTATTGTGTTTGAAAGATGCTCTTCAGATATACAGTATATCATAATATGTTTTTATGTCACTATTACTCTGATAACCACTTAAAAGCTATACACCACTCTTATAAAAACATACAAAGCTCAACATGTATGAGTATTCAACCCTGCTACATGTGGTTGTTTTGTCTAAAGCCATTCTACTGTAAGGTTAATGGAGGAGAGAGAGAGAGGCGCTGTCGTTAAAGAAGAACAGGAGAAAAAGCACACTGCTAAGGCACTAATGGAAACCAGGAAATATAAAATGACTGCACTGCCAAAAGGTTCTCCCCAAGACTCTGTCCAACAGGCCTCCATGTAGATAGCAACAGTTGCTCAGGACTGGTTTGTTGACGTTTACAGACCTAAACCACTCTTTCTCCTCCCAAAAAACAGACGTAAATTACAGCATTTCCTGCCGTTACAAGAAACGGCAAACAGCACATTTCCGAACTTAGTGGATTTAAAAATCCAAGCCTCTCCAGTCTACAGCCCAGCCGTGAGGTCAGTTAACAGGTAAACACGATACCCTCAGTGAATCCGTTCCTCCCCTACTCCCTGCCATTACTGTGCACTTAGTCATGCATGTTTATGGCTGCCGCATTTAAGGGCTCCACTAGAGAGAGAGAACATGCTTCTTCTGGTCCAATAAAAGCTCAAGGAATAGCAGACATGTTGGGACCTCCCCAGAGGTTTTTATTCACCCATAAAACACGTTTACATGAATTCTGCCTACAAGCTCCCCCAGGGTCTAATAGGTGAAAAGGTTATCGTTGAGCAACCGTCGCTACAACCATCAAAGGAACCGTTTTTTGATTTATTTTTACTTCAGGCACATTGATTTATTGAAGATTTATTGCCTTGGATTTCGTTTTTGTCCTCAGAGCCATTGGATTAATAATGTTTGGAGTGAATCTGACATAAAACACTGTTTTTGGAGTGCACAGGATTTGTTTGTACTCATGGTGCTGCTTTGAAGGATATGCTACAAGGATCAATACTTGAATTTAAACGAGGAGCACTTGAGACGTCTTTTCTAGGAGATTAGTGGAAGAAGGGTTCTATTTGTCTTAACAGCTACATTTCGGATTGCTGAAGCATTCTAATATATTTTCTCTGAGAGTGGGTCAAACCAAATGTTTTTATTGCACGCCAAAACATGTCACAAGCATAGCAACATTTCACTGGGCTGACTACAAAAAAGCAAATTCCAATTAGGCTTCAGACATTACTGTTCTTTTAAGTGTATATAAATATCCTATTTTCTCTCCTCCATGCTCTCCTGCTGTCTACTCCGCGCTACTCCTCTAAAGTACTTTTGATCTTAGTTTTTCCCTGGACTTGCACTTTCTCCCTTTCCTTTCCTCCCTTCAAATTAATTAGCTTGTGTCTGTCTCCTTGTTTGTCAGTTCTTTTCCCCCTCCTGGCTCTCTGATCCTGTTATCTCGCCATAGCCCTCTTCCTCTCCTCTTCCTCCGACTTTCTTATCCCGGCTGGCTGCCTCCTTCTGTCAAACGCTTCATCCCTCTGTCGAGATTCCTCCACGCCTTTTCATCCCTCTCTTCCCCTCCTCTTCTCACTTCTCCCTGGCCGTCCTCAGTGCTCGGTAACAGGTATTTGCTGTCAACGAACACCCGTAGGGTCTCAGTTTATTAGGGTCCTGGTTAGAAAGCCTCTCTGAAGGGAGCACAAGGGTCCCTCTGCATGGATGGGCCCATCTGTAGTCGTGGCATAATGATTTCTTCACGCAGCATTAAGCTAACACCACGCTGCCAGCTAGGCAGGTCAGGACCCGGCTTCTAATTGGAGAGGAGAGACGGGGCAGGAAAACAGGCCCAACAGGGCCACCATTTTGCTCCCTCTTCTGACTTGTCGGTCACTCTTCTTAACGCTTTTTGGGATCTTGTTTTGTAATCCGTTTACTACAAGCATGTCTTGGTCAATATAGTGTTTTTAGGTCGTAACCCTAATAGGTAAGTTTCCTTTGTTGAATACAGTATATGTATCTATCTATATATATATCTATCTATCTATCTATCTATCTATCTATCTATCTATCTATCTATCTATCTATATATATATATATATATATATATATATATATATATATATATATATATATATATATAATATACACAGTATATATATATATATATATATATATATATATATATATATATATATATATATATATATATATATATATATATATATATATATATAAATTAGATAGCATGTTCATAAAACGTTTAAAATGTAACTTGACCTTAGAGTTAACAGATATCCTTATGGTTACTGCATTCATGTGTTTGTTTGCACTGTGTAGCAGATTACGAGGCAGTTTCGGGTCATAGGGTTGGTCAGATTGCGGATTAGAGATTATTATGCCACAGAAAACTATTCTACAGGTCATAGTTGTGCGCACATAGGGTAGCACTAGTATTACATATTCAAAGAAAACAAGTCAAAGAAGCATGTTTGTTAATTTTACAATTAAATAAAATGAAACAGTTTTTCCTAATGAAAAGGTATTATTGTCACAATATTTATGTTGGATTTCATTAATAATCTGAGATTCTCCCTCTGCAGGGCAAAGGTCCTGGGATTACAGTTTAAACCATGTGAGATTGTCAAGTGAACTTGCCCACAACCAGCGGCTTAATGGTTTGATAATTGCCGGCCCTGATCTGTTCCACTGATTGCCAGCCTATTTACCTATTTTCATGCATAGACTAGATGTTCTAATACGATCCAACCAATCACACTGTACCAAACATGCAGGACGTCCAGCTCCACATGACTGACTCCAGTGATGCTTTCCCCTGCGTGCCACCCTTGCATGCACTCTGTCATGGGGAGCCAGTGGGACGCGCCCCTCACCCTACCCCTGCCCGAGGACCCGACAGGCCCATCCCATTCCCACGGCTCATCTGCCAGTCCGATTAGCAGCAGGTGAGCCCAGACTGAGAGACAGCCTCGTTTATTTTTTGGTCCGTTGTAACGGAGCACACTGGAATCCGAACTCCACCCTCCGTTCCTCCTCTCCAGTGTCCCAGGATTTTGTGAGGTAATGCAGTCAGAGGGACATGGACATTGGCAGGGCATTTGCTGTTGTTTCCAGCGACAAATAATACTTTTCTGCTGAGAAAGAAAGAAAGAAAGAAAGAAAGAAAGAAAGAAAGAAAGAAAGAAAAATGTATTTAAATCAAATGCTATTTTGATCAAATTCAAATAGGAAACAACGCTCTATGAAACTATCTATCCATGATATTTATTTGTTCTGCGACACGCAGTTTTTAATCAAGGTGTGGTTTCTAGGACCATTTTTACACTACAAGAAGCAGCCCTGGTGTCTTCGGTCTCTGCACTGTAGCATTAGTCTGTTTAATGTGCCATGCATGATGAGCTATGAGAGGAAAAAAAAACATTCCTTAGTCAACGCTTTGTGAATACATGTTCAAACTCTATCTCACCCCCAACACCCACACGCTTTATCCAGAGTACCATAAGTCCCCATCCTACTACGATAAGTAGTGTTTTTCCTAAAGGCGGTCATATACAGTATGATGCTTTCAATGTGATCCCAGCATGTGAACTGGAGCTTTTCCAAGGAGCAGCTTAGAGGCATTCCCAGAGGTCTCTGTGTCTAGAAAACCGCTTTTTGACCCACTGACTCCATGTCTGATCCTATTTGGTCCACAGACCTCATGGAACTCTCCACCAGAACAGATGGTCCATGTTCTAGTGCAGTAGGGACTGGTCGTTAAGCACATGTCACACACATCACACACGTTTGGACGTTGTTGGTTATGAAAGCAACAGACATGCAAATTTGCAAGTCCATAAACAGAAACACAAAGACAATCACACTTACTGTACAGCAGTGTAGCACATTCTCATCTCTCTCTCTCTCTCTCTCTCTCTCTTTTAATTTCCTTCTCCCTGTCTCCTGGGGTTTCCATCTTTCTTTTCTTTCCTTCTGAACACCAGTGTCTTCACTGGCTGATAAATGTCTCTTCCTTTGTACAATGTCTGGCCCGTGACACTCTAAATTATCAGAAGCTTGGGAGAAGAGAGAAACGTAAAATAGCACATGGACTGAATCTTTCTTTTGGGGGGGTGGGGGGTGGGGGATAGCCACCCCACCTCCCTGCAGTCCACGTCACTCCCCTTCACTCTGCCATACTCTACGACACGATGTTGGGTTATTGATGATAATTCTACAGCCCTTCAGCCCCCCCTTTCTTTCTCCTCGTGGGCCTCTGTGGCTCTGCAATGACAAATGTTTTCTCAAAGTTGGAATGAGGTCAGGAAACTCATGGGGGGACGGCCATATTGTGCAGTTACCGCTGCCTACAAATGGCCATCAATAACCAAAGGCCATACATTACAGACCCAGTGTTTTGATGTTATTATTTTATTGGGAATAGATGGTTCTATTGATTGCTTTATCAGCTAATCCTGTTAGCTTAATGCTTTGATGTCGTAGTAGCAGAGGTCGGATGACAAATGTTGGGCGCGCTTTTAATAAAAGTAGTTTTTTTCCAAGCTGGTAAAAATCTTTAACGTTCTCAAGTAAGGACCCAGAGAATAATAATAATACAAAAAAACTTGTTTCTCCTTCTTAGTTTTGACAAATACATTAGTGTGCTTTGAATGTTCCCTGAAAACGTGTTAAATCAGCATTGTTATTGTGTGAAATCGTTTAGCAGGCTATTCTTGTGTGAAATCTCCCATCTCCTCTTCGGGGTGTGCACACCTAAAGTCTATTTTCTCCACCGCGGATGGAGGCCCTCTGTTTGGGCGGCTGACAAATTGATTGTTATTCCGGGCAGTTAACGTGATGGAGAGGCTGTAGCTTGGCCGGGGACCGTTTGACCTCACTTGGTCCACCAGCAACGCAACTTGTCATCAAAGTTCCTTTCAGCCAAGAGTGCAGCGGTTAACCTATGGCCCCCTCACCTCTGGTGCCCCTTTGTAAGTGGGCACCCTTAACTTTGCAGACTGACAGCTTTTTGAAAAGGAAGTGTAGGAGAAGGATTGGATGTTAAATGA
The DNA here is from genome assembly GCA_026901105.3 of Galaxias olidus. NCBI lineage: Eukaryota > Metazoa > Chordata > Actinopteri > Galaxiiformes > Galaxiidae > Galaxias > Galaxias olidus. The sequence goes on from JAPMUY010009204.1 coordinate 51,384, forward strand.
GGAGAGGGGCCGAGGGCCCTTTGGGTGGAAGGAAGGATGGGGGGAGGGGGTAGTTCATTAGTTGGTTGTATTGGTCTAAGGAGGGGAGGCTTTTTGTGCCAGGGCCTTAATTGCGCCCCTCTCTTCAAACTCCTTTCACAAAAGCCCCAGCTTAAATATTTGCAAAGAATTCGGTGCCGCATGTTTGTCCACTGCTCACTTGTTGATGATTGAAGCTTGTGTTTCCTACTAGAAAAAAGCTCCTTAGACCCTACACCTTCTGGAGGCTAAAGCCCCTCTCCTTCCAGACACATGACATGGTCACATTCCTGTTCTCAGATATTGTGATCTTCTCTCAACCCCGGCATCCTATGCCCAAATGGTTAACCCCGTTTGACGACAGTAAATTGTAAGCATGACACAATTGATCACCATAATCTAATATCCGAGACCAATGTCAAAACTTTGCTAACGACCCTAACGGCCACAGATTCGATGCCGCAGCGTTCCAATAGAGGCACATGAGGTTACACAAAGTTTAAGGCTCACTCTCAGAAATCCCCTAACACAACAGAGTGAAGGTTTGAAGTATACCTAGCCTCACAGACGCAGGAGAAATCAAAGCAGTGCAGCACAGGCATCATTAAACACAGCCAGGCCTGTATTGGTTGGTGTAGACTGGCAGGCAGACTGGCCTGTTAAGGTGCTGACTATCCCTCACATGGCATTCAAGGCAGAGGAAATCAATACCCCTCATTTGAAGGCATCTCGGAGGGGATACATCAACAAGTGCCAGGGAATGTTTTCACTGATGGCCAACGCGGGGAAGGAGGAGGAGAAACAGTGTTTCTTCTTAACCATGTCCTAGAACGACACAAAGGTTTACACAAAGCACGTATGCTGACTTGTATCCTTTTGGATATCTATGGAAACTCAATGGATAGCAAATCACTCCCCAAAATATACTGAAATATGTGATAACTGAACTTTTTAGAACTGTTTTGAACACGTAAATGTGGTTTGTTGGTTCGGAAATATACATTTTAGATACATCAAGTATCATTCAACATATGCTTTTAATTTGATTCACATCTAGATACTATTGATAGGAAATGGAATTCAACAGCAGAATAAATTCCCCTTTTAGTTAAACTAGGACAATCCATATTACTGTACATTAGGGGTCATAAAACATGAAACATTTCCTCAACACCTCATATTTCTCTCAAAGTCTTACCAAATAGCCCAACTTGGAGCTATATGTTACCAGAGGAAATATACCTAACATAAGGAGCCTTCTTACTGTAATAGTTACAGACTGTTTCACTGAAGTATACCTGAGGTATCCCGATATCAGTTACTTTGGAAAAATGTGTTGTGTTTATGCGACTCTTCAGATGAACAATTACTGGACTTAAATCCCTTTTTAACTGCCATAAGGTTAACCACATTGGCCTTATTTATTCGATGTAACTCCCATTTTCACACAATTAAGCAGCAAACACACACACACACACACACACACATCAATAATACACAAAAACAAATCTGGCTGAGCCTAAATCTTTTCTTATTTTTTTTCAAAGACTTAAACCTTCCTGTTAACTTTTTTTCTTAAAAAGCATCATTATGCGGCAACATAGTCACTCATTGTACTGTTGCCACAATGCTTCACAGCACAATGCACGCCAGCAAAATGAATTGGCAACAGCTTAAACCAGTTTAAGGTAATTTCACACGTTTCTTTGTGGGGATCAAAGGACTGTCTTCAAGGTAGGACGATAATGGCAGATTCTGGCCAAGAGATTGTCAAACAGTGCTATGTCTCATGTAGTCTTTGAGTATTTAAATCATCCTTGACAAAACATGTCTAGTCTTTCACAGGCTCTTGCTTGTGTGCAGAACCATTCTGGAAGTCCTTGCTTTATTGAATAGAAGCTGTAACTGCATAATTAATTTTCATTATGATGTTACTGATATTTATTATCATTACTAAACCTTTATTTAACCAGGTAGGCACATTGAGATTAAAAACCTCTTTTACAAGAGCAACCTTGTAGGGCTGCAAAAAGATTAGGCAGCAGCAAAAAACACAAACACAAACTCAAGAGGAAGCATACAAATTAGACAAATTAGACCGTTTCAAAACATTCACAATGTCCAATTGATGAGTCATCCATTCCTTTTAAAATGTTTTTGCAAAAGGTTTGTGTTAAACAAAAGTATATAAACATCCTGATGGTGATGATATATTGTATATGTTTTGCTTTTTTTTACTGTTACTTTTCTTTCAGAAACAATATGTAAATGCATTTCAGAATTATGCAGAGCTGTGGGATTTAGACGATACTGCCTAAAAATATATAGAGCTCATCTTAACCTTTAAAAAGTCATTTTATACCACAGCTTCCAGCCATACATCAAGTGCATCGCCCGTTAAATCAGCGGCCATCTAAGAGACTCCGCGGCTGCCCCTCCATTTTAGAAAGTTCCAGAGCTGTGACGGCCTAATAGAGGCTGCTCGGCTGTCCCGGAGGAGCACAATGCCAAAATGCCACCAGCTAGCCCATTTAGTGCTGCCCTCTCACCAGAGAGCCATTGAGCTCTCACTGCTCTAATAGTGTTCACTACGGTAGGCTCTTAATCTGACCGCAGGCATCCACAACTAAGCTCTCAGGTACTTAGACCCTCCTCTGGCTCCCGGATAGGGAATAGCAACGTGACAGGGACAGTGTCTCCAAGTCAATTACAGGTCCCCCCTCCTGCAGTCCCAGAGGAGCCAACAGCCATGTCTGTGACAAAATGGCCACCCCCGTTCCTTCATAAAGAAGCAATTTGTGAGGAGCGGTGGTCTCCGGAAGGGAGCGGACGGGGAGAGTGCATGGCTTTTCGAGAGGCGAAGGCGAGGATCACACGGGTCCCTAAAGACGATTTCGTTAGACCAAATGAATAAATGATGAAATGGACTAGCGCCTGGTGCTTGAATGCGAAAGTTGAGTGCTGTGGTGTGGAGTTGGACTGCGAGAAGTGTCGTGGGTTAAGTGCTATTAATCTGTCATAAACCATAGCATCTTCAAGGCAATTTTTATTGGCCAGGATACATAAAATCTGTTATTATTTTAGATAAGGTAAAATAATGTACTAAGCGGAGAATGCTGACAGATGTGTTGACAAAAAAAACCCACATCAGTCAAGCACTGCTGTCCAAAACCACATGACGGGTGCATCAACAGAACATGTCAAACGTCTGATTCGTTAGCAGATTCATAGGTATAATATCGTTTTTTTGCATTTCCATATTTTTGCGAGCAATTATTTTTAGATTGAGCACAATGCATGATGTAGTCACAATATTCCACTTAGTATTTGATTTGGTTGTCTCATACATACTGTCGGTAGTATGGTCAAATTCAATTATAGAAGGAGAGCTTGATGGAGTCCATTTATCTGAGACACACAGTGGTAGCTGATTCAATTACTTCATGCAATAAAGATTGAATGATTTGGTTGAACAGAAGCAAACCAGTCTGTTCTACCGCTGTCCAACGATACCCAAACTGACCTTAACCATGTGGCAGAAAACACGAGTAAATTGTGCTTAGATAAAGCATAATTAGAGTTTGTTGTTGCTAAATACAACAGAATCAATGAAATGCCACAAGTCAACTTTGACTGACACTTTTCTGTGTTTGAACTCAAGGAAAATAGGCTGAATGCGCCCATAGAATTATAAAAATTTAGCATTTAGCGTCAATATCCATAAAGATGAAAAAAAAAATTTGTTTTGTGATTTATGATGGCAATAATGATTCCCTAAAATGTGTCAAATGATGGCAGTCAACTGTCATACCCGTCAGCTGCCAAGGGTGTGTTTATTTTCACGAGTCCTAGAGAAGCAGAAACACAGGGATTGGTCAGAACGGTGGGCCATTTTGGTGCCAAGTCTCGTGGTTTTTGATGCAGCCACCAACTGGCATGTTTCTTCAGCCACGCAAGGTATTCTCTTTCATCTGGCAAGGATTCACATCCTTTCAAGTCAACAAGGTCCTTAAAGCACGGAAACGGGGGTGGGGGGGGGGGTGGGGGGGATCTGCGGAAATCACCATGTCTGATGGTTGACAGACAAACTCCTCCCGGAACAGAAAAAAAGAACGACTAAAAGTCAGTTTAGAGCTACCAAAGAACATGATATATCGCAAGCACAAACCTGCCTTGGCACGCTGTTACCTCAGACAAGATCGTTGTCTGTCCTTCGCTAATATCTTCACACCTCGGCGTTATAATGGCTGCGCCCCCACACACCTATGATTAACTTAAGATCACAACAAAGGAATGTGTCACATGGACTTATCCCAGATAGTCTCCTAAGCCCGGGCAGCGGAGCACCAAGGCCTTGTTGTGTTTCTCACCGCTCCCTGAACTCCCGTTTCTCCAGGTGACCTGGGTGTCGGCCGTGCACAGGTGTTGCCCGTGCGTCTCTCTCTCTCACCGGGGACCTACTTAGTCAGAGCTGACTAAGCCAGGACAGAGGTTCCGCCAGTCAGCCATTCATCTACAGTAGGGAGCCCAGCCCACTCCTTCTCCATCTCTTCTCCCACCCGCACGCTAGACGCCGGGGCCTCCAAACTCCATCAATCACCTGGACAGAGAGGGATGGCCTGTTGGGATAGAAAATGCCCGGGGGTAAGGGGGGGGGGGGGTCGGGAAGAGTGGACGCAGGGGGAGGGAGTGGGGTGTGTGTGTGTGTGTGTCTGTGTGTGTGTGTGTGTGTCAGGGACAGGTGGCCAGGGTCAGTCTCTCTCTCTCACCTTGGCAGCTCTTGTTGGACTGCTCCTGACAGCTTAACATGTATCTGCCCACGTGCACACATGGGTGCGCGCGCGCACACACACACACACACACACACACACACACACGCACACGTACACAGCAGGCCCGTCCAGGCAATCGGTCCCTTAGGGGACTAGGCGAGCTATGCTAATGCAGGCCGTCTCATCAATTTAGTACTCGATGCAACACAGAGCTTGCACGCCTGACGGAAGATGTGTACTCAAGGTTAAAAAGTTAACAGGGATAAGATGGCCTCTCCTTTTCGAATGAATCTCCATATCATGAAAGCTTAATTGATGGCAGGCAGTAGTACAGTGTGATAAAGCTGTGTGGATAGAATCCAATTTATTGGACACACCTAAACCCTAAAACCTTTTGTCACGAGACTCAACGATCTCTAGCCACAGGAAGGAAGCATCACTAACGCGTTGACGCGCTGTGCTCACGTAAACATGTCGACAGAGCTTCTGCATGTCCTAAATCCATGAAATTACATAACTAACACTTTTTACATGTCCGCATTGTGTGTCCAAAAGAAGAACAAGCTAAAGTACATGCAATTATAAATGAAAAATGTCCAAATAGAGTGAAATCAAGTATTCTGGGGTGGACGGATGGTCTGCAACACAAGCAGATGGAATGCCTAAACATCCCAGAAGGATGACAAGGCACGGAATGGATTGAGGAATGAGACGAGCAATTAGACCATTGAGAGAAGTTAAAAAGGAGGGAGGACTGCGACTAAAGTGTGGAGATTGACACAAAGAAAATGCGGCTTGAGAGTGAGGAGGAACGAGGGAGGAATGAGAGGAGACAGAGCATGGGAGGACGAGAAGGGGTGAAGTGGGGGGGAGGGTGTGTGTGTGTGGGGGGGAGGGTGTGTGTGTGTGGGGGGGGGGGGGGGGGTTGTGGTGGGCTTTTGGTATTGAGAAATCTCATGCATTTGTAATTTCCATTTAGACTTTCTTATTTCTGTGTACTTCTGCAGAAAAATAAATCACATGAATATGGATGGAACTGTCAATGTGCTTGGACTGTTCTCTTACCTGCGGAAAATAAACCCCCATGGCACAGTGTTCAGTTGACCGAGCACAGCTAATTTTGTTTAGCGTTGCCGTTGTTGGATTGCTTTGAACACAGTCTGAGTGATAGAAGGCCTGGCGGGATTTGAACTCGCCCGTGATATTGTGATGTCTTAACATGCAAATGAGGGTGTGTGAGGTCAGATTAATTGGGACATGTCTACTCTCTACTGTAAACACAAACACACACACACACACACACACACGTGCGCATGATGCGTGTTCGTATGCATCGAAAAGACTGCAAGAATATCAATATAATTAGTTATCACTACAGCAACTTCTCATTTCTCACAAGTCCTAATCTTTCAGTGCATGAATAATTTCCGCTTTCCCCAACACACTATAACACTTTAAGCTCCCCAGTCAGCATATTTCTTAATTCCCAATGATCAGAGAACTTGTGTAAATCCTGTCATTTTGCCCGCCGATGTTCCTGCCATTTGTTTCCATCACTTCGTTCCTGTGATAGTGGATTTAGACTCTGTAACGACGCTGATAAGCGCGGCGTGAGTAGGAAAGAGAGAGCGGAGGGATGGGAGCGTGAGAGGGGAAAGCAGAGGCAGTGGGAGTTGGCTGAACCTCCGCACAGAACCGGTGTCTTGTTCCGAGGCTGCGGGAAAATAATGAGCTGCAAACCAGATGCATAATTTACATCTTTGCATAGTTAGGGCATGATAAGATACGACAGTCAAGAAAAGGCCTTTCCGCTGCCAACCTCTGAAACGAAGGGAGCACGGCGGGGGTGCATTCTTTCATCTGAGGAGCGCAGAGCAGCTGAGCCTCAGCCTCTCTGTGCTAGCCACAGTAATTATGCATCCGCCATGTAAATGACTGGCAAGTTGGGTGAGGGGTACTCCATTCCGATGCGGTCGCAGACAACACAAAGTGGGAGTGCTCACTTAGGTTCGTGCCCCGGCGGTCGCGGATGGAAGCGTGCCCGTCTGGCTTTCTCAGAGGCCCAGCTTAAAGCACTTGACCTAGGCCTGGGGCGTCGGGGGTGGGTTCAGGTCCCAAGCAACACGGCTCACAGCCTCAGTCTCTGGGCGCCCCGGGGGACCAGGCAAGAAATAGCTCCTGTCACAAGCAGTTGGCCTTTCATCTGTTTCTCAAACGGGGGAAGTGGTGGTGTGGGGAGAGGGCAAGAGCATGAGATGAGAGGGGGGGGGGGGGGGGGGGGGCGTTGTCCCAACAGACTCAGATAGCTTCTTCTCCTTGTCTCCTTCCCTTCTCATCAACGCCCTGATGCTAACTGGTGAAATAGGGCCGGGACCGTTTCTCTGGCGTGATCTTTTTATGGATCAGTGATCTTGAAGGCACGGGAGATCTCAAGGAAGGAATTAATCTGGACTCATTCATTTATGCCCATTATAATTCTGCGGGTAAAACTAGTCCCTCCATCCTCTACATGAAATGAAACAGGCGTTGGAAAGAAAAAAAAAACATAACGGTGAAAACTTACAGTATCCCTTTTCTGTCTGTTTTCCTCGGGTAAAGATGGCGCTATTTGCAATACACGAGTGACCATCAGCCTTAAGGACAAATACCATATATGTTCCATCTATTCAAGACAGCGCATTAAAGATCATACTAAACAGAAGCAAAACAAAAAAAACAACAATCCTGGTGCGTCTGTGAGCAAACAGACAGAGACAGAGATTATCTGCAGATTAGTTATTTTGTTCAGCAATAAAAGATAAGATCAAACTAAATGGTGCCTACCCAATCGACCAATGAGCTCCAGCATGTGGAGTCGGCCAACAGGCCGCAATCCCCGGCCGGCGTCGTTGTTTACGGGCGTGGCCCCCCACCGGGTGGTCCCACGGGCACACACACACCCTGGCAGCATAGCGCACCACGTGATCCGCCCTGGAGGCTCGTCAACCGGAGTCACGCAACGACTTCCACTGGACCCACACCTGGGACGCTGATCATAACATGCAGATGGGATTAAGCTTGACATCTTGGAATAGTTTGAACGCCCCAGGTGAAGAACAGATCTACCCGTTCCTTATTGACTGCGACACGGATAACGAATGCACAAAAAAACACAGTCTGAGACGTCAGAATGTAAACCGGATTAGTGCAGCTTGCACTTTGTTGTGTTTACGGCTTGTATTGCTATTCACCAAAATCCTTTTTACCACATACGTGTATATGAGTTTACCTCTTTAATGCCAAACCAGGTTTGTTTGTGTAAAAAAAAAAAATATATATGTCAAAACCATGATTCTGGTTTCTAAAACCACCTCTTCCTGGCTCTAACCATTTAAGAGACCTATGACCCTTTCATCACACTTCTCAGTCTGTGTATTTAGCAGGCAGGTGAGGCCTCAACCTCATTTAGGCATGTTAATTAAAGAGTATGAAAGCAATTACAGACATTTTTTTCTTACCACCTGGGAGAGCTGTCAAGATTCATCCGCATCAGCGGTCGTTGCCGCTGTGTTTTGATGCATGTTTTGGTTGGCGCTGGTCCCAGCATTGGAAGGGGGAAATGTTTGTGGAGCTGGGAGGAGCATGACAGATTTCAACAATCTCAGGGAATGGAACCTGAAAAGCTATGCTTAACCTGTTTAGCGGTAACCACGCACAACAGAAAATTGTAGAACACATCATTTGTCAGCATAATCCTATGCTGTTTGTAAATGTATATAAGCATCCCATGCAACTGTCATACTGCATACATTAATATTACAAAAACAAACAATGCCAATGAACTATATGTGAACTAAAGTGTAACACATTCATTGTAAAAAAATTACTCTAGTAGGCATTTTCAGGATTGCTATAGAAACGTACACTGTATATTTAAGACCTTGAAAATTGGATCATTGTTTGTGGTTGTCTTTTTTATTGCTCAGAAAATTAGGTGGATGTGGTGCTGAATTTAGCAGATTATACTCAATCTAAAATGCTGAGACAGAGATATAGCTAAACCCGAGCATTAAGGAATCTTATAAAACCATTAAGTGCCAAGCCTACATTTATAAACCCATGAATAAAGTATCTGGCTTGTATTTGCTATAATTTCAACAGTTCACCTTTACTCATTTTGTTCCATGTTGGTAAATAAATTATTATTTCCATTAAAAAACACTTCAGACATTTTTCATCAATATGCTGTATTTTTCTCACATGAAATAAAAATTTTCCTCAAATCAACGTTTTAGTCTAAAATGAGTCACATGGATTATGGTGCTCAAATGGTTACTCAATCTTTGTAATTGCCAGCAAGCTTTAATGAATTTCGTGAAATCAAATGAATATTTACGTAGCTGTATTCCAGACAGAGAGAATTTGTTTGTGATAATACAATTCATAATCAGTCTCATGTCGTTCCAGATTGGCAATTGATTAACATTCATCATCTACAAAGCTAATTTAGGGTTTCATTTCACAAAATGATTAATTATTTCAGCGAGCACCAAATAATTTTCAGTCATTCTCAGAGGTTTGACTCAAATGCAGTTCATGTGTATTGCTCTGAGAACATATAACCAAAAAGTTGTTAGTTGTTTTTCATAGGAAAGCTATAAACATAATCTATTCATATTCTTTTGTGTGTATTTTTATTAACCTAATTTATTTCTGAAGCCAATCCTCGTCTGTGAAATCCTTCCTCAGGTCGCTCCTTTAACAAAGCTTGCATTCATAACCCTAAGAACAGCCAAGTCACTAAAAGGGTCAAAACTCCTAAATAGCTGCCTGTCAGTCATCAAAACCATTATAAAGCCAGTGGGACAGGGACAACATTATGCTAGGACAAACACTTCAAATATCTCCTTGAGGAGCAAATCCCTGAAAAATCAACCCGCAAAGTTTTGTAGCAGCCACTGTCATGTAACTTTTGTCATGGGATAGTATTACAAGGTAGAGGCATTTCTGCTATCGTTTCAATCTCACTCCACTATTGAAGTGTCAGGCGGACTGAATCGTTATTTTCCTATCTCAACAATGTTTTTCTCCTCATCTTAAGAATGCATTGACTTTTCAAAGTCACAGATACTTGCACCTGCCAAAATGTTCTTTTATTCTTAAGATGAAAAACGCAAAGTAGGTGTGTGTGTATGAGATATGAGAGTGTGTGTGTGTGTGTGTGTGTGTGCGTGCGTGCGTGCGTGCGTGCATGCGTGTGTATGTGTGAAAAGATATATTAGAGAGTTGAGATGAATGAAGGATACAAGCACAACAAAGCAAAAGCAAAAATATCAGTGTGTTACCTTAAATCAACGCAATTTTAAAACATATTTTGAAAAAGAAATGACAGTACCGTCCCATGCTGTCCATCTTCTACTTTTTGTTTGCTTTTTTGTGATTTGTTTCTTCCATAGCACACACTCTTTATTGTCAAAGCTTAATGTTTTTATTAAGTATTTGTGGTGAATAACTGATGTTTTGTATATGCGCCTGAACGTTATGATTCTGTTTGGAAAGGTGAAGATGCAGCCCTGCATTGCCATGTTGATGCATTGGGAATTGCTTTCATTCCCTTTCAGTGTGAATATGTTTCCCCCTACATCTACAGGGGGTCAAGTGCAGGTCTGCTCCCCTTCCAACACAGCTGCCATCTCCATGCCAGCTGGTGCCAGGACAGCAGACAACACCGTCCTGCAGGCATATTGTCTGAGTCCTGCCACTGGAGTTAAGATGGCAGCTTTGGGCTGGCACGAGTCCTGCCCGCCTGTCAGCCCTTTGGGCACAGAGATTGGGTTTCCCCGGGCACTCCTTGTCCGAGGATTAGTGTGTACTCTGATCATCAGCAACACAAGACCGTCCCCCTCCTTGCTGCCATGGCCACAATGCACACTTGCATTCCTTTGTGCCCGTTTCTTCACGCTCAGTGAAATTGCACCAAATGTGTGTGGCAGTGGCCTTACTTTTCTCACCCTCCAAATCCCCCCTCTTCTCTTCCTTCTTTCCACACCCCCCCCTTCCCTCCCTCTCTCTCTCTTTCTCCTTCTCTCTCTCTCTTTCTTTCTCTCTCGCGCTCTCTCTTTCCATCCCTTCATCTTCTCTTCTTCGGCTATGTGTGGATGAGCGTGAGCACTGTCTTTTTTTTTTAAGGAGGAAAGAGGGATTATGTTAAGCCCTAACTCGGGAAGACCAGCCTTATCTTGCCTGTAGCAGCTCCGCGCTCCAGAGAAAAACTGCCTGGAAGAGAGCACAGCTATGTGCTGTGGCAACGCGGCGCGGGGAAGGGAGGGAGGGAGAGAACGAGAGAGGGGGTGGAGGACTGGAATACACAACTGATCCATTTTCTGTTCCATCGTCGGCACATTTGGCTAGGACCATTTTTAAAAAATAAACAGGTTTGGCACCACGCTGGCGGTGTTGATTATTTTCCTCCTTATTCTTTTTTTTTTTACAATTCTTAAAAAAAGAGTCTTACGTTACTGTATGTGAAAGTCACAAACACATGCAGGGCAGAAAACAAGCAGGGAGCTTTGCCTTGAATGGAATGTTCCAGATCATTTCCAGGGGAGCTGAATGACAGTGTCAGTCAGGTGAGTCAGTGCTCCGCTCCCCAACCCTCTCTCACTCTCTCTCTCGCTCTCTCTCTCTCTCTCTCTCCCTCCACCGCCCTCACCGGGACACTTAAGTCCATTGTGCTGGACCCCGCTCCAATCCCTCCTTTTGGCATATCCACAATTACGCCTGCATTATACTCAATTACCCTGGCCCTAATTAAAGTCCCATCCCCATGTCCATTTCCTGAATGAAATCATCCCCGCTCTCCCACTCTGAGATAATGGGGCAGGCTGCAGCGGGGAACAAGGCCCCACTGTAAGAAGGCTGCCCGTCTATTCACCTGGCCTAATTACCTTAGCCCTTTGGGGGCTGCGCTCCTGGGAAAGGCCCAGGCTTCAGGGGGCCCGTGGCAAACTCCAATTTTCTCGCTCTTCAAGACGGGCATCTGCTCCGTGGAAGGGGCCAACAAGAAAACAATGCTGAATCAAGCAACGCTGGTATGTGATATGAGAAGTTTAATTTAGAGCACATGAACCAAAGCATTATGATTATATACCTCAAATCCTTGTCTGGGTCAGTCATTGACGGTCACTTAACCACTAAAAGAAGCCACACATTTATAGGGGTTTAAAGCCATTCCGAAGTTCCAGATCACTTAGAGAGCAGTCAGCTCCGACATGACTGTGTATAGCGTTACCCGACTGTTAGTGTTTGTTGTCTGGCCCTATTAACTTCAATGTCGTTGGAAGACTTTGCTGTGAACTCCCCACCAGATTAGCTGGGGCTTTTGGGCCACAAGCACAAACAAAAATAAGCCCCATAAAGATAGCAACCAAGGACTTGGTCTTTAAAACGAACCAGACGCTTCGAATTTTCAAACCATGCTTTGTGTCCAACCCTCCCCAGACCCTCAAATTCCTCCATAAAACAGCGGGGTTGATGATTCTAAATAGCAAATGGATGACTGGAAGAAGAAAACAACTGCTCTTCGTTTTGTAAGACGTGCCGATATATGGGAAGCCTTTGCACACTTTTCAAAACATAAAATGTTCCCTTATTTTGTGCCAGGGGATTATAAAAAAACAGTGTAGTCAAGTTAACATCAACATAAAGAAGCTGTCATAGATATATGCAGGTGCTCTTTCTAACACGCTTGGATGTCAGGAGGGTTCTTGTCATGCAGGGTGGGAAATCTCACCAATACTTGACTTGAATTCCTGAATGACTTCACATCTATCTTGGTCTGACCTCGGTGGCCCTGAGGGCACTTGAAGGTCAAGGCAAGGTACCACCGAGGGGTTGAGAGGCCACAGTGCCTCTTTCTTTACGCCCCCTGATCCTATCACTCCATTCCTTGGCCAGGGAGATGAAAGACCGGTCTGTAATTGGAGAGAGAGAGAGAGAGAGAGACGATGGAAAGTGGAAGTAATGAAAAGTAAAAAGAACAAAATGTAGAGAGAAAGAAAGAGTAGCAGGTAGAGAAAGCGAGGGGGCCGTGTCCTCGGTTCATTTGAATAATGCAAAGTAAAACAACAGTTTATAAAGATCTTCCTGCATCTGGCCGAGTCTGGTCTGCAATGACCCACTATTGTAGGGACAACTCAACACTTTGTCCTCCACATTGACAGGATAGGCTGGGACTTATGACTGGTCTTTGTCCTTGAGCAGCAGTAGGGGACCGACTTGCCCTTTTGCCCGTCAGCAGAAGAGACACATTCCAACCCGGAGCCCATTGTCAAGCATGGTAAAGCTGAAAGGACAGCAGTAGGCTCGGGCATGTATCTGTTGAAACATGGTACACTGACTGCATACAGCACATAATTGTTGATATATAGATGCACATGCACAGAAACGCGCACACACACACACACACACACACACACATACATACATACATACACACACACACACACACACACACACACACACACACACACACATAAACACACACACACTCATACACACACCAACATAAACACACCAACACACACACGCTCATACCAACACACACAGACACACACACACACTGTTGTGAATTTCACAATCACGCTGTTTTTACGTTAGGTGTGTACTATCTTATGACCCCCGTAAACCTAACTATTTTTAGCGTGCTATTTTCCTCCGGTGCTGGTGCACACGAGCACATCCCAGACCTCTCCCGTTGGGTCCCTTCATTGTTGTGACATTAGAGCATCCCAATAGTCCATCTGCTTCAAGATAAATGTCTGCGTCTCCTATGAGACTCCGCGTATATGATCCTGTTTCTCCGGCTCGAGTCCATAAAGGGAATGTCCTCCACTACAGCGGGGAATTTTCATGGAGGACCTTATCTCGTTTTCAAATCTCCGACGCTGGGCTCTCTTGTTTCCCCCATACCGGCTTCATAAAACACTGCAATAAAAGAGCTTTTAACCCCAGTTCCAAGTGCTACACCTGGCCCGAGCAGGGCCATAAATCTTAGAGAGAGAGCGCATCAAAGGAGGCGGGAGGCTGAGCGAGAACGCAGAGGTAGCTTAAACACCACAGCAGAAAGACAGAGGTGGGCACGGAGAGAGAGAGAGAGAGAGAGAGAGAGAGAGAGAGAGAGAGGATGAAGAAATCGAGGTGGAATAGAATAAACGGGGGAAGAACGGTATAGAAAAAAAAAAGGAGAAAAATGTAGAGAGACAGAGGGTGGAAGGGTCAGTGAGAAGCGAAAATAGAGATGGCTGTGTGGGGGAGGGGAGGAGGGGGGGCAAAGGATAAAATAGAAAGTGAGAGAACAGACTGTTGGGATGGCTGCAGGATGGACAGGGGGAGAAACGGAGGGATGGCAGATGTCAGAGGAGAAAAGGAAATGTGAGACGCCAGGGAGAAAGAAGGGAGGATCAAAAGAAGGGCGGTTGACTCGATAACATCTCTGCCACTGCTCTCCCTCAAACTGTCATTGCGTAACGGGCTTTCCCATCGCAGACGTTTACACAGACTACAAGCTTGCCGTTCTTGTCTCTCTTCCCCCCCCCCCCACCCCCCCAAAAAAAGGAAAACAGAACACGCCACAGTGTAAACACATGGAATATCAACTGTGCTGGAAGGATGTGTGTTAGGGAGAACACTCGCTGACGTCTTGTTGTCTATGGGTAGTGTGCTTTGACTTTGATCAGATGTCCTCATGACTTTGCGTGCGATGGAACAATCACGGTGACCTCGTCCGGTTTCCACCTGCTCGCCTCCGTCTTTACCGTTCAGCCCTTTGGTTTCCACGGCAGCGATCGCAACTTCTTTAAGATGTAATTGGACTGGACTGAGTGCGATATCAAGTGGGTGATTGGCATATCAGCCGAGCCAGGTTTCAAGATCGCAGCGGCGCAATCCAACCAGGTGTCGGCAGGTCAACCCCCCCCCCCCCCACCACCACCACCCCCTCTCCCCAGGGTCTAAAGGAAATGAACATGGAAATGAATGTTTTAAACATGGTGGAGAGAGGAGGGAGAGTGAGACGCAAAGTAGGCAACTGAGAAACTCGGGTAATTATTGTCCGACTCCTTCACCTGTGACAAGAGGCTTAAAAGGGAGTTAGGTAGTGCGTCATTACCCAGAAAGCAATTGGCAGGAGACTGGGGTGGGCCTTCTACTGATATCCTCAATGACAAATTCGTACTTTCTCTCTCGCTCGCTCTTTCTCGCTCTCTCACTCTTTCTCTCTCTCTCTCTCCCTCTCCAACAGCTGAATCCTGTTTTTTTTTTCTGATTTCATCCCTTCCACAGAAAATAACTGTCTTGCTATTTGCTCAGATTGACTCCTTTTTTTTCTCAGCCCTCCTCCCCCACAACTCAATCCAACCCCCCAAATCCACAAGTATCTGCAGCTCACTCAAGGATGGAAATTAAAGTCCAATCGTCCAGCGTTTTTTTTTTTATGATGGAAGCGTAGCAATCTTGTGGTTGGGTCCATCCGCAGCACTAATTCTGACACACTCTGGCTTTACTTTACGAGCTCTGCAGTCTCTGGTCCGGTCTGGGTGCGTGTTCGCTGTTGAACGCAGAAGAGGGACAGAGACGGCACAATGATTAGAGAAGGGGACCTGGTGAAGAATAAAGCCATCAGCCTTTATTGCCACAAATGTGCATGATTGTCATCCCGTGTTTCAATGAGTCGGGTTGGCGGAACACATTCCAAACACATTTGTTGACTGTGGTAAATAGATCAATCCCTCTCCCCCACTCTATCCCCCTCTGCGGCACAAAAGACACAACACATCGGTCACAGAAAGGGGAGAGTGAGAGGAAGATTGAAAGAGGGAGTGCGGAGGCAGTGGGTGAACTCTTGACCTATGACTCATCTGCAAGGAGATCCCATTCAATTAAGGGGCCGGCTCAAGTTGCAGACTATAAAAAAAGAGGGGGGTGGGTCTTGTTGCACAGAGGGCGGACCTTAATTAAACATGGTAGCTAACTCACTCAGTGTTGGCATGCATGGAACTGCATAATAATGTGACAAACAATACATCATCAAATGCAACGTCATCATATTTTTTTGAATGGGGGACATATATTTCTAATGGCAAACTAAATTACAGCAAAATGTTTTATAGCTGTCGGGCACACATGTCCATAGCTGTACATCTGTTGCTATGGAGAAGCCCATATGCACTGCCTCAGGTCCATCACCCCAATACAGCAACAGACAGGCTCTGTAGGGACCAGGGGTCTCGGATGATGTCATAACGACATTATTAGCCAATTACATTACAGCGCAATTGCCCATGATTCATTGGCCATTCAAAACAATAAGCAGCGTCCACAGAGGCCACGCGGCCGAGCGCAGTGAACCTCCCCTCCTCCCTAACGGAAAACTCCCAGCACAGCCATGGTTTGAGAACGTCGACTAGATTCTGTTTTATATTCAAAGGAATATTGCCTGTAAAACAACAACTCCGTTTTGACAGTATTAAGCAAATCTCTAAGCACTTACAGAAAACCATTACAGTAAACCTGCAGTGGGCTCACGGGAAACTCCTCCCACTCCCTGATCTTCTTTTTTCCCTTCAAAAGCTTTGTAGCTGTTTCTCTATGAACTGCCTGTCATGCCCGCTGAGGTTTGACGGGCCCCGAGGTCATCCCATCTCATACTCATTAGTCACACAGTGCCACCATAACCACTAAAACTATATGGCGCTGCGACCGACGCCATAGAAAAGGATCCGACGAGGGAACCTTAGCCCGGTGCTGGACAGTCGGGAAAATGATCGGGTGTCCCCGGCGATCCGAGACCCTCTCTGAAAAGTAGGCCGGAGGAAACTCGAACCCTGACCAAAGGCATCACTGATAGTCAGTGTGAGGAGAAAATGCGAGTGAATATAACGGGAGAGCCGCTGCTAGTAGCATTCATCAGAGTGGCTCTGTTGTGTTCTTGGAATAGATTCAGGGTAGCAGTGAACCCACTAGTGAACAAGCATGTTTTTGTGCCTTTGAGCGTCTTAGATTCCATAAAAGGTCATCGCTTAAGGGGGAGAAGGCTAGTTGCAAGCATGAATGTGTGTGTGTTTGAGCTGTGTTTTTCTATACTGTGTGTGTGTGTGTGTGTGTGTGTGTGTGTATGTGTGTGTGCATGTGCTCGCATGCCAGTTTATCGTGTTAAGTGTGACAAAGTGCTGGTTAAAATCTTTGAATATCTTTCCACCATCATGTGTCCGTCAGTACATTACATGACTGTCTATCTGGAGCTATCTATCTGATATGAACACATCCGTCGTTTGTGTGTTCAGACCGTTTGAGCTCTGTGTAAAATGGGTCAGCGTCGAGGTAACAATCCGGGCATGGCTTTCATGTGTCCGTGTGCAGAGCACATGGCGGTGAGTTTACCTCCCCGTCCTCGGAGATGGACTAGTTGTTCGGTGCGGCGAGCGAAGGAGCCTTTTTAATGAACCTTCTGGATCCCGGTGAAACTTCCACCAGCCTTGAACTTCATAGATGGCTGTCTGCCAGCTCCCCTGGCCACTGCTGCTATGCTCACCTCAGCAGAGAGCGAGGGAGGCATGGGGAAAGAAAGAGATGGGGGGGGGGGGGGGGGGGGGGTGTAGAGACAGAGAAAGAGAGGTAAAGCGAGAGAGAGAGAGAAGGAGGTATATATATAGAGGGAGGTAAAGAGAGGTAGAGAGGGGGGCTATATAGTGAAAGAGCGATAGAGACAGAGAGAGAGAAAGAGAGAGAGAGAGGGGGGAACGATTTAGAAGCGAGAGACATGAAAGGTGAGAAAGCACAGCAGATTTTGTTCAAAAGAGCCGAGGAGCGGGGAGAGAGAAACGAAGACACACGAGAGGTGTGAGGAGGAAATAATAGGAGAGGTGAGATGCAGCTGGAGGAGAGAGCCGGAGGGTGCAGAAAGGGTAGGAGGAGGGGGGTTTGTCTCTCTCTCCATTCGGCCCCCCTCTGTAGCAGTGTCTCCGCGGGACAACAAAGCCTCGTGTCTGGCTTGTAGGAGGGGCTGCTCAATCCCCCGCGTGTGTTCCTGCCCGCGGCACGTCTCTGGTGGCCGCAGCAGGACCACCACAGGCTCGGCCCCTCGTGTGTTTCTCTCCGCTGTGGCTCACGGCTGCGTCAAACACACACACACACACACACACACACACACACACACACACACACACACACATACACACGCACACACCGGCCCATGGACCGCAGACCAGGTGCGCGTGAATTAAACAGCGTCCCATTCCATTACGGATCCGCCATTCCGCGCGGCGCCTGAATATCCGATTGGGTATCATAACGTTGGCACAGGGCAGGAACAACTGCTTCCCCCGCCCATACGGCGCCACCGACCATTCAATTGCAATTATATCCACCGTATTAGCAGATTAGCATACAAGCTGACCCTAGCGTGGACGGGAGCCAGGAGGGAGCCCGGGCGAGTTACGAGGCAGGTGTTCGGCCCCTCGCCGCTGGGCCACAGCTGCACCCGTGCAACCCCCAGCGCTACTTATTAGTGATACATGGGGCACGGACTGCAGAGACTTTATAATGGCTATTAGAAGTGTTTAATGATGGCGAGCTGTGCCCCAGTGGAGACAGGCAGAGCCGGAGACAAAGCATCCCCAGGGCATAGGCACACGAGCTGTGTGTGTGTGTGTGTGTGTGTGTGTCTATCTGTGTGTGTGTGGGTACAAGTCTCTGTTTGTGTGTGTGTGTGTGTGTGTGTGTGTGTGTGCGTGTGTGAGTACAAGTCTCTGTTTGTGTGTGTTTGTGTGTGTGTGGGTGTCTGTGTGTGGGTACAAGTCTGTGTGTGTGTGTGTGTGTGTGTGTGTGTGTGTGTGTGTGTGTGTGTGTGTGTGTGTGTGTGTGTGCGCGCGCGCATGCTAGTTTGTTAGATATGTAGGCTAGCAGAGCATAGGGGTTTTGGTAGTCTCTAAATCTCGTGTTATTCACTGGAGACCTCTGTTATTACTGTCTTTTCTGCCACCATTCTGTGTTAGCATACTGACCTAGATGATGTTGAATATTATTTATTTTTGAATCCTTGCCAGTAAACTGTTTACAGAGCCATTGTACAGTAGGTCACGGTTTTTCTAAATAAAAATAAATGATATCCCTATCACCCGTTTTAAAAATACTTCAGTGCGTCTGTCGTCGCCCAATGTTTGCTTTGGGTAGGTTGGCAAGCCTAGGCGATGACACACATATAAATGTCCCACCGGTGGTATGAATATGACACTGTGAATATCTCCAGCCACTGACCACAGTCTGTCCCATCCTTCAGCAGCGTCTGGCTCATCTTCCCCACCCTCAGACTGACTCCTGGAATGTGTTGTGCCACCAGACCCACAGACACACGGACTAAGTGGGTGCGCTGGCTATCAGTGGCTCTTTGATTGCAGGGGCTATTTCCAATGCGCCTCTTCCCTCGCTCGGACAGTTTGTCCGAAGGTGTGAGACACGCTGTCGGTGCCAGAGCCCACGATTTCATGGAAAGACCCTCGGACGTCAAAGAGCTATGTTAAGCCTACCTGGAAAGCATGTGAAGGGAGAGCACTGCTTTAAAAAGCCTGAACAATCGATGAGCTTGAATGAAGGGCTGCACCCCAGGCACAGCCATCGTTAAGCACGCATTTTTCCACTATTCTACTACCTTCGTTTGAACACACTGTATTAGCAATCTCCCATCTAAAAACAAATTGCAGTGCACTTTCAAATATTACCAATTACGGTTGGCACCCATAGCGAGAATAAAAAGAAAGAACCTTCTATTCGTTTCAAACCCCTTTGTATCGTTGCTGTTTAAAGTTGTAATTTCTCAAGGATCTCCGTGAGGCCTTGATAGACAATTCCACAATGAACTGAATAATTGTGCTGCTCTAAAAACACAGAGTAAAGTGAATGGATATGGAGGTTTCCCATGTGCCCAGCGGTCTGTATTCCCACTGAAGCTGTAAAGGCGAGTAATTAAGTAGTGTGTGATTAATTAGCCCGCAATCTATTTTCCATTGTCTCCCGTAACACCAAACAATGTGTCGAGATTCCCCAAGTGAAACGCTGATAGAGAAAATAACATCGTCAACGAGAGCAATTTACTATGGGGGTGTTCGAAGAAAACAGACAATAAAATCATTAAATGGCTTCACTTTTCCATTAATATTCATTGCGTTTTCATAAAGGAGTTTAATTAGCAGGCGTTTCTTCCCCATTAACTAAGAACGCTCTACACAACACAAAGCTAAATATGCCTAACACTTGCATATTGACATTATGTATGATACCCTGACTTCAAATTAAATCGTGATCTCACTTAAACTCTCACGTCGCAAAGAAAGACTGCTAATGCTACTTTGACTTTCAACCAAGACCCCTAAACAGTACAAAAGAAAATAAATTGAAAAGCAAATATGAAGAAATGATTTGAAAGTATACAACAACACGCAGAGACAAACACGAGTGCATGAACTGCGTTTGTCTGGAGAATCCGGTACACAAGTGAAACAAGCCTTTCTGATTCAAAAAGGGTGGGCGATCTTTCATCTCTACATGGACATAGTCATGTTTGCATGACAAAAGCTTCCGCAAAGGTCATTGGTGTTATGGCGAGGAAAACATGATTCAATTCAAACAGACAGTGGTTCCCAACCGTTCACTCGTACTTGCTTCCACTCCGGCACGTCCAACTAAATGATCGGATTCTCTCCGTCGAGAGCCACGGGGAACTCGGGCCGGATCCAGGGGGGTGCTATTAAAAAGCATTTCAAAAGCATAACTCTGGCTTTGAGCCAAGTCCCACAGCCCAACCCAGACGTGATGAAGTCTATTACCAAAGGAGAAGTGGAAAGATTCAATAGAAAAGAGAAATGGACATTATTTCAGGTCCTGCGGCTATCGAGTATTCTCCTGCCGTTCTGCGGCGCCGAAGAGGCATTGAGGGAACGTTCTCATACAAATTCAGTGATTGAATCCAGACCTCCATTCGTAGAACATTGTTGCTAACAGCTTTTCACTTTGGGTTTTTATAGCGAAAGCAACACATGATTTTTCCCAGATACGTGGGCTTTGGACTGGCCTTTGGGCACTAACTGCTGTGCCTCTGGTTTCTCAATGGGCTTCTGTATCTCTGATCAATGCCCCGAGGAGGTAGGCATGTCTGTGCTGGAAGTGACCCGCGTTTTAGGGCTGGCTATTTTATTTATCTGGCTTCTCCACTCATTTTCTTTCACACTCTCTCTCTCTCTCTCGTTTAATATCATCTATTTTTTCTTTATTTTCTTCAACTTCTCCCTTATTCCCATTGACTGATTTGGTCCATCTCCCTTCATTGCGCCTCCATTTCTTCCTCCACTCCTCTCTTTCTTTGCACCAGCTCTGACGACACCTTGTGGGATGTACATATCGCACACACTGCCACCGTGGACGACAAATTGAATTTATTTTAATGAAACCGTAAGAAACCTTCCACTCCATTTTCCCCGTCTGACCTTTCGGAGTAAGTCCATCTCCAGCGCCTCTCTGACACTCCGGCGCAGACGCCAACCTGCCTGTTTCACGGATCACAGCGCCTCAACGGACTCACGAGAATACTCTTGAGAATGAGCAGACCGCCACCAGCATCTCAATGAAGTGAAGTGAAGCAGAACGGCTAGCGACTGCGTATATTTTAACTGTTGTCTCGCGCAACTAATCATAACATTTGGGGTTCGATACAGTACGTTCAAGAAGGAACACTGGGCAATGAGACAACGTGTGCCTACTGTAAGTACAATGACCAAACTCTCCTGAGAATCATTTAGGATTTATTTTCAGTTCAACAGCAACTGATTACATCAGCTCTTATCCAATAGATGGATAAAAAAAAGAATAGAATAGATGGAATAGATTCTGAAAGAGCCCTCTATGTTAGTCAAACCAACGTGCAGTAAGTCTACCCCTCTGAACTTCTCTCTCTCCGTCTCTCCCGGCTCTAATACATGACCAACCCCGTTGGCCTCTTTAGATTACCAGAGAGAGAGCGAGAGAGAGAGAGAGAGAGAGAGAGAGAGAGACAGAGAGAGAGAAAGAGAGAGAGCGAGAGCAGTCAGGCATCTCAGGCTTTCTCCGGGCACAATCCCAGGCCGGGTCCTCCAAAGCCTGCTGTTCATGAAAGAGGTCGGCTGCCTTTATAGAAGCCCGCTCGGAGCTGACGGGTCTTGACACGGGCTGGCTGCTGACCACCGGCTCTAGTCTCCAGCCCCCACAACCCCCCCAACACTGAGAGCCAAGGATGGGGGTTGGGGGGTGGTCGTGGTTTCAGCCAAGATGGCTGACGTGTGAATGGCCCCAGATGCCTGTATTGAAGCCCTGCTCGGCTGGGCCAGCTCCATTCTTATACTGGGGAGCGACACCGCGGGAAGGGACCGTCAAGGGCAGCCAAGAGCGCAGGTGACGGCCGGCGAGGACAATGCCCCAGTGGTGGGCTTATGAAAGAAGACAGGCCGTTTTGTTGTCCCGGCCTACCCCGGGACATGAATGCAATTAGAACACAGTTGAAAGGTCAGGGCCATACTAAAGCAACGCTGAGAGCTGCTGGGGCCTAATGTACCGTTTGGGAAGTGATTGACTGGTCCCCTGCCCTGCCCTGCACACCAGCGAGGTGCATGGAGTGGGGCCAGGTCTGCTGGATGTCCGTCTTAGAAACTAGGAGATGCGGATTAGCTCAAGTTGAGATCTGAAGCCTGCATACAGCGGAATAGACAACTGACAAGCTTATGGAAGATTCATTAACTAAATGACAAAATTACGAAATAGTCAATTTGAATCAATACTATGATTGTTTTATTGGCTATTATAAATACCTGTTGGACGCTGAATTTATCTCAATAGTCAGATTTTAGGTTAGCCATGCCATGGAATCCAAGCTAGTCCCGGTAATTCACAATGCACCGTATGTTTGATCTGCACATCCATTTGGCCTGTGGAGGGAGCAGGGGGAAGGGACTGGGAACGAGCCCTGTTTGAGTGTCACCGTCCTGGTGTGCCTGCCCTCTCATCCTGTCTGCCATGCCACACCAGGGGAGACGGAGGTCCCTCTGATTCATATCGTTTAACATCCTCTGACACAAGGTTGGCCGTCATTCACCGAAACCAAAGGAAAAGAGGAGAGCTGTGGCATTCAACAGCTTTTCATTGGAGGACACCATTTTGGATCCAGCTGTGAACAGTTTGCCCCCCCCCCCCCCCCCCCCCCCCCCGCGATAAACCAATCGTGAATTCTCATAAGCTGCATTCAGTGGAGCCGGCTCTTGGAGCTGTGTGTTTTTTCATCTGCCGGCTATATTGAATTATGTCTCTGTCAGGTCCCTGAGCCCACCATATTTCCTCCTCTCTGCAGCAGCCCTGGATCCAGTATCAAATTCTCCCCACGCTGGCATTTTGCGCATCCCCCTGGCCCCTCAGATCTTTATCCCAGCATCCAGTTCCCTGGCCTGTGGACAATGCCGTATTATGCGAGGGTCAAGTTCTCGAGGGTTTCTCCGCCGATAGAACATGCAGAGATCTGCAGGAAACCCTCTACACTTAATCAATCATCCGTTTAAGCCTGTCAGGGGGTCTGTCCCATCCCAATTGAAAAAAAAGACTCTCATCTCACATGACAGCACTAGAACTACAGTGATGCTACATTTATCTCCCTACCCTGTCCCTTCCATTCAACGCAATTCTGTGGCCTCTGAAATGGGCTCTTATTACGGCAATGGTCAATTAGCTCCTTAAAAACATGTACCATTCCCATCACGCTGCTAAAGAATCGGATTCGGAGGCACCCGGTCAATTGGAAGGGCTGTGGCCACAAAGAATCTGGGTAGGCAAAACGTCCACGGAGTCCAGCTCGGATCCGGCACGCTCCGCGGACTCCTGTCTGAGTCATTAGCTGCCACAAAGCCGGGAAAGTGGGACCGATCGCTGTTATTTCCACAAACGTGGCAATTAGGAGGACAGGCCGATGGAGATCAGAGTCATTTTCAGGGAGCATACGGTGTAAAGCTGGAATGGACAGAGAGAGAGAAAGAGAGAGAGAGGGGGGGGGGGGGGTGGGTAGAGAAAAAGAGGGAGAGTGAAAGAGAAAGAGAGAGAGCAAAATAGAGAGAAATAGAGAGAGAGTGGCACAGGGCTCTTTGTATTCTTTCGTCTGCTTCTTGGTCTATCGAGTGGTCCACATTGATTCCCCGGGCCTGAGAAGGCCAAGGACTCCTGTGAAAATTGATCAGAGCAGGGAGCCACCTTTGATATTGATACGCAGAAGAAACCGTGGGACTCTCCAATGCCACTAAATGTCCAACCCAGAGTTGAACTGAGGAAAAGGAATAAGAGGTTTTAAATGACCTGGCTGCATATGTAAAAACCCATAAAGTGACAACGGAACGCGTTTGGCAACAAGCAGGCAATCACGGTCAGGCTGCATTGTATAGGGAGTATGTTTTGAGTGTAAGTGCTGGTGGTCTGCAATTCTCGAGTGCCCAATAAAAGTATGCAAATCAAAGCCTACATCTAAAGGCAGTCTGGGAAAAGACTGAGCAGCAGCAGCTGCCCTCACTGACAAGACCAGTGATCAGAGAGGCTGGAGTCCACATTAATGTCGCTAATTAAGCCAGAACATATTTTAATCCACAAAGGGTGGTATTCGTGCCTGAGTTATTAAAATCCATAACAATTTAACCTGTTTAAGGCAACGCACTCACTGCATGAGAAATGTGCAGGGAGATCAGCTCCAAAAATTCTCTGGAGTCTAGAAAACAATTGATGTCGATTTTTGTTACACAAAATAACCCTGTTTATTGGCTACGCACATTTACATGCTATGAAAAATCCACAATGCAGCAGTCCAGAAAATCTATTTTTTGGAGGGGTTTTCCTTTCTGGTCAAACATGGGACATTTAGATCCTGCCGTTACCAAAATTAAATAAACACTAGGAATATCTAGTGGCTTGCTTTCATAAACCGTTACACAGTGATATCGCTATGTTTGTAACTTCAAGTCATACTTATAATGTGAAGCTTATAACAATGAGAGGGACATTCAATCTATCTAGCCAAACCATACTTTGTTACTACCGCTCAAAGTAATTGAGTTAATCTCCTATGATTGCTGGAGGGTGTAACTAAATATTGTACTTGATTCAATAGCCATGATTTTGTGTATTAAAAAAGAAAATACTGCCATGGTTTATTGAACGACTGACAGTTGTGGTATTTGTTGCAAGTACCCCGAAAGAATAGTCAGTCAACCTCCAAAATGTCACAAATGTCACAATAAGAAAATCACAGCTAACTCCTTTAGGTCCATGACAGGAGAGGACAACTTCTGCTGAACAATACGTACCCTTTTGTAATTAACTTACACTTGCCCTACCATGACTGATGTTTAACCATGCAAATGCTGTACAATTGTTTTTCAAGATAACATGTAATTTATTAACGGGCTGATTTGATAAACAATAGTTTCAAGGTCGGGTCAATGTGTTTGCACACTCTTCAATCGTAATTTTTTTGGGGGCAAAATTACATTTGCCATTTAAAAGTGAGCTTTTGCTAGATATTGAACGAAGTCCTTTGACACAGTCTGTATCAAACTAACCCCTCTCCCTTTTTTTTGCCATTAGTTGACTTTGGAAGGTTCTAAGGGGCTGCCCATTGGCTTGCCTGGTGGAGTGGCACGGGCACAACGCTGCCACCACTCCAGCCAGCTGTCGAGACATCTGGATACCTTACTCAATTAGTCAGTGGAGCTAACTTGAAACCATCCACCTGCAGAGTGTAGGCCCGCTCATAAAAACACTCACATTCAACTCCAAGATTCCATCATGTCATGTAAGCACACTTTTAATTGGACTTTGTCTAGAGGAACCTTTTGACTGGGAACAGCACATTCAGAGAGGGACACGGAGTTAGATAGGTTCCTGATCAATTGAAATTAGAAGGGAAATACTTCACATATCAAACTCGGAGTTATGCCAGACCTGAGAGGGCACGGCGAGTGATATGGTCCAATGAGGCGAGTTACTCAGGCGAGTCCTGCCTGTCTCGACTGCAGATGGGCCAATTAAGAGCAGATGAAAAGCCCTGGAAGGGCAGGTTTAAAGTGTCTCGTTGTAGAGGGCCTGATATTTGGGGAAAATAAGGGGACAACTGCTTCCAAATTCAACATGGGTTTAAATATTCAGCAGGTCCAGTGGCCGAGAGCGTTGTGATGGCAGGCCAAACACCAGACGCAGTGAAAAAGGTCCTACGCCCCCCCCCCCCCCGGCATACAGTGCCATTAGGTCTGGGAAGCCTATTGGTTGTTAAAGGACATTCCGATCCATATTATGCAAGCGTTCGCTTTTTCCTGAGCTATAAATCTGAGGTAAATTGGCGGAGCTCAAATGACAAGACAGCGAGGGCACTGACAACATGTCTGGCTGGTAATGGCCAATGAAATCCCTTTGACATCACTAATAACCGCATTCCAACGAGTGGGAGCGGTGCTGGAGTTATTTTGTTTTTTTTTCAAAAGAAAAAGCGGTTTCCTCGCTCCTCTTCTCTCCCCCCCCCCCCCCCCTGCCTTCTCTCCAGACCTGAGCCGGAGGGGAGTCTGCTTTCTTCTGCTGGCAGCCCATCTCTCTCTCATTCTCTCCATCTCTCACCTTCCAGGGCATCCTGCTGTTTTTCATTTCTTCCCCAGCGCACTGAGGTTTCTGTGGAGAAACAGTACGGCGGGAGTTTTTCAGCACTTCATAAATCCTCTGCTGCGTTGGCCCGGGGTCTCATTTGTTATCCGTTAGGGTCCCCAGTGTTTCCTCTCTCTATGGGGGACGACCCCAGCCTCCAGCCCCGGAGGGTTGACGGGGCTGGTGGTATCTCCCTAGTAGCCCTAAGTGTAACAGCATGTGTGGCACAGAGCCAGAGGAAATACCGTTATCCCCCCCCCCCAAAAAAACAACGGTGGGAGCAAACAACGGAATTAAGGGGTCAGCGCAAAGTAAATCCCCACTCGGTTGACCTTTGACCTGGTAACTGTCCGTCCTGAACTGAACCTGTTACACAATGCCATCCACGTGTCGTGACTGGTGTTTCCCAGAGCCAGGGGTCAACTGTATGGCGGTTCATCTTTGGCCTCTGTTCTTTTCTCATACTGGAGCACTCCTCCAAGCATTCCCCTTTACGTTAGACCATCACTCACTCGTTAAAGACTCACCCAGTTAACTCAGAGCAAATTAATCCACAGTTAGACTGGGTTGTCAGAGTTCAGTCCTATCGACCTGGCATTGCTCCGCAGAAACCCAACTCGAAGTTTGTTCAGCAGTGTTTGGGCTCGGGGGGGGGGGGGGGGGGGGGTGAGTCTAGTTGTGAAGAAGGCAAAGGTCTGGGATTCTACAGCTGGAGGCCTGTGTCCCCAATGCGGGATGGCATTTACACTTCCTGCAGTGCAGATGGATACAGAGGCTGATGATGGTGAAGCGGTTTGATCTTTGCCAGGTATCCCCGGAGGTGAGGCCCACGGTGTAGACTCACGCAGATGAAAGAGGGGACGCGGGGAGGCACTGATAGGAGAACAAAGCGATTGATATTCGCTTACACACATCAGGCAGCGGGCCTCTAGAACGTTCCGCGGTCTCACTTTGAACTGTGGGCGTCAGCAGGGCCGATGGGCCTCCTCCTCCTTCTGATGGGGGCGGAAATCCCAAATAGAAAGTTGTGCAAAGGCACTTTCAAAAGCCTTGACGTACAGCACGCTCTTTAGGACAGTCATATCAAAACCATGTTGAACGAGACAGGTCCATTTCCCAATTTCAAGTCTTCAAACTTTGGAGAGAAAGTTTTTTTTTTCCTTCACACCGAGTAAGCCATAACCATGTCTGTTTACTTAACTTTGTCATTCAAATAAGCCAGGCATTTGCTTTGCAACAACAAAATAATACAACTGGCGGGTCTCTTTTGTGTGTGTATGTATGTGTGTGCGCGCGCGCGCGTGTGTGTTTGTGTGTGGGGAGGGGGGGGGGGGGGGGGTGTAACTGAGAAAACGGTGGAGCCATGGAGACCGCGCAGGGCTTTCTCACACCCCAGGACCCTGGAGGGCTCTCCAGCCATGGCGCTTGGCAGAGACGGGTGTCTCCTGCCCGAGTTAGACCGTCTGTAGTAAAGCCAGGACTGGAGCCAGTCAATACTGTCAGAGACCAATCCCCCCCCCCCCCACCTCCT
The DNA here is from genome assembly GCA_026901105.3 of Galaxias olidus. Taxonomy (NCBI): domain Eukaryota; kingdom Metazoa; phylum Chordata; class Actinopteri; order Galaxiiformes; family Galaxiidae; genus Galaxias; species Galaxias olidus. Next base: position 79,422 of record JAPMUY010009204.1, read on the forward strand.
CCTCCTCCTCCTGGCTGAAAATAAGTGCGTGTGTGTGTGTGTGGTTCGAGACTGAGAGAGAGAATGACAGAGAGAGAGAGAGAGAGAGAGAGAGAGAGACCAAGATAAATATTTGTTTTTACTCTTAAAAGCCTGTTAATTGCATTAGTGATACATTGCAATAAACAAATGTATTAAAAACACCACCTAAAACCAACCATCATAACATAGAGAACACAAACACAAATAGCACCCCTCCAAAAACCTGAACCCAAACATACCAACCCTGATCAATAAACAACCCAGGGAGATAACTTCCCTGACCCTTTTGTAAACCTTAAATGTGGCAGACAACGAAAGAGAGAGAGAGAAAGAAAAAGAGAGGCAGAGAGAGATGCACGGAGAAAAACAGAAGGAGGCAGGGGAGAGTGAGTTTAAAAATCTAACTTATCTAATCTTTCTCATTAATACTAATCTACAGTCTCTGGTCATAATGCCAGTTGACTACCGTGCACTTATGGAAGGTATGGATATGCACCGAGGGCAAGCTGAGTTACACCTACTCACACATACATGATTTCCTCTAGATCACCCTTTGCCTGCATGACAAAAGCAGATTCATTTCAACCAACACCCATTGTTTATTTGTCAGATTCTTTACTATGGCTGCCGGGAGTCTTCTCCCCCTCAGTCTCATCTCTATTTCAAAACCATGCCGTGTAAAAGTGTGTGTGTGAGTGTGCGTGCGTGCGTGCGTGCGAGCATGTGTGTGCATGTGTGTGCGTGTACATTTTTGTGTTTCTCCAAGACAGTGGAAAGAGAACAGGAATGTCCTGAAAGGTATAAAGTGTGATTTGGAAAGTGGGAAATTGAGCAGATGAAGAAAAAGAAGAAAAAAAAGACAAAGAAAAGACAAGGACGGAGCCTTGCAATATTTAATGCGACTGTCCCACTCATTCATATTCACACTCATCTGGCGGCCGAGGCAGTCTCGTACTCTGACTCTGGCACATATTTAATCAAGGCCTCCGTAAGGTGTAAGCACAGAGAAGCTAGCGATAAAAAATAAAAAATGAAAACATTTGCATCCACATTTTACATTCTGGAGTTTCACGAAGGCTACATGACGCTTAAAACGGTCAAACCTGCACATCAACCCTGAATAGGTAAACAGTATTTTATATATGCCTTTGCAAACGATTGTATTAATATTGGCTAGGGAATAATGGGTTCCCCCATATTGGGTTCTGAATTTGTGTATGTTGCGTCATAGCCATGGCTACTATTTGTTTGGGTGACTTGCTTGTGAAAGATAACCAATTGTCTGACCACACTACATTTGACCTGCAGAGGTTAAGTTCTAATTTATGTTATAAACCAGGCCTGTATTATTTGAATTAAAACAAACTGCAACAATCTGTTGTTGATTTCCCTTCAACATGAGCAGACGGTATGAAAAATAGTTGCTACCTTCCTATCCACTTTATATCATATTATAATTCTATTATATTATTATTAAAGTTTTTTATTTCTCAAGAATAAATTCCACATAAAAACATCTCTGTGTTACTGTTGTGACTTTAATGAAACATTACAGTCCATCTCCCCCATACATCTTGATCTAACTTGT